>CM069905.1:105976267-106367634 GCA_036172215.1 Camellia granthamiana | reverse complement strand
ATAGGAAAATAAAGTGTATTTTTGTTTCTTTTTTTTTTTTTTCATTTTTTCACCAAATTAGTTATATATTTTTTTGAAAATATTTCAAAAAACTGATTATGAAAAACCAAGTGGCAAGATTAAAGAACGAGACGTTCATTGCAAGATTAAACACAAAAGCACAATCAAAGAACAGAAAATGGTGTATAAACCTTGGTGCAAGAGGATAGAAACTGAAAACAAAATCAACTTCATAGTTTGAAAATGGTGTCATCCTCAGATCAATGAGATTCAGTACAAACATGTCGTTTCTAGCGAAAAAGAACAATACATGTACGACATTTTCATCAATCAAAAGAAGGGAATAAAAAAAAAAGAACACTAAAAGTCCGTACCCATGAAGTGTAAACATTTACGGATATTTAAGTTTTGATCTCTCCATATTCATCCATACTTCTGTCGTAAGCCTCAATCCAGACTCACTTTGATGATCTAAATCGTCGATTTTGTAGGTTTCACGATAAAGGTTATCCATATAAAAAATTAGATTTATGAAAAAACTATAAACACAGAAATAAATCACATTTTGTTTTATAAAATGAATAGTTTAAGTTACAATCCTGTTCATTATACATTATATAAAACAAAATGTGATTTGCTCTTATATTTATGGATGTCTGATAAAATTAATTTTTGGCATGGATGACCTTTATTATGGAATGTACAAAGTAAAAGGTTCGGATCATTTATGTGAATTCGAATTTGGGCTCACAAGAGAAGTATGGATGGATATGAAGAGATGCAAGTATTCGGGGGAACTTATCCCATTTTGTCCTCCATTGGTCTGATTCTGCATAAACCAATTCTAGACGGTCTTGATACAAATGTTGTATCTCAAGTCTACCTAATTCTCGTATGAGAATTATAGCAGCATGTTACAAAGAAAACGCATTATATTGCTAGCCACATTCAACAGTTGCAAATACTCATCCTCCATCAACAAGACACTGCCAACCCATAAAAGCAAAGAATTATAAACTATAAAGTAAAAGGAAAACAAAAAAATCCATCAGTATTAAAACTGTAATACCATTACTACAAGACCAAGCAAATAATCTCTCTTTGTCATGTTTATGTGGGTTTCCAACCGATTTCGATTAACCAATTTCTATAATGAAGAAAGAACTGTACTGGTCACTTAGTTGTCTCATCTGGTTAGAACCCCTGTGTCACGACCCCAACCCGCCCCCGTGGGTTAAGGACGTAACCGGCCAGTAATCATGAGATTACCTACGGCCTCAAACGTGATCCAAACGTATTTTAACAGAGTTAATGGGGGCCAAACGGAAGTAAAAATTTAAAATTTTGTCCACAGAGCTGTGCTTACATGGCACGTCAAAACAACCATATACATAGACATTAATAACTCACAACCGTAAAATAGTAGCATGAGTTCTGTATAAACAGGATCATATAAGTCCAAGTCAACCCATCAAAACTATGTACAGAATTACAAAAAGTCTTCGCCTTCAAGACAACATAAAATAGATAACAAAAAGGCAAAGACAGGTCTCATGCGTGAGACACGAGGGCTGACTCTCCAAAATCTGGATTGTTCTACACAGGCTTCACTGAGGCTGGGTCTGGACCTCTCTTGGCTCACCTACAAAGACATGAATGAGCGTGAGCGATAGCCCAGTGAATAATATCAATTACAAAATTTATACGACAAGGCGTAGAACAACATTTTCCAAACGGCCTTGGGCCCAATTCATATCTGTAGTTAACATATATAAGGGTAATTTACATCAAGTAACCATAGTTCCGTACACACTGGCCTTTTGCCCATTCAGATTTACATTCATTACGAAACGGCCTTCGGCCCATTCGGTTATGTCAAAACGGCCTTGGACCCAATCATGCATGTCAAAAAGGCCTTCGGCCCATCCACTTATGTCAGAATGACCTTCGGCCCCACTTATTCATTTCAAAACGGCCTTCGGCCCACTCATTCATTTCAAAACGGCCTTTGGCCCACTCATTGATTTCAAAACGGCCTTTGGCCCACTCATTGATTTTCAGAACGGCCTTCGGCCCATACATTCGTATCAAAACGACCTCTGGTCCATTCATGTTTAACAAAACGACCTTGGGTCCATTTATGTTTATCAAAACGACCTTTGGTCCATTTATGCATTCACACCAGACTTACGTCCACAATCCCAATTAGCAATTCATAAAGCTTAAAAGGGAGTAACAATTGGACATTAACAAGCATTCAAATATCGATATTACTCACTGTGATCGGCTTGTGGATTTGCCATGGAGCTTGACCCTACACATTTCATGAACACAAAAGGGTCATTAACAGTTCAATCCGTTCTTTAATTCACATATTCCTCTTTAGGCTTTATTATTATCTCATTAACTCATTTACAATGCTTAACATATGCCTAAGAGTGCTTGCAAGTGAAAGAGAACGGAAAACAGAACACAAAATGCAAAAACAGGATTTCAGAAAATAGGGTCCCCGCTCGAGCGCGGACTTCCCCGCTCGAGCGGACCCTTAGGTCTGCAAAAGTACTGGTTGCCTTCAATTCCAGCTCGAGCGTGAACTCGGCGAGCGGACTGCCTGTCTACATAGCTCCCCGCTCGAGCGTCAACTTCCCCGCTCGAGCGGGAACCATGTCTGCAGAAAATGCTGGGAGCTCGATTTCTCCGCTCGAGCGAACGTCGAAAATTCTGGGTTTTCCAGAACACTCCCTTGAGTTCAAACTCGACATTCAACCAATTTTTCTTGCATACTAAGGCTCCAATCTCACGTATATTCGTACTAACATGCCATAGACACCAAAACACATCACAATGGAGCTCAATTCCTTGTATTACTTACATGCATGTCCCAAATTAACCCAAATTCAACACCAACACATGACATTCAAACATGCAAAGTTTACTCTTACATGATTCATTCTTGCATGTGAGAAATATGCCTTCATATCAACTTAATTGGTGAAGAGGGGTCCCAATACATGGTTTTTAAACAATATTCAACACAAATCATACACATTGTGCTCAAACATGAAGATTCTTGGCCATTTCTTACATGCATGTACATATTAGGCTTCAATTCAACAAATACAACCCAATTTCATTTCAATCTCACTCTTGATCACCAATTTAGCTTGAACACACAAAATTACAAATTATAGTTCAAGAATTACTCACCTAGAAGCTTTGATCTTTCAAGCTCTAGACAATTCTTGAGCTAAATCTCCAAATTTATCAAGCCTTGAGGCCAAAATCCCAAATTCCCTCACTCCCTCTCTCACTAGCCGACCCTCTCTCTTTTCTTAGAGTTTCTATCAGCCCAAATGAAGCTAAGGAGGGAAATTGAGTGTATAAAGGCTCCTAATAAGCACCCACTCAACACATTATTTTATTATAAAACAATTGGGCACTTAATCCATTAATTTAATCTGTTTAATTTTATCCGAATCAATTTCCAATTAAATTTCACCGTAGGCTCTAAAAATTACGCTAATCATAATAGCGTAGTCAATTTCGGTTTCTGTGGCTGATAAGGCCTTCAATTTAATTTCCAAAGCAGATAGTCAAACAGATATTCCTACGGTGAACAGATAGAAATTCAAAGCCACATATTTTCACGTAATGGCACACAAAATCATATCAAAACATATAATCACATACGTATTAGGGACCAATTAACATAATACAGAATAGGGGTATCACAGTCTCCCCCACTTTAGGAAGTTTGGTCCTCCAAACTTAAGTTACCTTCGTCAGGAAACAAATGTGGGTAGCGTAGTCGCAATTCCTCCTCTTTTTCCCACGTGGCATCCGTCCCATAGTGCTTTTTCCATTCTACTTTCACCATTGGAATGGACTTGTTTCTCAATTCTTTCACTTGTCGGTCAACAATTCTTTCTGGCCATTCCGCATATTCCATATTTCCATCAATAGCAACCCGGTGATAATCGATCACATGGAACGGGTCTCGGAGGTAACCCCTCAACATCGACACGTGAAATACATTGTGGATTTGTTCAAATCCCGGTGGCAAAGCAACTCTATAAGCAACTGGACCAAGTCTCTCCAGGATCTGGAACGGCCCGATGTAACGGGGCGACAACTTGCCCTTTTTCCCAAATCTGACTTGGCCTTTCATCGGAGAGACACGGATGAACACATGGTCACCAACCTCATACTCAAGAGGCCTTCTCCGAACGTCTGCATAATTCTTTTGTCGGTCCTGAGCTGTTTTGAGCCTTTGGCGAATAGTCTTGATTTTCTCAGAAGTGTCTTGCACAATTTCTGACCCAAGCAAAGCTCTATTCCCAACCTCTGTCCAACAAATAGGTGATCTACACCTCCTACCATACAAAGTCTCGTATGGTACCATACCGATGCTGGAGTGGAAGCTGTTATTATAGGCAAATTCTGCAAGCGGCAAATAATCTTCCCAACTCCCCTGAAAATCCAAAGCACACATGCGAAGCATATCTTCCAAAGTTTGTATCGTTCGTTCTGACTGCCCATCTGTCTGTGGGTGGAATGCAGTACTGAACCTTAGTTCTGTTCCCATAGCTTCCTGCAAACTCTTCCACAATCTAGATACAAATTTCGGATCTCTATCCGACACAATAGACACTGGGACTCCGTGTAAACGGACAATCTCATCAACATAAATGGTAGCCAATCTATAAGCAGTAAACGTAGTTTTGACAGGCAGAAAATGTGCAGATTTAGTTAGTCTATCAACCACAACCCAAACGGAATCCATACCTCGAGAAGTCCGAGGTAAGCCAACAACGAAATCCATAGTCACATGTTCCCACTTCTATTCAGGAATAGGGAGAGATTAAAGTAGACCGCTTGGTTTCTGATGTTCAGCCTTAACTTGCTGACACTGAAGGCACTTGGACACATATTCTGCAATCTCCTTCTTCATTTTAGGCCACCAATAGGTCTGTTTCAAATCCCGGTACATTTTATTGTTGCCCGGATGCATAGCAAATACGGATCTATGGGCTTCGTCTAAAACCCTCTTCTTAAGTTCCGGAATATCGGGGACACACATCCTGTTTCGAAATCTCAACACTTCATTCTCAATGCTAAATTCTGCTTTTGGACTCATCTCAAATTCATCAATTACCTTTCTGAGGAACTCATCCTCTTTTTGTTTCTGTTTGATCTCATCAACAATTACCGGCTCGGCCGTAATAACGGTTATCAATCCGCCCGGTTCACATACCACTACCTCAATTTCAGACTTCTCAAAGTCTTGCAAGATTTCTTTCTGTTCGGTAAGCAAGCAAGCCATACCCCCTGTTGATTTTCTGCTCAAGGCATCAGCAACTGTATTAGCTTTCCCGGGGTGGTACTGAATCTCAAGGTCATAGTCTTTGATCAGTTCAAGCCATCTCCTCTGACGCATATTCAACTCTTTCTGCGTGAAGAAGTATTTCAGGCTCTTGTGATCTGTGTAGACTTCACATTTTGCCCCATACAAATAATGCCGCCAGATTTTCAAAGCAAAAACAACTGTGGCCAATTCTAGGTCATGGATTGGGTAATTCCTCTCATGTGGCCTCAACTGTCTGGAGGCGTAGGCAATAACCTTTCCGTTCTGCATTAACACACAACCCAAACCCTTATAAGATGCATCACTGAAGATTACAAAATTTTCCGTACCTGAAGGTAATGTCAGAATTGGTGCAGTGGTCAATTTTGTCTTCAGTTCATGAAAGGCTGATTCTCTTTCTTCGTTCCACTCAAATAGTTGCCCTTTTCGTGTCAATTGGGTAAGAGAAATAGCTAACTTCGAAAAGTCCTTCACAAATCTCCTATAATACCCAGCCAAGCCCATGAAACTGCGAACTTCTGTTACATTGGTCGGTGTAGGCCAATTCACAATTGCTTCTATTTTCTATGGGTCCACTGAAATTCCTTCCTTGTTGATCACATGCCCTAAAAAAACAACTTCATCCAACCAAAACTCACATTTCTTTAGTTTAGCAAATAATTTCCTTTCCCGAAGTATTTGTAAAACAGTCCTCAAATGTCGTTCATGTTCAAGTCTATCTTTAGAATATATTAAGATATCGTCGATGAAGACTACAACAAACTCATCAAGGTAGGTTTTAAAAATTCTATTCATTAAGTCCATAAATGCTGTCGGAGCATTAGTCACTCTAAATGGCATAACAAGAAACTCAAAATGACCATACCTCGTTCTGAATGCTGTTTTCTCAACATCCTCTGCCTTAACTTTCAACTGATGATACCTGGATCTCAAATCAATCTTAAAAAACACCTGTGATCCCTGCAACTGATCAAATAAATCATCAATACGGGGTAAGGGATACTTGTTCTTTATCGTTACCTTTGTTCAATTCCCGATAATCGATGCACAGGCACAAAGTACCATCCTTCTTTTTCACAAATAACACCGGTGCGCCCCAAGGCGAAGTACTGGGCCGGATAAACCCTTTATTAAGAAGGTCTTGCAACTGTTCCTTTAATTCTTTCATTTCGGCGGTAGCCATCCTGTAGGGAGTTTTAGAAATAGGCTGGGTGCCTGGCACAGTCTCAATAGTAAACTCTATCTCTCTGTCTACCATTTCCCCTGGTAATTCATTTGGAAACACATCTGGGAATTCTCTAACAATGGGAATATCATTCAATTCAACATTCACAGATTGTTCAGTCAATACATAACACAAATAACCCTGGCACCCTTTCCTGATCAATTTACATGCTTTCATTGCAGATATCAAATATGGTGGAGGCACTACCCCATTTCCCACAAACACAATCTCTTTCTGTTCTGGTGGTTTAAACACCACCCTCTTTGTCACACAATCTATGGTGGCACAATATTTGGTCAACCAATCCATGCCCAAAATTACATCGAAGTGTCTAAAGTTTAAGGGCAACAAATCTACATATAGGGTAGCATCCTCAATATGCACGTCACAAAACCGATATATATAGTCACATAACACAGATTCCCCCGATGGCGCAGACACACATAACAAATATGGCAACAATTCTAGGGGTCTTTTCAGTCTAGATGCAAATGCATATGTCACAAATGAGTGCGTTGATCCAGAATCAATTAATACAAAAGCATCCTGATTACATATTGAGATAGTACCTGAGACAACGACATTGGCATTCCGTGTATCACCCGGAACAAGCGCAAAAACTCTCCCCTGTCTCACTATGTCCCCGGTAATAGTGGATCTCACAGTATTTCCCGACTTTGGAACTGATGCAGTTGAACTAGCTGCTAGTTTCCCACATTTCTGATTGCACTCTCGGGCTATGTGCCCTTGTTTCCCACACTTGAAGCAGCCTCCTGATGCACGGTAACAAACCCCATGGTGCCTTTTGCTACATATATCGCACATGGGGGCTGTGTCTCGAGAAGAATTTGAAGTTGTGGAGGAGCCCGTGTTTTGCTTCTTCAGAAATTTCTTCTTCGAAAAGAAGCCTTGCCTTTTGTTACCCTTCCATTCTGTCGCTGGCTTAGCTTGTCTAGCTATATTAGCCTCTGATATGATGGCCCTGTCAAGCACCCCAATGTAGGTCTCCAGCTTTAGGACATTCACCCTCTCTAGGATGTCACTGCGAAGTCCGCCTTCGAAATGTCTTGCCTTCTTATAGTCTGTGTCAATTACATGTGGTGCAAACCTGGCCAACTCAGTGAACTTGGCCTCATACTCGGCCACTGTCATGCTATCTTGCTTGAGTTCCATGAACTCGGCCACTTTCCTATCCCAAACACACTGCGGGAAGTACTTGTCATAGAATATTTCTAAGAATTTCACCCAATCGACATCCTTATGATTTTCTCGTATCAACATCCACCATCTCCTTGCTTCGTCTTCTAGCATAAAAGTGGCTAGAAGTACTTTCTGAGTCTCTGAACAGGGGAACACTTCAAATAGCTTCTCGATGCCGAGGACCCATGCTTCGGCTTTCAAAGGATCTAATCCCCCGTGGAACTGTGGTGGTTTTATCTTCTTGAATTCCTTGGTGAGAGTTATAATCCGGTCATCATTTTGATTATCTGGCACGGGTGGTGCCACAGGTGGAGGTGGCGGGGGTGGTTGCTGTCACTGTTGTTGCCACTCCTGTTGCTGTCTCAAAGCCTCTGCCATTTCATGAATCATCCTTTCCATTCTGTCCAGTCTGGCAGTAGAAGATTCCTCTATCTCATCACCTCGGGTTCTCACCATCTGATTAGACTTGCATTATTTTTCATACAAGATATACACAAGTATGCATGTAACAAGGAGCATACATATCCAAATAATTCGCAATGCAAGTAATTCACAATTTACAACATATAATTGTTCACATCAAGACAATTAATGTCACACCCCAAACTCGCCCCTAAAAGTTTGGGCATGACCTATTCGAAAATGGACGCTAAACCTGTTATACGTAACATACGGGGCCTGAACGGAAGCATTTAATAATATAAAATACATAGAATAACATCCATTGAGCTATTACTAACATGCCAGGATCACATACACGTACTCAGCTCCTTTACTGAGCGTATAACTAAACATTATTAAAGGAAAGGGGTTATATGCATACATTTTCACTAGGATAGGCAATTAACCAAAAATTTAACAAAACTTTACAGACATGCATGGGCTTAGTCTGGTGCCTGGACACACTGAGGTTGACAAATGAAAGGCGAGCATCAAGGTTAAGACTGACCTCCAAGGTGGTCACCTACAGAACAGACATAACACAAAGTGAGCCAGGCTCAGTGAATAATAGTACATAAACAAAACGGTGCTTCATTTGAAACATAATATATCAATGCGTGCGAAATTGCAAAGTTAACATAATTAGTCTGCTTCTGTATTAATTTCATAACGGCCTTAGGCCCAATCTTGAAACATAATAACTTGAAAATAATAACTTGAAGCATAATAACTTGAAGCATAATAGCTTGAAACATAACATCTTAAAGCATAATGGCTTTAAGCCCTTGAATATTATAGTATTAAACTTTCAAACGTGTTGGCATAAAGCCCTTGAAACTTGTGGCATAAAAGCCCTTGAAACTTGTGGCACGAGGCCCTTGAACATATGGCACGAGGCCCTTGAAACTTGTGGCATAAAGCCCTTGTAACATATTGGCACTAAGGCCCTTGAAAGTGGCATGAAGCCCTTGAAAAGGTTGGCATAAAAGCCCTTGAAATGGCACGAGGCCCTTGTAAATGGCAATAAGCCCTTGTGATTGGCAATAAGCCCTTGTAAATGGCACGTCTTGTCATATCATAATGGAAGTATATCATACATGTTCTTTATGAATATTCCTTATACTTGAACCATAACAGAAATTATAAGTCATACATGTAACATACTTGATCTTGTAACATTCTTGAACTGGGAACCCGCTTGAACTTATAATATGCGTAAGCTTGTAGTAGACTTAAACTTGTAACATACGTAAATTTATAACATAAACTTGTAAACTTGTAACATACGTAACATACGTAAACTTGTCTTTACTTGCACTTGTAACATATATAAACTTGTACCATACTTGAATTGGTAACTTACGAAAACTTGTAAACTTGCAACATACTTTAACTTGTATATACTTTAACTTGTACATTTACTTAATCTTGTGCATACTTGAACTTGCCACATATATATAAACTTGCAACATTCTTAACATACTTGACTTATTACATATGTAAACTTATTTTAGAGTCTTACAGAATTCCAGAATCTTAGGAAGGTTGTTTCATTCTTTCTCTTACTTATTTACCTTCCTTGAATCATCTACATAAGCATATAACATTTATCTTCCTTGAAATATTTACTTAAACATTTTATCTTCCTTGAAACATTTACTTAAACATATAACATTTGTCTTCCTTGAATCATTTACATACATAAGTAACGGAATTAACAGAATACTAATGGCAATCGTTAGCGGTGTAAAGTGTACTACTACTCACAGTGTTCAGATGCCTGGTCCACCCCTGTAGCTGACCCTACACAATTCATCATAATACAACACCATTCAATTTCCAATATTATTCAATACAACATTATCCAACAAAATCAGCATCACTTGGTTCATCAATACTATTTACAACTTCACATAATTCACAAGAAATCCTTGAATCCTAGTTTAACATTCTAAAACCAAGTTCATATCATCTATATCCTTAATAGATTTATTTCCCTAATTTTCCCTTTACATGATAGCATGAATTCTAACATTTATAACAAATTCATTCGCAAATTCTAAACATAATTTTCAAACATCCCCGAATTCTAATTCAACTTGAACACATATAATTCAACACTTAAATTTCATTACTCTACTTCCCACTTGAGCCAATTCATTGGTTATCATCATTAATCAACCTAGGGTTTCCAAGGAAATTGGGGGTTTTCCTCTTTTCTTAGTGAAATCGCCAAATCAACAATAACTATATGCCAATATGCTAAAAACATTCAACATCCTTTGTGAAGTAGAGTGGAAGCCCCAATTGTGCATAAACATTAAACCATAAGTGTCCCTAACCCATAATTAACTCAAGATTCCAAAATGTCACCAAAATCTCAAAGTACCAACGAAATCACTTTGAATCATAAACATTCAAGGCTAAGAGAACCCATTACCTCGAAATTGGAAGCAAGGAAGCTAGGTTGAATGCATCCTCTCGAAATCCCAAAATCCAATCGGTTGGAAAAGTTGATCTTCACTTCTTCTTCACCCTTGATGCACAATCCATGGTGGATTGTTGGTAAAAATGGATGAAATCAATGATTTGAGAGTTAGGGTTTCGGACTTAGGCAAGGAGGAAGGAAGAGGGAAGAAGAAAATATAAGAAATGATCTAAAAATCTCGTTCTTAAAGCTGCTGTCCCGTAATTCCCGCTCGAGCGGACTGATTCCCGCTCGAGCGGACCTGCCCTCAGCACAGATTTCGAAACTTTGAACAGGTATAACTCCCTCATCCGGACTCCGTTTTAGGTCATTCTTGTGTTCAAATTGAAGCCCCGGAACTAAGCTTTCCAATGGTCCTAACCTCACATCCATATTCAAAGTGTGGAAAAAGAAAAGGGCAAATGAGTGACGGTTGGTCGTAAACGAATTATTCAAATTAAGGTTTTTGGTCCAATCTTACTTTACCATCATCTTATCATCTCAATCAATATCCCAAAATAAGGTAAGAACATTTCAAAGACACTAAGAAGAACATCAAAAATGAGCCCACATGCTTCAGAATCAAACTTAACCAGGCGACTCGCTCGAGCGCCCAACCTTGCGCTCGAGCGCGCAGACCAACAAAGTCATCCGCTCGAGCGTCAACTCCCCCGCTCGAGCGGAAAATCACAACTGCCAGAATATCAAGTCGTCTGCAAAATTGCTGGGAACCCCAAAAGTCCGCTCGAGCGGCCACTCCTCCGCTCGAGTGGAGGAAAGAATTTCTGGGTCGTTACAATTAAACACATAACCAATGCTTCCAAATTCATATTTATCACATTAATGCATCCTAGGTCTTACCTAGATGCTTATTGCTCTTTTTGGACAAGTGTGTGAGTTATTAACTCGTGCTCTAATACCACTCTGTCACGACCCCAACCCGCCCCCGTGGGTTAAGGACGTAACCGGCCAGTAATCATGAGATTACCTACGGCCTCAAACTGATCCAAACGTATTTTAACAGAGTTAATGGGGGCCAAACAGAAGTAAAAATTTAAAACTTTGTCCACAGAGCTGTGCTTACATGGCACGTCAAAACAACCATATACATAGACATTAATAACTCACAACCGTAAAATAGTAGCATGAGTTCTGTATAAACAGGATCATATAAGTCCAAGTCAACCCATCAAAACTATGTACAGAATTACAAAAAGTCTTCGCCTTCAAGACAACATAAAATAGATAACAAAAAGGCAAAGACAGGTCTCATGCGTGAGACACGAGGGCTGACTCTCCAAAATCTGGATTGTTCTACACAGGCTTCACTGAGGCTGGGTCTGGACCTCTCTTGGCTCACCTACAAAGACATGAATGAGCGTGAGCGATAGCCCAGTGAATAATATCAATTACAAAATTTATACGACAAGACGTAGAACAACGTTTTCCAAACGGCCTTGGGCCCAATTCATATCTGTAGTTAACATATATAAGGGTAATTTACATCAAGTAACCATAGTTCCGTACACACTGGCCTTTTGCCCATTCAGATTTACATTCATTACGAAACGGCCTTCGGCCCATTCGGTTATGTCAAAACGGCCTTGGGCCCAATCATGCATGTCAAAACGGCCTTCGGCCCATCCACTTATGTCAGAACGACCTTCGGCCCATCCACTTATGTCAGAATGACCTTCGGCCCACTCATTGATTTCAAAACGGCCTTCGGCCCACTCATTGATTTCAAAACGGCCTTTGGCCCACTCATTGATTTCAAAACGGCCTTTGGCCCACTCATTGATTTTCAGAACGGCCTTCGGCCCATACATTCGTATCAAAACGACCTCTGGTCCATTCATGTTTAACAAAACGACCTTGGGTCCATTTATGTTTATCAAAACGACCTTTGGTCCATTTATGCATTCACACCAGACTTACGTCCACAATCCCAATTAGCAATTCATAAAGCTTAAAAGGGAGTAACAATTGGACATTCACAAGCATTCAAATATCGATATTACTCACTGTGATCGGCTTGTGGATTTGCCCTGGAGCTTGACCCTACACATTTCATGACACAAAAAGGGTCATTAACAGTTCAATCCGTTCTTTAATTCACATATTCCTCTTTAGGCTTTATTATTATCTCATTAACTCATTTACAATGCTTAACATATGCCTAAGAGTGCTTGCAAGTGAAAGAGAACGGAAAACAGAACACAAAATGCAAAAACAGGATTTCAGAAAATAGGGTCCCCGCTCGAGCGTGGACTTCCCCGCTCGAGCGGACCCTTAGGTCTGCAAAAGTACTAGTTGCCTTCAATTCCAGCTCGAGCGTGAACTCAGCCGCTCGAGCGGACTGCCTGTCTACATAGCTCCCCGCTCGAGCGTCAAATTCCCCGCTCGAGCGGGAACCATGTCTGCAAAAAATGCTGGGAGCTTGATTTCTCCGCTCGAGCGAACGTCGAAAATTCTGGGTTTTCCCAGAACACTCCCTTCAGTTCAAACTCGACATTCAACCAATTTTTCTTGCATACTAAGGCTCCAATCTCACATATATTCGTACTAACATGCCATAGACACCAAAACACATCACAATGGAGCTCAATTCCTTGTATTACTTACATGCATGTCTCAAATTAACCCAAATTCAACACCAACACATCACATTCAAACATGCAAAGTTTACTCTTACATGATTCATTCTTGCATGTGAGAAATATGCCTTCATATCAACTTAATTGGTGAAGAGGGGTCCCAATACATGGTTTTTTAAACAATATTCAACACAAATCATACACATTGTGCTCAAACATGAAGATTCTTGGCCATTTCTTACATGCATGTACATATTAGGCTTCAATTCAACAAATACAACCCAATTTCATTTCAATCTCACTCTTGATCACCAATTTAGCTTGAACACACAAAATTACAAAATTATAGTTCAAGAATTACTCACCTAGAAGCTTTGATCTTTCAAGCTCTAGACAATTCTTGAGCTAAATCTCCAAATTTATCAAGCCTTGAGGCCAAAATCCCAAATTCCCTCACTCCCTCTCTCACTAGCCGACCCTCTCTCTTTTCTTAGAGTTTCTATCAGCCCAAATGAAGCTAAGGAGGGAAATTGAGTGTATAAAGGCTCCTAATAAGCACCCACTCAACACATTATTTTATTATAAAACAATTGGGCACTTAATCCATTAATTTAATCTGTTTAATTTTATCCGAATCAATTTCCAATTAAATTTCACCGTAGGCTCTAAAAATTACGCTAATCATAATGGCGTAGTCAATTTCGGTTTCTGTGGCTGATAAGGCCTTCAATTTAATTTCCAAAGCAGATAGTCAAACAGATATTCCTACGGTGAACAGATAGAAATTCAAAGCCACATATTTTCACGTAATGACACATAAAATCATATCAAAACATATAATCACATACGTATTAAGGATCAATTAACATAATACAGAACAGGAGTATTACACGCCGTGAAAATGTTGACACTATTGTCAATCCATATTAAACAGGAAAAGCAGTAGTCTAGAGGTCTCTTTTAGTTTTATATACATGTCGTTTGAGATTTGGTCAATCTTGAAATTTCAAAGAATACAAGTTTCGATGCGCCATGTCTTGTTACTTGATTGGAGATTTTAGTCTTATTTCAGACCTCATTTCAATTCAATGAAAACATAACAAATCCACAACCTGAAGTAATTATGTAGAGTGCAGACCCAGCAGTCAAGGACGGACGAATATATACGCAATCAAAAAATTTGTACACTAGGGCCTACAATACCACTAATTATTTTTCAACCAAAAAAGCTCAGGAGGATGGAATTATATTTTCCAAAAAAATCTTAGGGGGGCTAAACCTATATATTTTGACAAAATATTCTTAACTAATACTACTACTATGATAAGGAGATTTTCAAAACTTTAGGTCTATGCCTGCCGGCACTAACTAATAAATGAATTGATTGATACTACCAACCTCATCCATTTCTCCCAGATTCTTACATATTCTAGCTTTCTGTTCATCTGATATGCCATCTGCTCCAACAAATACCTCAAACAACTGGAAGAAACACTACATCAGTACTTGCAAAATTTATGTTGGAAATGGTTATAAATTCTGGGTAAAACCAGAATTTTATCCTAAGTTTGGTCTAATTTTTAGGTGGGCCCCGTGCGTCGTTTTACACGGGTCAAAGTGGTAACGCGTTCTATGCCGCGTTGTGATTCACGTGGTATATTTGGTTGCTTAAAACCATTACCGAGTGAATAGGAAATTGAAGCCAAAGTGTGCTCCATGGAAATGGAGTTTTGGTGAAAATTCCTTATTGCTTGAATAAGGCTTGTCCCACATTGATTTGGTGGGAGGTTTTGAAAGGGTTTATAAGGCTTGGGTTTGGTACTTGGGGTGTGCCCCAAGGGGTACCCAAGTGTTTTAGAGGGAGAGGTTATGGGCAAAATGGGCTAGACCCATTGGACTCAAAAATCACCACACGCGCTCGCCGCCGCCGCCGTCCGTCCGGTCGGGCTGGGCTGGGCCTGGGCTTGGGCGCGGGTGCGTGGTGTGTGGTTGGGCTTGTTCGGCCCAATACTAATCTTTTTGGGCCAAAAACATTTGAATTTAATCCAGAATTCAAATTAAACTGGGTTTGGAATTTCTGTTGATCCAAACAAGGCCCTTCCCGTTTTCAAACAGAATTAAACTGGTTTGGCTTTTTGGTTCATCCAAACAGGGCCCCTTCCCGTTTTTATCTGTTTGAATAGTTAACCAACAGATTCAAATCTGTTGAAATTCAAACCCAACAGGTTTCATACCTGTTCAATTCAAATCCTACAGCCACCTTAACATCTATAAATAGACCAGCCTCCCATTTGGATTTATACACCAATTTTTGTATTCCATCTCTGCTTTAGATCTCTGCCATATTGCTGCATTTTATTTCTGAAAGAAAGAGTGTAAACACTTAGTGTGTTCGACGAACAATTAAATTGTAGTGCTGCATTTAATTGTTGATAAGATCATTTCATCCTGGAAGATAGACGTCCAAGTTCTGAAAGCACCGTGGAGAGGACGAATCTGTCTTAAGGACACAGTGTTAAACACTGGACTTGATCAGAAAGTTATTCGAAGAATTTAACCAAGTAAGTTGATTAAATTATATTCTGTTTTTATTTGTTTATTAAAATCAGATTTTAATTTTGTTTTTGTAACAAGATAAAATCTGTTTTTATTTGTTTTATTTTATTTTTATTTTGAGTTTGATTTTTGTAATCAAACAAATTCTCTCCTTTTCTTTATTTCTTTAAATTCTAATTGTTGTTTTGTACACAATAGAATTAAATTCTAATTGTTGTTTTGTATACAATAGAATTAAATCGTTTAAATATAGTGAAGATTGACCAACAATCTTAAGACAGAATCCTTTTTGGTATCTTCATTATATTTAATTTTCTGTTTTTCGAAATAATATTCTGGTTGGAAAAACAAATAGTGATTTATGCTATTTGACAGATAGTAGTAATATACTGTCTCTTTTCTTTGACAATATACTAGTAGTACGATACTGGTGTCATTAACAATTTCAGAATATTATTTGGTATTACAGAAAATTATTTTGGTATTTTATTTTTCCTGTTTTAGTAACAAGGAAAATAAAATTATTTTGTGTTATAATTTATCTTCTGGTTTTAGTAACTAGAAAATTAATTTGTGTTTTAATTTTTTTTCTGATTTTTGTAATCAGAGATTATGGCTACTACAACTGAAACTGCATCTGGCAGTGGTACTCATGTTGTTACACCAACATCGGTCCCTATTCAGAACCATGTTCATGTACCAATCAATCATGGAGAAAAACCGGAAAAATTTAATGGTACCGAGTTTAAGAGATGGCAGCAGAAGATGCTGTTCTATCTTACAACTCTTAATTTGGCCCGGTTTCTCCATGAAGAGGCTCCAGCACTTAAAGAGGGTGAAAGTGATCGGCAAGTTGTTGCCGCTGTAGATGCTTGGAAACATTCAGATTTCCTATGCAGAAACTACATCCTCAATGGCCTTGACAACATGCTGTATAATGTATACAGTCCTCTGAAGTCAGCAAAAGAATTGTGGGATTCTTTGGAGAAGAAATACAAGACAGAGGATGCCGGCACAAAGAAATTTGTCGTCGGTAAATTTCTGGACTTCGTTATGGTTGACTCCCAAACGGTAATATCTCAAGTTCAAAGTTTTCAGATAATTTTGCATGATATTCATTCAGAAGGTATGTCTCTTAGCGAGTCTTTCCAAGTCGCTGCTTTGGTGGAAAAGTTACCACCGGCTTGGAAAGATTTCAAAAATTATTTAAAACATAAACGCAAAGAGATGACCATGGATGAGTTAATTGTAAGATTAAGAATTGAGGAAGATAACCGAAAGGCTGAAAAGAGGAATGGGAAAAATCCCATTGAGTCCAAGGCTAATGTGGTTGAACAAGTTCAAAAACCACATAACAAAAAGAGGAAGTTTACTGGAGATGGTCCTAAACAAGGCAACAACAATGGCAACAAGAAGTTCAAAGGAAAATGCTATAACTGTGGCAAGACTGGACATCGAGCTTCTGACTGCCGTCGCCCTAAGAAGGATCATGGAAGTACAAGCAAGAAGACCACCAATCAAGCCAATGTGACAGAATTGGATTACATCTCTGACGGGGTGAATGACATCAACCTCTCTACTGTGGTGTCTGAGGTAAACTTGGTTGGAAATCCCAAAGAGTGGTGGGTTGACACTGGAGCAACTCGTCACATATGTGCGGACAAGAAGATGTTCACTACCTACAATGAGGCTGCAAATGGTGAGCAACTTTTTATGGGAAATTCTTCTACTTCTACTGTGGCTGGACAAGGGAAAGTGATCTTGAAGATGACATCAGGGAAAGAACTGACCCTCAACAACGTACTGCATGTACCTGACATTCGGAAGAATTTAGTTTCTGGTTCTTTGTTAAGTAAAAATGGTTTTAGGCTTGTCTTTGAGTCTGATAAATTTGTATTAACAAAGAGTGGTATGTATGTTGGTAAGGGATACATGAGTGATGGTCTCTTTAAATTGAATGTAATGACTGTTGTACCAAAAGTTGCTATGAATGAGAATAACACATCTTTTGTTTATATTCTTGAGTCAAATTTATGGCATGGTAGATTAGGACATGTAAATTATGATGCTTTGCGTAGATTAATTGGTTTGAATTTTATACCAAAGTTTGAAATTAGTCCTAATCATAAATGTGAAGTTTGTGTAGAGGCAAAACTAACTAAGGCTCTATTTAAATCGGCTGAAAGAAAAACCGAACCTCTAGAATTAATTCATACTGATGTATGTGATCTAAAATTTATTCAAACTAGAGAAGGCAAAAAGTATTTCATAACATTTATCGATGATTGCACAAGATATTGTTATGTTTATTTACTTAGAAGTAAAGATGAAGCTTTAGAAATGTTTAAACTCTACAAAACAGAAGTTGAAAATCAACTTGGTAAAACCATTAAAATGGTTAGAAGTGATAGGGGTGGTGAATATGATGCACCATTAAATGAATTTTGTGCACAACATGGCATTATTCATCAAACTACAGCCCCTTATTCTCCACAGCAAAATGGAATTGCTGAAAGGAAGAATAGAACCCTAAAAGAAATGATGAATGCCATGTTACAAAGTTCAGGTTTACCACAGAACTTGTGGGGGGAAGCAATATTGTCTGCTAACCATGTTCTTAATAGAATACCCCACAAGAAAACCAAAAGCATTCCTTATGAATTGTGGAAAGGTCGACCACCTTCCTACAAATACTTAAAAGTGTGGGGGTGTTTAGCAAAAGTTGAAGTTCCTGTTCCTAAAAAGACTAAGATTGGACCAAAAACAGTAGATTGTGTGTTTATTGGTTATGCTCAGAATAGTAGTGCATATCGGTTTCTGACTTATAAATCAGAAATACCTGATATAAATGTGAACACTATTATAGAGTCAAGGAATGCTGTGTTTTTTGAACATGTCTTTCCTTACAAGAAAGGACAGGAATTAAGTTCACAGAAAAGAACTTATGATTGTACACAAAGTCAAGAGACTAATGACAATCAAACACAAGAGACTAGTAATGGTCTCAACCAACAGGATTTAAATGATGATGAACCAAGAAGAAGTAAAAGAGCGAGAACATCAAAATCCTTTGGTCCAGATTTTCTGACATACTTGTTAGAAAATGAACCTCAAAGCTTTAAGGCAGCAATGACAGGTCCTGAAGCACCTTTGTGGAAAGAGGCTGTTAATAATGAAATTGAATCCATTATGCAAAATCATACTTGGGAATTGGTGGATCTTCCACTAGGTTCTAAACCTCTTGGATATAAATGGATATTCAAGAGAAAAATGAAAGCAGATGGTTCAATTGACAAGTATAAAGCAAGACTTGTAGTTAAAGGTTACAGACAAAAGGAAGGTCTGGATTATTTTGACACATATTCCCCTGTTGCAAGAATAACATCCATTCGCATGCTTATTTCTATAGCAGCGTTGTTTAATTTAGAAATACATCAAATGGATGTTAAGACAGCTTTCTTAAACGGTGATCTAAATGAAGAGATCTATATGGAACAACCCGAAGGGTTTGTAGTATCAGGGCAAGAAAAGAAAGTTTGTCGACTTGTGAAATCCCTTTATGGATTAAAACAAGCACCTAAGCAATGGCATGAAAAATTTGATCATGCAATGCTTACTAATGGGTTTAAGATAAACGAATGTGACAAATGTGTCTATGTTAAAAACACTGACCAAGGCTATGTCATAGTTTGTCTTTATGTGGATGACATGCTTATCATTGGAAGCAGTCAAAACATAATCAAATCAACTAAGCAAATGCTTAACAAAAGATTTGATATGAAAGATATGGGGGTCGCAGATGTTATATTAGGAATGAAAATAACTAAAACATCTGACGGATATGCATTATCTCAATCTCATTATATTGAGAAAATTCTTGATAAATTTATCAAGGATGATTTGAATTTAGCTAGAACACCTGTAGACATCAGTCTTTATTTATCGAAAAATAAAGGTGATGCAGTGTCTCAGTTAAAATACTCCCAAATCATTGGAAGCCTAATGTACCTAATGAATTGTACTCGTCCTGATATAGCTTATGCTATCAGTAAATTGAGTAGGTACACTAGTAACCCTGGACAAGACCATTGGAAAGCGATCATTCGAGTTCTTAGATATCTAAGATTCACTCGTGATCATGGTTTGAACTTTACTCGATATCCAGCAGTACTCGAAGGTTATTGTGATGCCAATTGGATATCGGATACTAAAGATTCAAAATCCACTAGTGGATATGTCTTTACTCTAGGAGGCGCTGCTGTTTCTTGGAAGTCCACGAAACAAACTTGCATCGCACGATCCACAATGGAATCTGAGTTCATTGCTTTAGACAAAGCAGGTGAAGAAGCAGAATGGCTTCGTCACTTCTTAGAAGATATTCCAATGTGGCCAAAACCTGTGCCAGCTATTTGCATTCATTGTGATAGTCAATCTGCAATAGGTAGGGCACAGAATCATATGTATAACGGTAAGTCACGACATATTCGTCGTCGACATAATACCGTAAGGCAATTGTTGTCAAACGGAATAATCTCAATAGATTATATAAAATCTAAAGAGAATATTGCGGATCCGTTAACAAAAGGTTTGACAAAAGAGCTAGTGTATAGTTCATCGAAGGGGATGGGATTAAAGCCTATTACATAAGAGTCGTCATAATGGTAACCCTACTTATATGACTGGAGATCCCAAGAACTAAGTTCAAAGGGACAACTAAGTTATGTATGGCTCGCCAGAAATCACCAAGGGATTCAAATTCCCTACCCATTCCTATGGTGAGAGTGATATCTGCAACATATGTTGTATGCAGGGGCATAAGGATAAGCTTTGCTTTTAATGATTACTTATATCTTGATTAAGGCATAAAATCAAGATGAGTATAAGGAGATACTCACAGTAAGAATCACCTATATAAGTGTTGAACTGGGGCCGGTTCTATGAGAATGAAAGAGGCTACATTCTCTAGAAACACTTATGAAAACCAGGTGCGTTCAAGGCCAAAATGAACACAACAGTGAGAACCACGATGTGTTAGAAAATATTTTGTGTGAAATCTATTGTCTAGGCTTACACAAACGGCTGAACAATTCAAGGCATCGCGTCCATTGGTTAGCCAGTAAGTCCGATAGGTTATCACTAGGGAAGGTTCAAGGCCGAAAACTACCTATCCTGATGCAAGATATTTTCGACTTATACTCTTTCGATAAATCTGCATTTTGTTGCATTTCCGTTGTCATCAAATTCCATTCATGTGGGGGATTGTTGGAAATGGTTATAAATTCTGGGTAAAACCAGAATTTTATCCTAAGTTTGGTCTAATTTTTAGGTGGGCCCCGTGCGTCGTTTTACACGGGTCAAAGTGGTAACGCGTTCTATGCCGCGTTGTGATTCACGTGGTATATTTGGTTGCTTAAAACCATTACCGAGTGAATAGGAAATTGAAGCCAAAGTGTGCTCCATGGAAATGGAGTTTTGGTGAAAATTCCTTATTGCTTGAATAAGGCTTGTCCCACATTGATTTGGTGGGAGGTTTTGAAAGGGTTTATAAGGCTTGGGTTTGGTACTTGGGGTGTGCCCCAAGGGGTACCCAAGTGTTTTAGAGGGAGAGGTTATGGGCAAAATGGGCTAGACCCATTGGACTCAAAAATCACCACACGCGCGCGCCGCCGCCGCCGTCCGTCCGGTCGGGCAGGCTGGGCTGGGCGCGGGTGCGTGGTGTGTGGTTGGGTTGGGCTTGTTCGGCCCAATACTAATCTTTTTGGGCCAAAAACATTTGAATTTAATCCAGAATTCAAATTAAACTGGGTTTGGAATTTCTGTTCATCCAAACAAGGCCCTTCCCGTTTTCAAACAGAATTAAACTGGTTTGGCTTTTTGGTTCATCCAAACAGGGCCCCTTCCCGTTTTTATCTGTTTGAATAGTTAACCAACAGATTCAAATCTGTTGAAATTCAAACCCAACAGGTTTCATACCTGTTCAATTCAAATCCTACAGCCACCTTAACATCTATAAATAGACCAGCCTCCCATTTGGATTTATACACCAATTTTCGTATTCCATCTCTGCTTTAGATCTCTGCCATATTGCTGCATTTTATTTCTGAAAGAAAGAGTGTAAACACTTAGTGTGTTCGACGAACAATTAAATTGTAGTGCTGCATTTAATTGTTGATAAGATCATTTCATCCTGGGAGATAGACGTCCAAGTTCTGAAAGCACCGTGGAGAGGACGAATCTGTCTTAAGGACACAGTGTTAAACACTGGACTTGATCAGAAAGTTATTCGAAGAATTTAACCAAGTAAGTTGATTAAATTATATTCTGTTTTTATTTGTTTATTAAAATCAGATTTTAATTTTGTTTTTGTAACAAGATAAAATCTGTTTTTATTTGTTTTATTTTATTTTTATTTTGAGTTTGATTTTTGTAATCAAACAAATTCTCTCCTTTTCTTTATTTCTTTAAATTCTAATTGTTGTTTTGTACACAATAGAATTAAATTCTAATTGTTGTTTTGTATACAATAGAATTAAATCGTTTAAATATAGTGAAGATTGACCAACAATTTAGTCAATTGGAAAAAGCAGTGGTAAAAATTAGTGACAATTATACCTGAGAAAGCATCTGAGAAATTGGATAACCCTCTGCAATTACATTATTGACCTCCTTGTTTGCCCAGTCAAAATAACCACTTTTGCAAGCTGAAAAAGAGCCTGAACAACTTCCTCAGAGATGACCTGATAATAAGTCTCGGGAGTCAGCAGAAAGCAGGGAATGCAAAGAAGAGGAAGAACAACTTCTAGAAAGAGAATAAATAACACTTCAATCTGTGTCAAGTAACAGGTAACGAAGACAAATACCAGGATTGGAATTGGTTTGGCACAAAATTACCCATGCTGGTGGCAACAACACTTGACAGAAAAGAAAAGCACACAAGTTGAATTTTATGGACGCATTTCCAAACTTCTGGCAGTTCCAATCTCAGACATCCTTCGCTCCTATAGTAAGTAGGATAGAATTTCTCTGTGTTTTGCATTCAGGGAACAAGCTTGATATAAAGAATGAAACAGGGATCAACGCATATCGCACACCGACATAGAAAACTAGATGAGGCGTCGGTGTTTGCTTAGATTCGAATCATATCTGCAACAAGGCAAGCTCAACCTAGATGTAACTTCTCTCCTTTCTTTTTCTTTTTTTTTTTTATTCTGTTTTGGAACAGAGCAATGCATGTGTGTGGGAGGTACATGGATAGAAATATAACCTATGCAAATCTTTATAAGTTTCTTTTCTTAAACTTTTATTTTCACCTTCCGTTGATAACTCACTTGGGGGAGAAGGAAGTGGGGGTTCATTGCAGGAAAATAATTATTCAAAATGAAATTTAAACATTAACCAAAATTCCAGACCACTTTTTCCATTCAAAAGAACAGGAAATGAAGGATTTTTAATCAAATACTGATGAAGTTCAATACATGAAGCTGCTGCGAAATCCACTAAACCAAACATCAAGCATCAAAGTAAAACTAGAATGACACATTCTGAAAACATTGCATAATGAAATTCAATACTACAAACTTACTCCTGAAACACTGATTAATTCCTTGGAAGAAACAGATGATCCAAATAAGCGAGCAGCTCCCTGTGACAACCAGAACACAGAAGTTCATTTTTAAATTTGAAATTCCATGCAAAGGATTTAAGAAAGATACTATGAAGTTGATAGAAACAATTGAAGATAAAAAGATGCAACATTAACCAAGCCTAGTTGGCCAGAATCTTTGCACCTCACTAAGAGGTCAACTGTTCAAAGTCTTGTCACAAGCAACCCCCCACCCCCCAAAGTTACAGCCTCCAATGAACCCAAAAAAAGAAAAAAAAAAAAAAAAAAAAAAAAAGGAGGCAAACATTGGATGCAATTTATGCTAGGATAGGGGGAAGCAAATTAAGATGTCCAAAGGAATTAAAGAATTTGGTCAGCCACATTAATTATGAAGGTAGAATTAGAGAGGTTGGAGCAGAGAGAAGTCAACAAGGTATCCATTGATGGTAGTCGTTGTTTTCTTATTAGAGTTTGGGACAGGTTCTTTCATTTTGTAGTTTCTTGTTTTTGCCCTTTTTGGCCTTCTTGGAGGCTTTAGCTCCTGTTGAGGTTTGTTCTTTAGGCTATCTGGGAGGATGGAGCTGTTTCTTTTCCTTTGTATTTGGGTGGTACTCCCTTGGCACATTCTTTATCCTAATTCCTACTGACAAAAAAAAAAAATGGCCGTCTTCTAATTTATAAAATAAAAAATAAAAATCAAATATGCTCATTGCAAACAACTTCAGGAAATTATCTATAAAAATATATATATATATATATCAATTATCACATAAAGGAATCCAAGAACATACACAGGGAATATGCAAGTGTCCTCTTACCTGCAAGTATGTTATAGCCCGACGAAGATCTCCCTGTGAGACGGAACTTAAGGTTGAAAGAGCCTAAAATTGTAAATGAAACATACATCATTAAGTAACAATGCAAAGAAGAAGACCTTTAGCATAAGTCACTGCCTCCAAAACCAGCTTCTAACATTAGATCCACACCTCTGAATCCAGATTAAGGCATTCCTGTTTACAAATGTGCAATACACGACCAGTCATGATTTCTTCAGAAATTGGTTTGAACCTAAACTTTGCACATCTGGAAGCAAGCGGCTCTATGATCCTATATAGAACATGACAATGATATTGCAGCAAAATTACAATAAGAAACCAGATTTGGACTTTGGGTTCCCGAATATAAATCATCCCATTCTCATAGACTCAAAAGATATTACATGTGGGGACATATTTTTAGGATTGCGCATCGCACCACGTGGTTGAGGTGCTGGCCGAGGTGCTACGTGGACAAGCCATATTGCCAAGGTTGTCGCAATATTGCCGAGATATGGTGCAGAAATATCGGGATCCAAGATATTCGGATGGAGGATAAGAGTCCTAGATAAGTTGATGTGCTTAGTTCGGATAGAGATGAAGCTCTTAAGGGGCTCATTCTTATCTAACTAAGAGTCCGAGATAAGTGTTATGCTAAAGTCCTATGAAGTGAGACTTCTAGGGGACAAGGGCACTGTTTGTTATAAAAGTGAGGTATCCCATGGGTCTAAGGTATGCTTTGATTTGTGCATTGTTCATTTTATCAATATCTTTGAGAGATGCTGACTTGATCATCGGAGTGCTTTCGGATGGACGAACCACCATAGTTTCTCTTATCTTCTTGTGTGCAGGTGTTTAGTTTAATCTATTCTACCGCGTGCTCTCCAGCTAAGTTCCCAGTTTGATTGTGAGATCAGAAATTAACACCCACAATTTGGCGCCGTCTGTGGGACCTTGGTAAGAATAGATGGCCAATGCTGGACAAGAGGTAAGAGTCGGGGATGACATACATAGCGAGGAAAAGGGGTACGTCAATCCAAACGTTAGAGGAGAAAACAATGAAGATGAAGATCAGGAAGTGAATCCAGAAGCAAACAATGTCGCCAGGGGCCATAATGGCCTAAAGAGAGGCAACCGAGAGGAAAACTACAACGAAAGTGACTTCCATGTTTGGAAGGACCAGGGTCTGCGAAGAGACGATGAGGTGAAAGACCTGGCAAACAAATTGACGAACCTGCAAACCGTGGTGAACTTCATGATGCAAAACAAGATGATGCAATCTACGTTGCCATTACTGGCAAAACTGACACCAACAGCAAACGCTGGTGCCCAGAAGGGAGGGCAGACAATGGTGTTGACCATCCCATAGCATGAGAAGAGACCTAGGAATTCAAATCGGCGATCGTAGAATGTCGGGCGAATAGAATCATGACAAATAGATTCACAAAGAACTAGAGGAACACAGATCAGGGGATCTCGACAGATCAACGGCCAAGGCCACTACCTAGGACGCATTAGAGCATGGGAAGTAGTGCATCGAAGAGATTGAAGTCGATCAATGGCTGAGCTCCTAGACGAACGAAGAAGAAACTGCACAATTACCTCCAGAGGAAGATAAATGGTGCTGAGGTTATGTCCACCGTGCAACCGAGATCACCATTCGGTAGAGTTAGACGCGTTGGAGGCACCCAAGAGATTCACCATACTAAGGTTCCAGATTTACAGTGGTAAGTCAAGTTAGAACTTTCATGTTAGTTTATATTTGAATACAATGTCTTTGTGGAGTGGGAATGAACAGTTATTGTGCAAGGGGCTCCCGTCAAAATTTGGGAAAATAGCATCAGATTAGTTCCTCAAATTGCTGAAAGGATGTGTCAAGAGTTGGGAAGACCTGGCAGAGATGTTTGTGGTCAAATTTCTTACGAACAGATTGCAGCTATTGAGGGTTGACTCTGTATTGGCCTTGAAGATTGACGATAACAAAAGCCTTACGGTTTACGCCAAGACGTACTAGGAGGTTTACAACCGAATTCTGGCATGTAACTAGGAACTTGCAATCGGGTCTCTTAAGAACGGCTTGGAGAATGATTGCCAACTTTGGCAATCCCTTGCAAAGACCCTCCCTAAAAATATGAAGGATCTCATGGCAAGGACTGAGAAGTGCGCAAGGGTAGAAGAAGACAAGAAGGCAAAGAAAGGGAGTACAGTGAAGCAGGATAAGTGAAACAGCTCACCGAAGCGTAGCCGAGGAAGTACTAGTACCGACAAATCAGAGTCAGGATTGAAGGACATGCAGGCCATGAGTACAGTTTTCAAGATTCCGATTTACAATATCCTTGAGAGAATCAAGAACCAGCCTTACTTTAAGGCCACCACAGAAGACCCTAGGGAAATACATAGGCAGATTCGCCAGGAAGAATTGTGCCTACCATAAAGAGAACGGGCACATGACCCAAGGGTGTTAAGCTCTGAAACAACTTCTAGAGGATCTTGTTAGATAGGAACACCTAAGAGACTTGATAGACAAAGAGAAGACAAGAATTGAATAGGCGAAGCTAGCCCGGGTGCCGGCAGTAACACCACCACCACCCCCAGCACCACAGGCAGATGGACCACGAGTTGTCAACGTGATCCATTTCAAGGTTAGTGCGAACGAAATTCGTAGAGAAACACAAAGGGTAAGACACCTTCAACACGTGGTCCAAGTTCAACAAAAGAAGCCCCGAACGGAGGGACACCGAGGGCCGATGATCTCATTCACAGATGAAGACTTGGAGATGGTCCAGGATCCACACAACGATGCTCTGGTAGTGACCCTGAAGATCAGAGAGTGCTAGGTAAGGCAGATACTTATTGACCAAGGTAGCTCTTGTGACATCATGTACATCAGATGCTATAAAGAGCTCGAACTTCACAAGGATGACCTAGAGCAATACGACAGCTCCATGGTCGGATTTAACGAGACCCCAATGGGCCTTTGGAAACCACATGTTTGGTGATTCAGGTGGGAACAAAGACTATAACCACGAAGTTCACTGTGATCGACATGCCCTCACCGTACAACATTATTTTGGGAAGACCTTGGCTACACGCCATGAAGGTTGTTCCCTCAACTTTATACCAACTGTTGCAATTCCCAACTGAGTTTGGGATTGAAGAAGTGAGGAGACCAGGTGCAGGAAAAAAATTGCTCCATGGCAGCAATGAAGTACACCTGCAATGTCAGAGAAGCAGGGATAGCTGAAGTAGAAGACAAAGACCAAGAGGTCTTGGACGATGTCAGCAAAGAATCTACCGACAAAAGCCAGGAGCCTTTGAAAAAGATTCTCATAAAGGAAAGAGACTAAGAGCGATTCTTTCTCCTCGGCTTAGGTTTAACCGAAGAGAAAGAAAGAAAAATGGAGGAATTTTTAAGAAAAAATATAAAGGTGTTCACCTGGACATCGTACAAGATGCCAGGGATCAACCCCGAGGTTAACTGCCACAAGCTCAACGTGGATAGGTAGAACAAACTGATGATCTAGAGAGCAAGGTGACCAACCTTGGTCCCATGTAGAAGATGTTGAAGAGGAAATAGAGAGATTGTTGAAGGCACATGCAATCCGAGAAGTGAACTACCCAACCTAGCTATCCAACACGGTGGTAGTTAAAAAAAAGAACAACAAGTGGAGGGTTTGCGTGGACTTCACGAGCCTGAACAAGGCTTGGCTGAAAGACTGCTTTCCTTTTGCCCAAGATAGACCAGCTCATGGATGCCACATCAGGACATGGAAGGATGAGCTTCCTCGATGCATACAAATCTTATCACCAAATAGCCATGTACGCACCAGATGAGGAGAAGACAACATTTATCACTCCAAAGGGACTTTATTGCTATAGAGTCATGCCCTTCGGATTGAAGAATGTAGAGGCAACATACCAAAGGCTTGTAACCAAGACGTTTAAACATTTGATTGGGAAGACCGTGGAAGTCCGACGGCATGGTTGTGAAAAGTAAGGAACCCTCCAAACTGTGCTTTTGGAGTGGGATCTGGTCAGTTTTTGGGATATCTAGTAACCAAGAGAGGAATTGAAGTAAGCCCCAATCAGATTAAGGCCATCTTTGATCTGAAGAGCCCAACAATAGCTAAGGAAGTCCAAATTTTAACTAACAAAGTAGCTGCGCTGAACAAATTCATAAGCCAAAGTTCAGATAAATGCAGGCCATTCTTCTAGCTGATGAAGAACACCACAGATTTTCTGTGGACGGAAGCATGCAAAGTCGCCTTGGCCGACTTGAAGAGATATTTGACAACCCCACCCGTATTGTCAAATCCAATTCCAGGAGAGGAACTACTTTTGTAGCTGGCAGTCTTAGACCACGCAGTCAGCGCTGTGGTTGTCCGAGAAGAAGAAGGAGAAAAAAGGCAGTATATTGTGTAAGCAAAGCCTTCACAAGCACCGAGACAAGGTATCCACCTTTGGAGAAACTGACACTCACTCTGGTGATGGCTTTAAAGAAGTTGAACCACTACTTTCAAGCTTACAAGATTGTGGTGCTCACAGAGCACCCGTTGAAGTCTCTATTGCAACATGGAGACTTATCGGGAAGAATAGCATGATGGGCTATAGTTCTAGTTTAATATGACATAGAGTACATACCAAGGATAACAATCAAAGGCCGGGTTCTGGCAAACTCTGTTGTTAAGTTTACATCGAGCGCAAGCCCAAAGCCAAGACCCGTGAACCTCGGCTTAGGTTGTGCAGAAAAACCTGAAGAAACATAGATGGCAGTTCAGAACCCCAAGCCAACAAGACAAAAGAAAAAGTAGGAGAAACCAAAGCCTTGCTATATTTACATCGACGAGTCATTCCACCTCTTTATCGATAGCAGCTCAAACCGATAGGGAGTGGGGGTAGGAATAGTGTTGGTCTCACCAGATGGAAAAATGTTAGAACAGTCCATCAGACTAGGGTTCAAGGCTTCAAATAACGAAGCAGAGTAAAAGGCACTAATTGTCTGATTGAAGCTAGCAACAACAGTTGAAGCCGATGATGTAATAGTTTACATTGACTCTTAACTCATTGTAAACCAGCAACGAAGGAGTACATCGCCCAAGATGAGATAATGGTGGCCTATGTCAAAGTAGTCATCAAGTTGTTGGCTTCAGTAGGTCTGCCGAGAAGACAATAGTCATGAGGATGCATTGGCAAACCTTGCCTCTGTAATAAAGTCGAGCTCACCAAGAACAATCATGGTAGACTATCTGTCAGGCCCAAGTGTTGAACCCCTGATAACAGATTATGAGGCAATGTGCATAGAGCTAGCCCAAACTGGATGGATGCCTTGGTCAAATTCATTAGAGATGGCAGGCTGCGAGAAGACAAGAAGGAGGCACACAAGATCAAACTAAGGTTAACAAGATTCTTCTTGTTGGTAGAGGGCCACCTCTACAGAAAGTCCTTTACTAGACCATTATTGCGATGTGTGCACCCTTCCTAAGTAGAATATTTCTTATATGAGATCCACAAAGGAGTTTGTAGAAGACATGCAAAGGGTAGATCTCTTGTCATAGAGCCATATCACAAGGGTACTGGTGGCCCTACATGCAAAAAGACACAGAAACCTATGTCAAGAAGTTCAAGATGTGAGGCCTTTGATCTTTGAAATATTTTCTTTAACCCTTATTTTTAAATTATTTCTTTGTAGACCCTCAATTTTTTAATTAATTGCGATTTTAACCCTAGAATAAAAAACATGCGCCAACTGAAAACTCACAAACCCTAAATTGAACTCAGGAACTCAGGAACCATTTCTAAAACCCTAATAATAATTAAATTAATTTTCTTAGTATATTTTCCACACAAAAACCCTAGGTTTCCGATTATCAGTACAATTCGTCGTTTAATTCAAAACAAAGAAACTTTAATCGAATTACATTTCCAGATTCTAAATAAATTAAACACTAAACTTAATTAAATGTTCAAATTCATAAATTAAAGCCAAAGCCCTCACATTTTGATTAAATTACAAATTGAACCCAAGTTAGTACTATTATATATAAATATATACATATTGTACATTTAAACTTATTTAAATAATTTTGTACACAAAATATCTTCATATTGTACACAAAAAAATCAAAACAAATCCCCCAAAATTTCTTGCACATGACGGCCATGCTATGCATATATATATGCGATGTCATTTTGGAGACAAATTGCTTGATTTAGTGAAGAAAAATTGACCTAGGGTACAAATGTGATTATATATATATATATATATATTGTACTTGTAACCAATTCAACTTTGATTAATCAAAACCTTAACTAGATCATGTTTAAAGGTGTAATTAAGGCTCTAATCATCATACATTCCATTTTATACTAACTAAATCCAAGCCTATTCAATTGAATTGGAACTAAGGACATTTGGACTTTTCACCACTCTTTTTTTTCTATAAATACACCAATTCTCTCTACACTTTTGAGCACAAAACACACTCACACAATTACATATTCGGCTGAGAGAGAGGCGCTAAGAAGAGAGTGAACCTTGGTAGTGGAGGAGAGGAAAAGAGGAGAAAATTGTGCATGCACTTCACATAACTTCAAGTAAGCCACATCACATTCTCTCCTTCTATTTGTTTTTTCAAATACATGTTATTAGAAATTTAAAATCATATTTTTAGATGTGTTGTAATGGTGTGATGAGTTGAGCTTTGATCTTTCTTCTACTCATATTTTCTCTTAATAGATGCAAAACTACCTTTTTCTTTCCATATCCCCCATTATTTCCAAAGACACACCATGACTCTAAACATTTGAGTTATTGATACATTATTTAGTATGTTTTCATCACAAAAGAAGTAAAAAATTTCCCTTAGTTGGCCTCTTTTCTCACCAATCTTCTTATTTTGAGTATTATGTATAAAAAATCAATTTTTACAGCCAACTTTTGAAAATTCTAGAAAAATGTAGGAAAATCTCCTGGACCTCAGTTTTATGTCAAAAACTTTATTAAAGAGCTACATTTCAAGGAAAGTTGGTTTCATTGAAAAAGAGTGAGCGGTTTGAAAGAAAATCTGATTTTCATAACGGTCCACGAATTTGGACAAGTGCTGGAGTGGTTCTTAAATAACTAAAAATCTAGAAAAGCTATTCCATTTCCAAGAAATGTTCTAAAAACTAGACAAACTTCTCTACAAACCATAGGAAAGCCAAGTTTAGGAACAATCTGAAAATGTCTTTTTGTTTACAATCCTTATGACAATGCAAATATGGAAATTTACATTCTTGTGTGATATTATTCCCTTAACTTTGTGAATAAGCTTAGAACTACTTGTGAAAATTTTAATATGTTAATCTCATGTGTTGCAACTTTATTTCCTTCCATTTGTGCTATGAAAATGTTCATACTTATGCAATAGATGTTGTTTCAAGAGCATGATCTAACTCTGACTTAAATTATCTAATGGGAAACTTAATGGGTTGTAATGGGTTTGCGAACTTTTGGACAAGTTACCGAGTTACTGAATTGGTTAGCGGGATGTGTTCCCTTTTGAAAGCTAAAGTCTTGCGCAAGTGGTTGTTTCGAAACCCTTGAACGGAGCGGTTATATTCAGACTCTAGGTGGTTCTGGTGTGAGAAGGGAATGGGAAAGGCCCTTATTTTACCATCTCTTTTGAGGTCCTCGGTTAGCGCTACGCGGTATGTAACCGTTGGTAGGCATTCGGGGTAAGGTCAACAGGGGGTATATCGAATAATCCATGTCCGATTCTTGTGATTGGGAGGATAAAATCTCTTTGGGGGATTTCTAGACTACTAAGAGCTAACCCTATAACCCTTGTTATTTACTTGAATTTCATGTTTCTTTCCCCTATTGTTGTAATTGCTATTGTGTATTAGATTGGGAAAAATGGATGGAGTGTGTGTGCGTTTACTGGGCATTCAAGGTTCATGGGTTTTCATGCCAGGTATCGAAGAAACATACAAGGCCGATGAGGAGCTAGAGACGTTTGAAGACTTGTGTCTATTTTACAAGAAACTTAGAAGCCATTTTTCTTATGAGTTTATTCGTGCTTTTATTTTTTATTTTTTATTTTTTTGGATTGTAATAATAATGGAACTCGTTTTGTAATTTAAGATTTGAAACACTGTAATTATTATTTGCTTTTGTAATCATATGCCTATCTCCGCGTTACTTATGAGACCTTGTGTTAATACCTCTAAAGATCTATCAAAAAGATAGCTTGTTATCTAAGGTGGTTAGACTTAGAAGGGTGGCTCTATTGACTCCTTCGATTTTCCTGGGATCTTACTTGGCTATTAACGAACGGACTGTTTAGTGACGTTACCCTAACCCTTAGAGTAGAAATTGGGGCATCACATGAGAAGTGTCAAAGGTTTATACATTTGATACATCAGCCAGATGGGGACTTGAATCCAGTATCCAGTCCTTGGTCATTTGCCCAGTGGGGCATAGATCTGATTGGGTAGCTGCCCAAGGCAACTGGACAGAGGAAGTACTTGCTAGCAGCCACGGACTACTTCATGAAATAGGTGGAGGCAAAACCTTTAGCCAAAATTCGAGATGTGGACATAAAAAGTTTCATCTGGAAGAACATTATTACCAGATTTGAGATCCCAAGAGCCATTGTGGCAGACAATGGCACCCAATTTGACAGCAAGCTGATTAAGAATTTATGCACGAAATACAAAATCAAGAACTACTATTCAACTCCTAGCTACCCACAAAGTAATGGCCAAGTCGAGGCCTCTAACAAGACCATCTTGGATGGAATAAAAGAAGAGACTGGAAGCTGGCAAAGGCAAGTGGATAGAGGAGTTGCCTAATGTTCTATAGGCATATCGTACTACGCCAAGAAGAGCAACTGGAGAATCACCTTTTGCCATGGCTTATGGCACCGAGGCCATTATGTCACTGGAAAATAGCATTCCTGGAGTCAGAACTCAGGTTGTAGAGAATGGAACAAATAAGGCATTTTTAGCTCAAGATCTAGACTTGATTGAAGAAAGGAGGGAAAGAGTAGCAATTCGGCTGGGGGCATACCAGCAGAGACTTTCCAGGTCATACAACAAAAAAATGAATCCCAGGGAATTCCAAATTAGGGATCTTGTCTTGAGAAAAGTCGTTGGCAACAAGAAAGATCCTAGTGAGGGTAAACTCGACCTGAACTGGGAAGGTCCATACAGAATTATTTCGGTCACCGGCAATGGTGCATATCGACTAGAAGATTGCAATAGCAAAGAGTTGCCAAGGCCTTGGAATACTAGTAATCTTAAGTTTTTCTATCATTAGTTTAGTTTCTTCCTTTTCTATTTTGATGTAATTTAGAAGATGTTTTAGCCGAAGTATTGATTAATAAAATATATATTAGTTTGATTTTGCAAACTATTGTTGAATTTAGCACACTCCTACTATTGGATATGATGGAAAGTGTAAGTTTGAGGTGATGTTCCAAAAAGGAACAAGACGTTTAACTTAGGCTTGTCAAAATGACAAAGCTGAACTAAGTTAAAGGGATGTTTCGAAAAGAAACAAGATGAAACTTGCCAGTACTCTCGATGCACTAAAGTTAAGTCGTAAGTGTTTTGTGTAGACGAGCTAGACACGATGACTCTGGTCATAGATGTCTAAGTCAAACTTAGGCAAGATTTAGATGATGTATCCTGAATATGAACCTAAGTTATAATTTATGTTCACATTGCCGAGATAAGTTACTCTCTGGGTAGAGCTGAGATTAGTTGCACTTTGGTTTGGTTTGTGATTTAAAAACACTTGGTAAAATTTTCAAAACATTTGTTGATCATGCCGAGATGAGATATGAGATATTGTAATTAGAAGAATTTACAAGAAATAAGGTATGAAAACAGCATATCAAGGTAAGCATCCAACACTTAATCGAAAACAGACTTGGAAGAACTTGTTTCAGTACACCAAATGGCACTTCGGCCTTACAAAAGTAGAAATCTATTCAAAAGTAAAGTATAGATAGAAGAAAGAAAAAAGTTACAACTAAAAGCAAAAAGATGGAAAATTCTAAGTGCTAGATGCTGGAGCAATGTTCTCGGTTTGTTATTAGCGGTGTGTCGGCTTGGGTAGACAGTTCAGCAGCCTTTTCAGCCTCGGTGTCGAATGTTATTTCCTCGTCTTGCCAGCAGCAACAATTTTGGCCTTAGAAGCGTCGACCTTCTTTAGAGAGGTGCTCTTGGAGACCTTATCCTTATCCTCTTTAGTCAAGTCTAGGACCTAATCATTCAGAGTTAGGGACTTGGCCCAAGCAGCTATGGTGTCAGCCTCCTCTTCTTCCTTTCCTTCCTCATCATATTGGACTGGGGATTGAAGGAAAGGTACGACAAGTTGGCCAAGATCTCTTAGAAGGAAGTCCTTAAGGACAGAGAGCTTCTTCAAGGCTATAACCCAGCCGAGATAGTAGCCTCTGTTGTAGGCCTCACTGACTTGCTTTTTGTATTGCTCTCTGACGTCTTCTTGGCCTTTGGCGTAGGCCTTTTCATTGGCTGCCTTGATCTTGGCGTCTTTTGTAGCCAAGGCTTCAGCTAGGTCCTTTTCAGCTTTAGCAGCCTTATCTTCCAAAGCCTTGGCCACTGCCTCGGCCTGTTACTCGCCTTTCCTTGCCACGTTGAGCTTGTCTAGAAGCTTCATCCTTGTCGCTTCAGCCTGGTTGAGATGATGAAGGTAATCAATAACCTCTTGTGTCTTCTTGGTAAGATCCTTCTTCAGCAACTCAGCCTTGTAAGCAAAGGCATAAGCATGTTGCATGGTCTACAAAGGAGAGAAGATGAATTAGTACAATAATACAAATAATTCCAAGTATACAATGTTGGATTGAAAACATAATAGAAGCTTACCACTATGGTGTTCCTTATCATAAATGCAAAGTGCTCGTATTCATTGTAGTCGTTAATGGCCTCCATGTCAGTGGGGAGGAGCACAGCGGTTGACAAAGCAGTAGAGATCCCAGGCTGGCGGGAGGCACTTTCACTCAGCCTGATGGGGCAACCATCAATGGCGATGTAGGGTATGAAGTCATCCGAGGTGTCGTCGACCGCAAAAGACTTTGACCGTTTTTGTGGTGGGGCGTCGGCAAAGTCAATAGTGGCTTGCCTCTTCTCGACTTCAGCCAACTTTGAGATCGGCACTGTGTCTTCAGGATCTTTTCTTGAGAAGGAAGGGGTGATAGTGGTTTTAGCCTTGGCCTTGGCCTTTTCCACTCTCTTTGATGTCTCAACTGTTTGTGGAGAATGGGAAGATTAGACAGTAACGATGTTGGGAAGGCTTGCAAGAAGGTCATCGGCCACGGCTGGTTTGTGACCCATCTCTTCTGAGGTGGCAGTGATGCTAGCTTCGGTGTCAAGTTTGAAGGCATGAAGAACGAGTGGTGGATTCACAGGATTATATGCCAGTATGTCAATACCTCGGCATTTTCTGCTGCGAGTCCTTTCTGCCGGGGCATTGGTAGGTTACCGATGACATTAGCGTTGAGCCGGCAGAACATGTTGAGACGGAGGCGAAGTTGACAGCTGGTTAGCTAGATACAATGTTGACCCCTAATCTATCCTTGATGAAGCAGTTGGTGTTGTGGCGGATGACAAAGTCTTGTTTCTCGATAGGACGTCAGGGAGTAGGGACTTGTTTGTTGGTGTGTAGTTCAGAAGGAAGGGAGATTGCAAATGTTGATTAGTAGGTCTAGGAGCCTTTGCACGTCAGCTCTCAGTACGTAGTACTTTCATAAATTTTTGTCAGGCTAAGGGAGTTCTGGAAAAACAGAACGTTAAGTGATCAGCAATATGATGAAGTGAAAAACTTACGCAGATAATGGACAACGAGTGTGTGTTCTAAAGGTGACTTACTTTTATGGTCTCCTAGGATGGTTCTAGCGAGTGGAAAGAGGTGGAGGTCATCGTCCTAAGCAAACTCCAGGTTGCCCAAGATAATAAGATAATCATCTCCTACACCCTTATTGGAATCAGGGAGGTCGGCGATCATCTTGTAAGTTGTGGATCTCAGTTTCAAGTAGTAGGTTATGCAATTTTTGGACTGAAGGGCACACATCGTGTAGTAGTATTGGATGTCCTAAAGGTTTAGTTAGGCTCTAAGTCGGCGATTAATCTCGGCTATACTGTTGATTATATGAAAGGTATTGAAAGCTAGTTGCATAGGATTCCGTTTATAAAAGTAGAGCATTTCCCAAAACAGGATTTTAAGGAGGAATCTGACTCTTCCCTCAAGGATTGACACCATGGGAAAAGGCATGTAATTGTCTCCCGGCATAATGGAATCATTCTCACCATTGAGTCTGATATAGACGTCGACTGGGATATCATATTCTCGGCAAAAACTTTCTATCTTAGTGGGGCTGTTTACTCTCCACTTGTGCATAACCATGACCTCGGCTAGGTGGTTTCAGTATTGTTTTCTTTAGAGAAGTGCTTTGTGTTATGGATTTGTTGACCTAGAAATCTAGGCGTAGCCCTAGGGTATTCTAGGTTGAAGGTTCTAGTAATCTACTGAAGAGGGTTTTGGGCGCGGTTTGTTTCAGTTTTCCTAATATTCAAAACAAATCCCAATTCTAATCTAAAAAATGCAAGAATGATAGAAATGTGCAAGAATAGGGTGAAACAATCTAGAAAACAAGTAAAGAAACAAGAAAAATGGATTTAGAGTCTGGCACAGAGGCATAAGGGGCATGAACAGGGCACGGCAATAACAGGAATAAAATTGTGCAATTAAATCCAAGAATGTAGTTCAGGCAGATTTCAAGAATGTGGATAAAACGAAAAAAATTATAACAAATTCGAGCATAAGTGCAGTGTGTGCAGTGTTTAGGTTATTAATTAAAGCAAGAATTTCATGGGGTGAGTATTCAAAAACATGAAGAAGAACAACAAAGAACCGAAATAAAAAGCGGTTGGTTGAGGGACTTACAAGCCTGGAATGAAGAAATGGATGTCGGATTCTGGTTTGCTGGTGTCAGACAATGTTGTTGATTGGAATAGGACAATTGATTGCTCGCCGAAAATGGTTGAACAAAGGAGTTATAGAGAACACAAAAAGGCAACAATGGCAATTTGAGAGAATTTTAGAGAGAGAAAGTTTGAGGAGGAGTATTGATTGCAGAATGAAGAGACGGAGAGAGGGGGAAACTATGTTAGAATAGGAAATTGTTAAAATAGGAAATATTAGAATAGGAAATAATGGAGTGTATTCTTATTCCTTTTTAGTTATTTGTAATTGCTCAATTATCAATATAAAATGGAATGAAGTCTAACTCATTCGCTAACTCTTTCTCTTCTCTAAATTTTCATGGTATCAAGGCCACAATAGAAGGAATATACCACCTTGCTTCCACCGAAAGCCACCCAAACCCTCGTTACCCAAGCCGCACGTCCAAACCCTAGCCTACGCAGGCCATCCCCCATCTTATCTAGCGCAGTCGAAGGGCAGACGACTCTCCCATGGCAGTCGCAGCCTTTGTCGATAGCCCTAGCCTGCTCTTTAGGCCTGTCGACTGCACTGGTTGGTCACCTGGTGTTGTCGTGATCACCTGGTTAGTCGACTAGTGCTTTCGGTGTACTTTGGTTGGTCGTCATTTTTTTTTTCTTCTTCTCTCTTTCTTCTCTCTTTTGTTTCTATTTGTCCTTGTTTTCTTCAACTAAGGAAAAAAACAAACAAACAAACAAACAAAAAAATCCAAAAAATAAATAAAAAAATATGTAGTGAAAAAAAAAAACTAACTTCTTAATTTTATGATTTTTTTTAGTTATTTATGATTTTCTAGTTACTATCTTAGTTTTATGATTTTCTAGTTACTATTGTGTTTGTTCCTCCACCATCTTCCGAGTTTGTGATTGGTCCTGAGTTTGAGGGGTACTTAGTAGAATATTCATGGCAGATTTCACTAGTGAGTCAACAACTTCTTAACCGCTTAACAGCGAGAGTTTCGTTATACCTTCTACTATGACTGATAATCTCAACCCTAGCCTTAAAATCACCACTTCTCCATTCAATAGTCAGAATTATCTAGCGTGGTCGCAGAATCTGACTATTTTCTTGAAGAGCAGAGGGAAGATGGGGTATGTTGATGGCAGGATACAGGCACCCACCACGACGGACTCGAGTTATGATCAGTAAGAGATCACCAACTCCCTCATTATGGGTTAGTTGATACATTCTATGGTCCCAGAGATCGGAGAGGGCTATCTCTCTATGGACACTGCACAAGACATTTAGGAGGCAGTGACTACCACTTACTCCTTGAAGGAAAACTTCTCCCAGGCTTTTGAGTTACTTCGCTCCATTGAAAGGTCGGTACAAGGTGAGATGACTATCCTTCAGTATTTCACCTTTCTTAACAATGGATGGAAGTGACTTGATCACCTTTAGGATTACAAACCTGTCTGTCCCACTGATTCTGTTGGTTACTGAAAGTTTGTGGCACAAGAGCGGGTCTTCAAGTTCTTGGAACGCCTAAATGTGGAGTATGATCCTGTTCGGAGCAGAGTACTTAGCATGGATATGCTTCTTTCTCTTCAGGAAGCCTTTGCTTTTGTGCAGAATGAGGAGAGTCGTCATTTTGCGATGCTTCCTTTTACTATTACTGATTACTCAATCTTGGTTTCTGCACCCCCTTGCGATACTCGTGGTTTTCGTCCTTCCTCCGAAAAGGATAATCTTTTCTGTGACTACTGCCGTAGATCTCGACACACACGAGAGACGTGTTAGAAGCTGCATGGGACCCCCTCTGGTGGCCAATGAGACCGTCCTGGTACTCAAGGGGGTAGGTCTGGTCAGTCTCGTGGTCGCGAGGCCAATGCTCGGGCATATCTGTCAAACACTGTTGAGCCACCATCTGCATCTCCAGTTGTTTCCCCTGCTGCTGATGTCTCGAGGTTATCTGTCTCGAATTTTGGGATTGCTCTTCGCCACTTGCTAGACCATCGAGCCTCCACTTCTGCTACAGGTGCCCCTTCTTCTTCCTTTGTCAATTTAGATAACTTGGTTGCCTCCCCATGTGCATTGCTATCTCATATATCTGTACCGTGGATTATTGATTCTGGTGCTTCCGACCATATGTTTGACTCCTCTAATTTATTCTCCGAGTATAACCCCTCCTCAGGTCAGGAAAAAGTGCATATTGCTGATTATCTGTGTCAGGAAAATGTTTAATTTATGCCACCTCTTCCCTTCCTTTGTTCTCTGTACTCCATGTTCCCAATTTTAGTGTTAATATTTTATCTTTGAGTCATATTACTCGTGATTGAAATTGTAGTATGACATTTTTTCCTGATCATTTTTGTTTTCAGGACCTTATCACGAGGAAGAGGATTGGCAGTGGTATAAAGGAACATGGTCTCTACATTCTGGATCAGAAAGACAAGCTAGCTCATTCATCTATCTAGTCACCATCCAAGAAGGACAACATTTGGTTATGGTACCGTCGCTTAGGACATCCCTCTTTTTTATTACTTAAGCATTTATTTCCTTCTGTTTTTGAGAAAAATAAGGTGTCTGATTTTCAATGTGAGTCATGTCAACTTGGAAAACAACACCGAGCTTTTTTTGCTCTGTCTATTAATAAAAGTTTAGTTTCTTTTTCTTTGATCCATTCTGATGTATGGGGTCCATTCCGTTTTGTGTCTTTAAAAGGTCAAAAATGGTTTGTTACTTTCATCGATGACTATTCCAGGGCCACTTGGGTCTATCTGATGAAAGATAAGAGTGAGGTGTTTTATGTGTTTCAAAACTTCCATAAAATAGTTTGTACTCAGTTTAGGGCGGTTGTTCAGATTCTATGTTCTAATAAAGGGGGGGGAATATATCGACTCTGGTCTTGCCGATTACTTCGCCACTCATGGCATTATACACCAAACTTCATGCACTAATACCCCTTAACAAAGTGGTGTTGAAGAACGGAAAAATCGCCATCTCCTCGATATAGCCCGTTGTCTATCCTTTGAGATGCGGGTTCCTCGTTCCTATTGGGGGGAAGCAGTTCTCACTGCCGCTTATTTGATTAATCATCTTCCTACCCATGTCCTTCACAAACAGACCCCTTGTAGACACCCCATTTTTGACCGACCTTAAGACTCAGACGTCACCGATTGGGCGCTCGGTGATGTTGCATATTGTGCTCGTTCAGAAGTCTCAGAGTTGCGGCCGTGCGCCCTGCCTCCAGACTTCCGAACTTTCTTCTCTACCTTGTCTCGGTTTGCGAACCAGGCTCGGTTTTCTCTGTTTTCTTTCCTAAGGGAAGGGAGTGGTCCCGTAGACTATCTCCCGGTGGCCGTGAGCTACTTTTCGTGGCCGTAGGCCATATTGCCCGTTTCGGAGCCCGGTTCCCGGTTTTCGGAGCCGTTAGGCCGTGTGCCTCGGTTCGGGACCGCCCAACCATCTCCGATTTCTCCGGTTTTTGGCAAGTGTCTCTGTTTTATCATTCCGAGGAACACTGGGGCCTCTGATGCCCACTTCGTGGCCGTATGCCACTTTCGGTGCCTGTAGCCGGTTTCCGAGCCCCCGAATCGCGCGGTTTAGGCCCCGAGCATTCATTTTGCATCGGTTTTCTCTGATTTTTGGCAGGAACCTCTGTTTTGTCATTCCAAAGGACACTGGGGTCGCAGATACCCACTTCGCTGCCGAACACCACTTCCGGCACCCGCAGCCCATTTTCGGGATCCCGAATGGCTCGGTTTTGGCCCCGAGCGTTCATTTCTCATTAGTTTTTGTTCAAATTTGGCAGGTACCTCTGTTTCAACACCAGGAAGATCACTGGGGGGTGGGAGGCCAGCAATTATCCCAGATAGCCAGTTTCGCTCCTCCGGAACCCGTTTTTCTCACTTCCGGGCCAATGTTGAATACCTTGGGGGTATTTTCTTCCAACCAAAGCTGCATATCTGTGATCAGGGGACATGGGAGGACCCTAAACAAGCATGGTCGGCCAGAAACTTGGAGTTTCATTTTTGAGCCTCTCCATCAAGCTCTATGTTGTGGCTCCTGCTTCAGTGTTGCCAAATTCCAACCTTGGAACCTTGTTCCACACATCTGGGAGGACACCAAGGGTATATGGTCGGCCAGAAATTGTGCATTTCATTTTTGAGGCTCTCCTTCAAGCTCTATGTTGTGGCTCCTGCTTCAGAGTTGCCAGATTCCGACCTTGGGGCCTTGATCTACACACATGGGAGGACACCACTGCATGGTGGTCGGCCAGCATTTTTTAAGTTCATTTTTCGGGGGTGGCCGGCCGGCCATGGTAGGTGGCTGGCCGACCAGGTGGGGTGGCTGGCCGGCCACCTTGCAGAAAACCACCTGGCCGACCGGATTCTTGCTTTCCAGCTCATCCCAGCTGTCCGGATATTTTTGCTGAAATATCCCCCCATCCGGGGGATATTTTGGGAGGGAAAGCTTGGATGCTTCTCCCTCCCCTTTTACACCTTTTCTCCCTTATTTAAAGGGACCATCAACTCCTTCCTCAAGGTTAGAAAAAATTGCCTCAAGACATCCCTCTCTCAAAGCTTCATTTCCATAGCCAAAACCTTGAAAAACTTCAAGTTCCTAGCTCCCCTCTTCATCAACCCTTAGCTCCACCATCAACACTACCATTCCAGCAGCTAGGAAGTGAATTTCAGAGGTTGAGAAGCTACAAATCAAAGCCAAGAAGCAAAGAAAGACAAGTCTTCAAGGGTAAGTATTCAAAACCAACTTTTAGGGCTTTTTCTTGATCTTTTTTTATACTCTAATTGGTTGAGAATTAGGGGTCCGACCCCTACTGCTTTCTTGCTTATTTTGAGCCCCTCTACAACATTGTAGAAGGGCTCAATTTCATTTGGTATTTCTATATACTAGTTCCTTCAATATTCATCAAGATTGTCACATCTTTGCATGCTAAAATTGACCTCTTTGTGTTGGTTTTTGGGGCTCCGACCCCTACTGCTTTCTTGCTTATTTTGAGCCCCTCTACAACATTGTAGAGGAGCTCAATTTCATTTGGCCATTGTATATACCACCCCCTTCAAATTTCATCAAGTGTGCCCTATTTTGTATGCAATTTTTGACCTATTTGTGTTTGTTTTTGGGACTTCGACCCCTACTGTTTTTAGTCTTATTTTGACCCCCTTTACATGTTTCATGAAGAAAATTTTGTCATTTGGTGTGTGCTTTGCATATCTCTTGTTATAACCTCTTTTAAGCTCCATTTTACATGGAATTGTTAGCATGATTTCATTCTGATTTTGGGGTTGCCATAAACTGAATATATGCTTATTTTTTGACCCTCTTCAGTATTGTAGAAGAAAGTTTTTTCATTTGAATTTTCTATATACTACTTGCTTCAATACCCCTCTTTTGGCCCTTATTCTTGCATGCTAATGTTGACCTATCTATGCTTACAATTTGGCTTTGTTTTGTACTGAAAAAATGCCATATTTGGGACTGCCTTGCTACTGTTCTTGCTGCCATGATCATATTTTGCATGTATAGCATGGCTATAGGCCATTTAATTTCACATTTTCGGGATGATTGCATGCTTCGAGTGTCATTTCACATTGTTTCGGGGCTGTTTTCCCCTTCATTTAGTGGCTGAAATATGGTTTGCATGCTTGCATATCATTTCCCATGTCATTTCATGCCTTAAATGCATCGCCTCGGTTTGCGTGCCCCGCGTGCACGCACTTCGAGGCACCTCTGTTTTATCCGACGGCCAGCCTATGTGAGTGTGGTTGAGGCCCTCTCATGTTGGCGTAAGCCCAATTTGCATTTTCATGCTTCTTTATCATTGCCTCGGTTTGCGTGCCCGTGTGCACGCATTTCGAGGCAGCCCTCGTTTTATCCGACGGCCTCCTGTGTGAGTGAGCTGAGGCTCTCCCATGTTGGTGTAAAGCCCATCGTTGCATTCCGTATGCCATTTCATTGCATTTTATCATCGCCTCGGTTTGCGTGCCCGTGGGCACGCATTTCGAGGCACTTCGGTTTTACCCGATTCACAGTTCATATCATCGCCTCGGTATGCGTGCCCGTGTGCACGCATTTCGAGACATTCTGTTTTATCCGTTTGGCATTGCGTATGCCTCCGCCTCGGTTTGCGTGCCCGTGTGCACGCATTTCGAGACATTCTGTTTTATCCGGTTTGCATTGCGTGTGCCTCTACCTCGGTTTGCGTGCCCGCGTGCACGCATTTCGAGGCACTCTGTTTTATCCGATTTGCATTTCATTATTGCCTCGGTTTTGCGTGCCGGTGGGCACGCATTTTCGAGGGCACCCTCATTCTTTTCATTCCGGCATCCTATGTAAGTGTGGCTGAGGCTCCCTCATGTTGGTATAAGCCCATCATTGCATTTTCGCATGTCATTCCGCATTCCTCGGTTTGCGTGCCTGTGGGCACGCATTTCGAGACATCTTATTTTCATAGCATTGTGCATGCTAGGGTTGTATATTAGTTGCATTTCATGCATATCATACATACTGCACGGGAAACGAGGTACATTCCGTACTCCGATTCCTCTGCATTCATCCTATATTGAATTATGCAATTCGGCTCCTCGGCCATCATGCATCGAGATGCGTGATTGGTGGCACGAGGATCGAGGCATGCATATATTTGTGAAATACACTGCTGTGCCCTTTTCCTGCTCTCTGTTGCAGCAAAATTCAGAGTTTAGCAACTTTCGGAGTCGGACGCGCATTTCGAGAAATATTGCCAACAGAGGCTAATTGGGGGCATCCCAGTGGATTTCTGCGCCAAGCAGCCCAACATGCATCATCTGTCGGAAGCAAGGCAGTCCCTGGCTTGCATGCCAGTTTTATTGCTTTCCCTAGTTTAATTTGTTAATTAATTAGGAATTTGTATATTATTTAGAATCTGTATATTCTTTTATTCGGACTGTATATTTATTCGGACCCTCTGCGCGAGGGCAATGCTGTAATAAGGGTGGGTGAGTGTGATGTATGTCTTCCAACCCCCATTTCTTTCTCCCTTTTATTTATCCGCTTACAGTGGTTAGATATAGGGCATATTTCAATTAGCATACAGTATGACAGCATGTTTGCATCATTCATCTGTTTTGCATGCACCGGGCTCGGCGCATCATACAAACTGCATCGTATTTCAATTCTAAGTTGAATACATGTTAGCTGTAGCATTTCATATACCATGTTTAGAATAGCCGAGCCTGCTATAGTTGCATTTTGTATGTGTTGCATTAGGCATTTCAGTATACTTAGGATCATGCATGATTTCTAATGTAATTTCTGTTTTGGCTTGGAGTACTCGGTAAGTTTTATGCTTTAGCATCCTTGCATGCGTGTGAGTGTTGCCATGATAGCATGCTTGCCATGAGGCTATGTGCTTATATGATATAACTGCCTTGAATGCCTGTGGGTGGAGGTTGAGTTATCTGAAGTGGAACAATTCATCAACTGTTTGTTTTAAGCCCACTAGATAGTGGCAAAATCATGTTTTCTAAAGCCCACCTGAGGGTGGCAAATCCGCGTTTTAGCCTACCTGCGGGTAGCACCTTCACACTATTTTCAAACAAACAAACATGAAATGTTTTGTTCCAACTCAGACGGCCCAGTCTATACTTATTTGCTGCGAGCATCACATAGTAATCTAGGCTAATAACCGGAATAAGAACTCACAATGTTTTCAAAAACAGATATCATGGTTAGTAGAGGCCGGTCTTTGACCGGGGCGAGCGGGGGTGCTCACGATGTGACCTTCCCCAATCGTACCCAAGTTCCCGAGCCGAGGCAACTTTGGTGATGACGGACACGTGGCCTTTGGCACCGAGTCAGGGTTTCCTAAATTTCCCATTTTAAAAATATTTAGGTGGCGACTCTGTTATCTGGCAAAGCAGTCCCATGTTTGGCACTTCTTTCAAAAAAAATCTGTTTTTTCTTCAAAACGATTTGCCAGAGTTGGACTCTTTGGTTCAAGATTTAGAACCGCAACAAAATCGAGTCCGAACTGTAGCGAGGTCCCTCGCGGGCGTTGTTACAGTTTCTGGCGACTCTGCTGGGGAGTTAGAGAACTTGACTCGAACTCATGATATTTGTTTTTGACTACACCTGTGTGTTTCTTTGCATTGCATTTGCATTGGTGCGCCTAGGACACCGTGTTTGCCATATGCCATTCCCGAACGATTTGCCGGAGGCTTGTCTTGTCAAGTCATGTCCGTAAGGCTGATCGGCTCTGGGCTCTGACAGCATGGGAACACAAACCCCGGTTTTACCGGGGCACCCTTTTTGACCATTCGACCTAGTGCATATTCGGATCCATAGTGACCATTCCAAACTAGGACAGGTTGCTTACCCGTTTATAGGTTGTGTGAAGCCGCTGCGTGCGTAGTGAACCCCTAGTTCCTGACGAAATAGGACAGGGAAACCCTACCCCAACATAGGGGTGTTTTGGCTCTCATTTATCTGTTATGTGCTTGTTAGAGTGCGTCTCTACAGGGAATGCATATATCAGTATGAGTTTGGGCATCAGGCCTGCGGGCGTCGGTTTATCAGTTTCGATATCAGGCCTGCGGGCATCAGTCAGTTATCTGAGAATCAGTCATCTGCGGATATCCGATTCAGTTTTGGGAAACAGTAATACAGGAACAGTGATCAGTGGTTGAGGACAGTGTATTTCCAGCTTATAAACTGCGTGTTATATGCCCGACTGTGTGTTGTGTGTATTTAATTTAAGCTGTTATGCTGCCCGTTTTTCTGGTCATTTATTTCCTTTTTGCTTTATTATCTTTTTACTAGGGCAGTTTGTGGCACAATTGCTTCCGAACCATCAGATATTCCCCAAGCACTTTGGACACGAGGTCGCCGACTTACACGATCCGAGGATCTAGTTGACGGACATCCGGTGTTCCATTCATTACCCCCGGTTATCAGAAGGAGGCCGAGGAAACGCAGTCCATCAGAGCAGAGATTACTGGTACAACAGCCTACTCTAGTGTCAGACAGTCGGGTTGAGATTCCTGTTTCTGCTATAGAGATACACTTGCCGGTTATTCAGATGGAACAACAGAATACAGCAATGGAGGCGATGATGCGCCAGATGAATGAGAGCATGAAACAAATGCACGATGATGCTATCCGCCAGGCGGAATTTTCCAAACAGCAGGCCGCTGTTATGGCCCAACAGTCTGAGTTGATTACCAGATTACAACAGCAGAACGCTGCATCTGCTTCACACCAGGTCCCTCCTCTGCCAGGGGCACAACAGGTTCCTCCACCACCCGGGGCCCCATTACCTGAGCCGACATCTACTGGCCAGAATGCCCCTACAAATCTGCAGAATACCCAAGCTACCCTTCCGAATCCACAGAATGCTCCGCCAAACCCACAAAACACCCAAGAGGACACGGGTCTTCCAACGGGGCTGGCTCCGCCCCCGCTTCTACCACAACTGTCCAAAAACATTACACCTAACTACCCGGACGCTCCATTTGAGTTCGAGGTAGACCAGACAGCTCTGAAACTGAGCAAGTTGGAAAAACTCTTCAAGAAATCACAGGGGGTGAAGGCCATCCCAGACATTGAAGACGGCTATACTGATGTGGCCGTGACATTGCCGGACAGATTTAAGATGCCCCAGATCGATCGCTTTGATGGATCCGGGGACCCCATGGTCCACCTCCGGCTATTTTCAGACATCTTAAGACCAATGGGCCTAACCCGACCGCAAAAGCTTTCCTTGTTCGGTCGAACTTTATCGGGTGTGGCATCCACTTGGTATGCAAAGCTGGAGGATGATGTGAAGACAAACTGGGATGAGATGGCCGAGGCCTTCGTTGCACAATATTCATATAACACACAGATCGAGATTACCACTCGTGATCTCGAGACAACGAGGCAAGAGCCTAAAGAATCTTTTTCTGACTTTGTAACCCGGTGGAGGGCGAAGGCATCGATGATGACCTTAAGGCCAACAGACAGAGATCAGATCCGGATGATTGTGCGCAATCTCCAGCCGGCATTAATGAAGAAAATGATCGTAGTCCCTTTCCCCACTTTCGCAGATCTACACGATATGGGGATGCAAATAGAGGATGCGATGAAACAAGGTCTGTTTGACCAAGACCGGGATCAGCCCCGAAGAACATTCAACCGGAATACCAATGCAGGCCCGAGTGGCTCTACCAATACAAGAACTTCAGAGGTCGGAATGGTCACCACCAATCCCCCTCCCCAACCAAGGTCCGCAGCGGCCACACCTTTTTCTGATGCCTCTGGAAGCAGTAACCAAACTTCCAGATACCAACCCAGGGGTCAACGAACCTTCTCTCCACTACATATGCCTTTGTCCAAAGTCCTCGGGGTTCTAGTCAGAAAGGGGCATTTGAAACCCTTGGAACCGAGGCCCCCTCCAAATCCACTCCCCCCTTCCCACAACCCAGCCAAATATTGCAAATACCACCAGCAGCATGGTCATGATACCGACCAATGTTACAGGCTGCGTCATGAGATTCAAGACCTCATTGACAAAAACATCATTCTACCTCCCGAGCGACCCAACGTTACAACCAACCCACTCCCAGTACATAACCAAGATCCACCCAAAAGAATCAATTTTATCCAGACTGGGGACGTGTCTTACGACCCTAGTATCTACATTACTCCCTCCCACCTACCCAAGCCAAAGGTGATCCTTCCTGATAGCACTGACTTGTGCATGATGGACACCTCCACAACCCAACCTGAGCCAAAGGTGGTGACCACCGAGAATGGAACAGGGCAGGCTTCCGAGGAGAGCAAAACTGTTGAGTCTGGGGTGGAGCAGTCTGAGAATTTAGCCGGCAGGGCTTATGATCCGAGTGGGTATATCTTGTCAATGAGCCAACCTAAGCTGAGTATGGGGTTGCCAGAGAAGGTTGAGTTGTGTATGATCCGGGGAGATGAACTTGAATCAGCAGGGGATGATTTGACTGTGGCGGAAGAGGGCTTCGCCGACCTTCAATTTTTCAACGATCAGGAAGCGGGTGATGCATCAATTAATTGGTTTGATTACGAGGAGTCAGCGGAAGTTATTGGGTGGTTAGATGATCAGCCAGACATCGTGGAATTTCAATCAGAGCAAGGCCCGGTAGGGGCAAAAAGTACCATTTGTGGCCGGAAGGGCCGAAAGTCAGATCGAATTGCCGGAGAGCGCCGGTACGAAGAATTTCGCTCAGGACCAAAACATTTTGAAAACTGAACAACTGGCACTGGAGGAACAAGAAAAGAGATGGGTTTCTGAGAGAGCCCGAAAAGCGAAGAACCATGAGGAAATGGAGAGTGCTGTGGGCACAAAAATTGAACATGCTGTGAGCATGAGGGAGGAAAATGCTGAGAGCACAAGCAAGTCGGAACCAGACAGGTGCCTGCTAGATGCCAGTGGAATGTGGTGGGAAGATGACGACTTGTATCTCGCCCACACAGACGAAGACTGGGCAGGTGGCCAACCAGACAGCACCTGGTACCTCGAGGAGGTAGACCATATGACTAGAAGTGGGCGGTATTTCAAGCCCCCACACCTTGATCAACCCGAGGTATCAGGGAAAGATAAAGAAGCGGAGAAGCAGAAGGAGAAGCAAGTTGAAGAGGAGGCTGTACTGAAGCAGCTAAAGAAAATACAAGCAGACATCTCCATCTGGGGACTGCTTATGGCTTCCAGGGTACACCGGCAGGCTGTCTTATCTGCCATGGACAGAGCGAAACTCTCCATCGAAACTACGCCGGAACAACTAGTTGGTTTGGTCTTCCCGGGAGGAGGTTCCCCGGCATTGACCTTTACGGATAAGGAACTGCCGCCTGAGGGCGTGGATCACAACAAACCCCTCTACATCTCTGTAGAATGCAGGGACAAATGGATTCCGGTGGTACTGGTTGATACCGGATCCGCTATCAATGTTTGCCCGGCCAGGACGGCCTATGCGATTGGGTTAAAGCCTGCGGACTTCACCCCAACTTCTCAAGTGATCAAAGCTTATGATAATACGAGTAGGGATGTCCTAGGGACAGTAAAAATCCAAACCAAGATTGGGCCTGGACAACAAGAGGTAGATTTTCACGTCTTGGAGGTCCCTGCATCTTTTAACATGCTTTTGGGGCGACCCTGGTTGCATCAGGTGAAGGCCGTCTCATCTACTCTACATCAAATGGTGAAATACCCCTATGGAAAGGGAGTAGCCATTGTTTTTGGGAATTCATCAATCCATCCTCCTCCGGAGGTATCTACGCCAGTCCTGGAGATTGAACACGGCATGGAGGATATGTTTATATCGGGATTTACTTTGGCTGAGGCCCGGGTAGTACAGAACATTATGGCTGTGAATGAGGGTGTGTATGTCAGCGCTCAAGCCGTCTACCTCATGAACAAGCTACAGCATATCCCGGGGATGGGATTGGGAAGAAGTGGCAGGAAAGGAGTTGCAACGTTGGCCGAAGTGCCACATAATCCACATACCTTTGGATTAGGTTATTTGCCTACCAAAGAAGACTGGGCGAGGAAAGGAAAGGAAATGGCCGGCAGGGCCAGGGCGAAGCAGGCTGGGAAGCCTTTTGATCTAATGCATAGGCCCATCCAGGGTACCCTGAACGGACGCTTTGTCCGGGAGGGGGAAGATTTTCCATTTTGCGGCTTCCCAGAGCCGTGGCTGAACGCGGAGAGGAAGCGCGTGCCAGGCTTCGAAATCTTTTTTGACCTGCAACTATCCGGGGATGACGTTGCCACAGAGCAGACAGACCCAATAACTGAGGCTGAGCAGAATAAGGCAGAGGATGCTGAGGGCACGGAATTGGAAATGGGGGTAGCACTGTCATGTCTCCTCTCTGATCCTATGATCGACCAAGAGTGCTTGGGGGATAACTTTGTGGTTTCCATGATTGGGAATGAAACGGCTGCGAGCCGACCAGCAGCCATCTTGGACGCATCAATCGCACCCTCCCTCATCTGGCAATACGAGGAGGGATTCTTATCCAGCAGTTCCGGGTCAGGTAGTGAGCCGGAATCTGATTCCACCGAGTCTTGTGAGTCGGAATCAGGTTCCAGCTCGACTGAGTCTGAGTCTGGTACTCCTGGGGATGTTCACCCGGATGCCAAAGTCCTGTCCAGGTCGTCTTTTTCTTTCTCATTTGAGTCTATTGTAACCGAGGACGATTTGGATGAACTTAATGAGAATCAGGCAACTGTGGTTTCTGAGTATTTTTCTGTGCCCCTGATTTATTGTATTAATTCAGACTTTCAAAACTTTGATGAAAACGAAGAGGACGAAGTTCCTCCGGTTTTACAACGTTTAATTGAGCAGGAGCAAGAGAGATTTGTTAAGCCATTAATGGATGAAATCATTTCTGTGAATATTGGTACTGAGGAGGACCCGCGGCTGGTCCAGATCGGGTCCACGTTGTCTTCGGAGGAACGTGAGCGCTTAGTCGCTTTATTAAAAGATTTCAAAGATGTTTTCGCATGGTCCTACGAAGACATGCCTGGAATCGATCCTGAGATTGTACAGCATCGGATCCCCCTTGACCCCGAGGCCCGACCTGTCAAACAGAAGCTCAGAAGGATCCGCCCGGATTGGGCTCTCAAGATCAAGGAAGAGGTCACCAAGCAAATTGACGCAGGCTTCCTGCTGGTATCTGAATATCCGACTTGGTTGGCCAACATAGTTCCAGTGCCGAAGAAAGATGGCAGGATCCGAGTGTGCGTGGATTTTAGGGATTTGAACAGAGCTAGTCCGAAGGACGACTTTCCCTTGCCACACATTGATGAGCTAGTGGACTTCACTGCAAGGCATGCATTGCTCTCATTCATGGATGGCTTCTCGGGGTACAATCAGATAGTAATGGCGCCGGAAGACAGAGAAAAGACTGCATTCACTACCCCGTGGGGAACCTACTGCTACCGGGTTATGCCGTTTGGGTTAAAGAACGCTGGAGCTACTTATCAACGGGCCGCGACCACAATACTACATGATATGATCCACAAAGAGGTTGAGGTGTATGTGGACGACATGATTGTCAAGTCCAAGGAAAGAGAGGGCCACTACACCGCCTTACACAAGTTTTTCCAAAGGATCAGGGAATTCCGGTTGCGGCTAAACCCTCAGAAATGTACGTTTGGTGTTACAGCGGGGAAAATGCTGGGGTTTCTGATTACACAAAGGGGCATCGAGGTCGACCCTTCCAAAATCAAGGCCATCTTAGAAATGCCACCACCGAGGACTGAAAAGGAGGTGCGAGGCTTTCTGGGTAAAGTGCAATTCATAAGACGGTTTATTTCAAAACTAACCTTGACTTGTGAACCACTTTTTGGTCTTCTGAAGAAAGGCAAGAAGTTCCAATGGGACGGCCGATGTCAAGCTGCATTTGAACAGATTAAAGAATATCTACAGAACCCACCCGTTTTATCGCCAGCAGAACCAGGGAAACCGTTGATTTTGTACCTATCAGTGACTGAGACCACGATGGGCTGCATGCTTGCACAAGAGTCAGAAGACAGGGTGGAGAGAGCCATCTACTATTTGAGCAAGAAGATGCTAGAATATGAGACCCGGTATACGCCACTGGAAAAGGCTTGCCTAGCTTTGGTATGGGCTACCAGGAAGCTGCGGCACTACCTGTTAGCTCACTCCGTAATGTTGGTTTCACGGCTCGATCCCATCAAATATCTTTTCGAGAAACCAGCACTTACGGGTAGGCTAGCTCGTTGGTTGCTGTTGCTCTCCGAATTTGATCTCACATACGTCACACGCAAGTCAGTGAAAGGAAGAGCAGTGGCAGAGTTCCTTGCCGACCATCCGGTTGAGGGGGATGAAGCAGTTGAGTACCTGTTCCCAGATGAATCAATTTTGCATATCGACGAAGAACCTTGGACAATGTACTTTGACGGAGCGTCAAATCAACATGGGTATGGGATAGGAGTGTTGCTGATAGCACCCGACAATTCCCGTATCCCTCTAGCCTTCAAACTCCGGTTCAAAGTCTCGAACAACGAAGCAGAATATGAAGCGTGCATTGCTGGTTTAGAAGCGGCCCTAGAATTAGGAGCAAGACGGCTGGACGTCATTGGGGATTCAAACCTTGTTGTGTCTCAAGCTAAAGGAGACTGGAAAGTAAAAGAGGAAAATATGATGATGTATCATCAAACCTTGGATTTGCTGATTCCTCGGTTTGAAAAGTTAAGCTTTACTCATCTACTAAGAGAGAACAACAAGTTCGCAGACGCTTTAGCAACTCTATCATCCATGATAGACATCCCACGTGGAGTCCGAATGCGTCCAGTCATTATTGACCAGAAATTTGCACCTGCCTACGAGTCGATTGCAACCATAGATGAAGTTCAGGACGAACACCGTTGGTACTACGACATCTGGAATTTCTTGGAGAAAGAAATGTACCCGCCAGGGGTAAATGCCAAAGACAAGAGGGCAATAAGAAGGTTGGCCGTTCAGTTCATCATCTGCGGGGGTAAACTGTATAGAAGAGGTCATCTGGGAATGCATAAACTGTGTGTTGATGCTGAAGAGTCCAAGCGCTTAATGGAAGCCATCCATGGAGGAGAATGTGGTGCACACATGAATGGGGTAATGCTGGCACGGAAGATCCTTAGACAGGGTTATTATTGGTCCACCATGGAGGAAGATTGTATTGGTTTCGTCCGGCGATGTCACAAGTGTCAAATTCATGCAAATCGCATGAACATTCCGCCGTCAAAGTTGTACAATATGACTTCGCCATGGCCGTTTTCTGTCTGGGGAATTGATGTGATCGGGGCTGTCACGCCAAAGGGGTCAAATGGGCATGAGTTCATCCTTGTAGCGATAGACTATTTCACGAAGTGGGTTGAGGCCCAGTCTTATGCAGTGTTGAAGGCTTCACACGTTGCGAAATTCATCAGAAACAACATCATTTGTCGCTACGGGGTCCCAAATGAAATAGTTTCAGACAATGGTTCCCACTTCAAGAAGGAAGTGATTGACTTGTTGGAGAAATACAATGTGGCTTTTCATAAGTCATCTACCTATCGGCCGCAAACTAACGGAGCAGTTGAGGCTGCCAACAAGAATATCAAGCGCATACTACAGAAGATGGTGGAAACCTATCGGGACTGGCCGGATAAGCTGCCGTTCGCTCTGTGGGGCTACAGGACTTCAATCAGAACTTCTACTGGGGCGACTCCGTACTCATTAGTCTATGGGATGGAGGCCGTTCTGCCTATTGAGACTGAGGTTCCGTCATTACGAGTATTGGCCGAGTGTCAGATAGCCGAGGCAGATTGGCAGCAGAACAAATTCGAAGAACTCATGCTTTTTGATGAAAGAAGGTTGAAGGCACTGTACCACATTCAAGGCTATCAACGCAGAATCGCCCGGGCTTTTAACAAGAAGGTTAAGTCCAGGAATTTGAAGGAAGGAGATTTAGTACTCAAGGACAACCGAGCTCCCATACACGACCCAAGGGGCAAGTTCAGACCCAATTGGACTGGTCCCTACATCATCAAGTCAATCTGGTCAGGTGGGGCTGTGGTTCTGATGGATTTAGATGGCTTGGAGTTTTCTCAACCGATTAACATGGACAAGTTGAAGAAATACTACCCCTGAGAGGCTCGCTAGGCCGAAAACCCGAAAGGGCGACCTAGGCAAAACTCAGAGCACAAAAAATTTTGAAAATATAAAAACTGAGCTCGCAAGGTTGAAAACCCGCAAAGGGCGGCCTTGGCAAAAGTTAGAGCGCAAAAGGAGAGTAAAAATACCCGAGCGAACCTAAGCCTGAACTACGTAAGGCTTGATTCCCATCTTTGGGATACGTAGGCAGCTTCATCCTGAAGTTCAGCCATAAACATTTTCCCCGATCAACTTTGTCCATTTTGATCATCTCAGTCATCTCTATTCATCAGCATTTATCGCGATCTCCGGTACAGTGCTACTCAAACTAGGGGCAACTTTCCGTTGCAATGGGGTTGCCGAGGCATCTTTTCAAACTAGGGGCAACTTTCCAGTTGCTAGGATCCGGGGTTGTGCATCTCAGTGACAGATCTCAGGCGTGTCCAGTTCTGATCCATATCGAAAATAGTTTTGAAAAGTTTTAATAAAAGTTGACTTTGCTCAAATTAATCTTTTCACAACTAAGACCATTTTTGGACCAAAGCGGAGAATTTTCAGTACCACAACCTTCAATTTCATTGATTTCAAAACAGAGTTCTCTTGCTCTTGCATACAATTGAAGTTGCTTTTTATTACACTCGTGAAGAAAACTTGGAAGTACTAATAAAGCAATAAATCTGGGGCATAGTCAAGTCAGGTGTCCCTGCGCCCCCTTCCAGAGCTAGTTGAAGCCTCTGATGCCAACCTAGGCCCAACCTGTGCTTCTTCGTTGAGCCAATCCCAGCACTCGTCAGATAAAGTGCAACTAAAAGTAAGGGCAGGGGCCAGAAGCTCTCTAACTCTCCATGCTGCGGCCTGTCGAGCCAGCTGTGCGCCTCGAACTGGAAATGTAGCCGGATACTCAATCCCCTCCGGTGGGCAAGTTTGATCATGGCCAAACTGGCGCAGAATACGGAAAGGGAAGTAGAACACGCAGTGAGTCAAACCGATCAGTCGAATCCCGACCTGACGGGACATGCTATAGCTCATTGCCGGGAGATTGAGCCAAGGGCAACGCCATGCAATGCGATCCGCCGACAAGTTGCACATCCATTCAAACCACCAGCTCTCATCAAGAGCATTCACTAGGCGTTGCCGAAAGAAGTAGCCACGGGCTGAATAAGCAGGACAAGAGTCCACAACTTGCAATTTATCCATCAACCATATCTGGAGAGGGATGAAAAATGAGAGAATAAAGAATAGAGAGATGTGCGATGAGAGAAAAGTAAGATGAGGGTTTCGTGAGAAAAACCGAGCCCGAGGGCCGAGTGATGTGAGCAAATACACACGTGAGCTTGGGTGGGAAACATTACCTGTAGCAGTAGTGGACTCCCTGCAAACCTGGTTGTCTCCCGGCAGTGGAAAGCATCCAAGCCCATCAGTGTCTCGGCCAGAGTCATGGCAATGCAGCTCTCCCCATCCCTCAAGCCCTGAGCGACTTCAATCAAACGGATGCTAGCCCCTCCGGAGCCCGAGACAAACAGAAAATGAGATAGTAAGCACAAGCAGAGGGCGTGCTGCCGGAAGCCTTGCCAATGGTGGTTGCTGCGATCACCAGCATCAGAAAATCGGTAAATCAGGCTCGGGATATCCAACATGCCATCACCAATCAAAGATCTAGCATCATGCGCATTAAGACCGCACATCCGCCCTAAGGTTTGGGCATAGCTAAAATTGAGCTGGGGCAGAATTTCATCGCCTCGCTCGGACTCCATCAAGGCTTGAAAATCTTCAAAAGTAGGACATACCTCTTGCCCGCCGAAGCTGAAGACGTGCGTCACCGGGTTCCAAAACCTTGCCGCAGCAGAGAGGAAAGGAAGATGCAGTGGAGTCCGGCTTAGCGTGAATAGTGCATTCAAGCCGAAACCCCGGAAATTCAACTTCTCCGAGCCATCTAAAGAAGAAATCCAAGACATGAGATTTTCGGTGAGAAAGGCTTCCATTTTTGAGAGGAAAGGTGATGAAATGAACAAGTTCCAAGAGTGGAGCTTTTATAGAGGGGCAAAACACTATTCAAGGGACACTTGTCAACATTTCGGTGGTTGTGGGAGGGGTGGCCGGCCGGCCACCTAACCTAGTAGGCCGGCCACTCTTTGTTTTCAAATGCGAAATGCTTTCGGCCTCGCATTGCGTCCTATTTTGCCCGCCGGAAGAAAGTTTGAAACATTTGCATGCATCGGGAATGTCGGAGGCCTCCATTTCTCTCGGTTTCGGGCACACTCCGTTATCCAGATTGTCCATCTGAAGAACGTTTTGTTGTGTTTTGCTTATTGAGTTGTTGTTTTGTTTATCGAGTTGTAAGTTTTGTCGAGCTGTCGCATTTTGCGTTATGAATTGTTACCTTTTTAGTTACACAATTTTGTTGAATCTTGTTTATTGAGTCGTTAATATTGTTGCATTTTGCTTATCGAGTTGTAAACTTGCTAAGATTCTGTTATTTCTTAGTAAGTCGATTTGTTTTGATTTGTTGCGTCGGTTCACTACCTGACCCGATAAATACATGAGGCACGTTTCTATTCGATTCCATTTTTTGTGCAAAATGATGCGATGCGATGCCAAGATTTCTAATACAAACATCTTTTCAAAACTGTTTCATTCCATCATGTTTTACAACAAAGCAAAGGTACAAGTTTTACTGAAAATAAAACTGCCTAACAATGTGCAAAGTGCTACAAACTACTAGCTAAAAAGTAGAATAAAGCAGAAAATAACATCAGTGTCCTCGGGAACGGGAATGTGGGGGCCCTCTCATCCTCTTCTGCGGGATAATCTCTGCATCACCATCACCATCCGGATCGGAGCTGTCATCCTCCGGATCTCCCTCAGGCTCATCTCCGCTCCTAGAACCAAGACCAGAGCCTCCCTCCTCAGGAGATGTCTCTGACACGCGCTCTGCGACCTCCTCCTCCTCCTCCTCATCCTCCTCAACGATTGCCCTGCGTCTGCGAGACGACCTTGTTCCTCGAGCTCCTCGAGAAGGCCTAGATGACCCAGCTCCCTGAGAAGGCCTGGATGGCCCAGTACCTCGACCTCTCCAAAAAGGCCCGGGTGGCCCAGTTTGCGGCTGAGCATATACAGGAGGCATCTGAAAATGAGAAGTGCAATACATCAGTTCAAACATAAAAAGCAGGTGCAAGTATAGTATGTGAGTGGGGTGTGTGCCAGATGTGTTCTACACAACCTATCAGTGCTGCAAAATGATAACTACAAGAAAGATGAAGGGTACCTGGAAGCCCATGATGGACATCTGTGCCTCTCTACGCAGGACCATCCCCTCAAGCGAGGCCACCACCCCGAGCATCTGGTCTACGTACTCTCGAGGTGGCTGCAGACACAAGCTCAACTTATCAGTAAAACAAGCAACTGCCAAAATGACTGTGTGACAAATGAAAAAGGTAGAACATACCGGTGGTGAGTCAGGATCGCTGACGTATCTGTGACCAGGTACCGGAGGCTCCATAGGGATCGGAATCGGGGAGGTAGCCCCATACTGCCAACTCGTCAACTCAGTCGGCATCTCTGGCCATCCAGGGTGATCAAGAGTCGGAGGGATCGGAGGAATCGAACTGCCCCTACCTCTAGATGTACCGGCCCTGCTAGAAGAAGGGATATCTGTAGCACGGGCGCGACTCGATGATGGTGCGCCAGTAGACCTCCGTGGTGGAGCCCGTACTCCCGACAGGGAGGGCATCAGGTATATGCGGCGATAGGTGGCGTAGTTCCCCTCAAGAAGATGTAATAAAGCATCACTGCCCTGCATAGCACTACCGACCTCCTCAGGGGATAATCTACCAGCAGTCCGCATGGTGTCTGGAGGCACAGCAGGAGGGTCCTGAGAATTGCCCCCCCATATCTGGCGCTGAAAACGTTCCCCCAAGAACCAAGCCCTGCCGACTGGTCCCTCGAGAAGGAACCTGTACTGGGAACTAGTCGACCCTACGGGGAACTGATTGTCGAGATCATCGCCAAAGACTGCCCAGGGCTGCCAAGCGATCTGCGGACAACCAGTGCATAAATCAATCAGAAATCAGAATATATAACAGATCGAAGATGAAAATGAAAGGAGCTGAGAGTTCTGAAATACCTCTGTCGCCCGAACAGTGTCAAAGTACTGCCGCAGAGAGAAAAGAGTCTCTCGAGGCCTCGGTAGATGCTCACCCTCAAACATCAATGAATACGGAGTCGTCGGAGGCCCTGCCACCTCCATCTCCGGAGCCAATGTGGGAAAATACACATATACCCATAGCTGAGAAAAGCAGTGTAGAATGTGACTACAGAATGCAAAGTGCGCCGTGTGTGCAGTGAACAAGTAATAAGGAGCAAAAATGAAAATCAAGAGGACAGAATGTACCTCCCAGGCTCTCCAGTAACCGCCGAGTAAATCCCCTCGTGTGCGAGAGACTGCGCTCATGTAACAGTACAAGGTAGCCAGGCCAGCGCCGCCCCAATCATACTGGCCGACCTGTGAGAGGTCTACCAGAGCGCTCAAGAGATATAATCCTACCATGTTCCCTCTATCAGCAAACAAGGTTGTGCCGAAGAGATACATAAGGAAACCGCGGGCATACTGCTCCGCCTCCTCAGGAGTCCCAGGTTCCATCTGTGGCCGCCGGAAATGGGAAGCAAACCAGGAGTATCGGACCCTCCCCGAACCTCTGTCTACAGGCGGATGTGTCCCCAATAGGTGCGTCCAGGCAGCCTCCCACTAACCCATATCCTCGTCGTAGGGAATGGGCCCACCGCCTACGTCTAGGCCGGTGAGTACAGCAAAGTCCAGCGGGGTCATGGTCATATCCCCAGTGGCAGAAAAGTGGAAAGAATTGGTGGTGTCCCACCATCTCTCCGCCAAAGCAGCAAATAAAGTCCTACTGATGAGGCGATGAGATAACCCTCTGCAGAATGGCCCGAATCCTGCAAAGTCAACTAATCCCCGAACAGCTTCCGGAAGCTCAAAATACCACTCCCTCGCGGCGACGGAGCCATATCCTCGCACTGTGCGAGAGTGAACCTGCATTTCGAGTAAATGCATAAATCAGCAAATGAAGTGAAAATGAGCTGCGTGCAAATGGAGTGAAAATGGGCTGCGTGTTCAGTGAATTTGGTATTTGGGTTGCGTATTCAAAATTTCAGAAAATCAGTGGGCTGTGTGTTCGCTTCAAGTTTGGGACTGTGTGTTCTACTTTCAAATAGTGGGCTGTGTGTTCGCTTCAAATTTGGGACTGTGTGTTCTACTTCAAATCAGTGGGCTGTGTGTTCGCTTCAAGTTTGGGACTGTGTGTTCTACTTCAAATCAGTGGGCTGTGTGTTCGCTTCAAGTTTGGGACTGTGTGTTCTACTTCAAATCAGTGGGCTGTGTGTTCGCTTCAAGTTTGGGACTGTGTGTTCTACTTCAAATCAGTGGGCTGTGTGTTCGCTTCGAGTTTGGGACTGTGTGTTCTACTTCAAATCAGTGGGCTGTGTGTTCGCTTCAAGTTTGGGACTGTGTGTTCTACTTCAAATCAGTGGGCTGTGTGTTCGCTTCAAATTTGTGACTGTGTGTTCTACTTCAAATCAGTGGGCTGTGTGTTCGCTCCAAGTTTGGGACTGTGTGTTCTACTCCTAATCAGTGGGCCGTGTGTTCGCTTCCAGTTTGGGACTGTGTGTTCTACTCTCAATCAGTGGACTGTGTGTTCGCTTCAAAGCTGGGCTGCGTGTTCAGAAAATCTGAGTTTTGAGACTGTGTGTTCTACTCTTAGCCAGTATGTGCTGTGTGCTCATTTTCGACTTCAGGTTGTGTCTTCGGTGAATCAATGTTTGAGCTATGTGTTCAATTTCTAACTAATGTGCACTGTGCATTCACAATTATTCAAATATGCCAGGAGTACAAAATGCACGAGAAATACAGAGAATCAAGTGAAATACCTCTGCATCATGGGAGAGGTGCTGCTCCGGCTCTCGTAAAAGAAGATCCCCGGGTACCCGATCGTTGAAATCGGTGAAATGACGAAAAGTGGCTCGCGGAAGCATATGCACCGCTGGAGCATAACGATCGGGAATGAAAGGACGGACCCTCGGGGGTAGTGTCATGGGATCAAAATCGTCTCCGGCACCCGGAAAACCTCCACCGAATGGAAAATGACCCGCCATTGCAAGAAATCTGCAAAGAGGAGCAAAAAATGAGCAAAATGGGCCAAAATTGGAAAAAGTCAACAGAAAGTCAACTCTCGGGAAACGAAAAGTCAACAAAAATCAACTCCCGGAAAAATTTTCCAAATATTGAAACAAAATTACCTCAAGTGGTGAAAATGAGAAGAGAAGCCCCGAAGTCAAAATTTAGTCGCCTCAAAGTGCTTAAATCTGAAGGATTTCGCGAAAACAACTCGCGTGGGAGGCCGAGGGGCGCGTATAAAATGCAGATCTGAAAGAGAAAATGGCTTAGAGAGCAAGAGGAGAGAATTCCACACTTGGGGGTGTGATTTCGGAGGCAATAGGCAAGCATATATATAGAAATGCTGAAAATGACCATTTTGCCCCTGCTTTGGGCAGGTGGCCGGCCGGCCACCTAACCTGGCTGGCCGGCCCCTCTACTTTTTTTCCCTGGCCGATGGCCTCTCCTAGGGAAGAGAGCTGGCCGACCATGTTCCCCACCCCCTCCCCTACCTCTCTGCAAATTTTGAGGAAAATCGGAGCTCCCGGGACCCGAAAAAGTTGAAGAAAAGTGCACTTTCTGGCGCCGAATCGCTCCGCTGAAACTTTAATTGCAATTATTGACATGTATCTCCTCATTACTCATCAAAATCAAGGTGTATCCTTTTTAAACATGTTGTGACCTCTCCGGGAAGTGAATCAGAAGCCGCAATTGAGTTACCGTCGCCGAAATGCGCATTTTCCAACTCGTTATTACGCAACAAACAGGCCTCCTGATTTGTGCTCGTTTGTCATTATTTGACGCATAATTTGCGTTCTCATCAATGTTTTGCATGTCATGCATGATTTCTTGATGTGTAATACTCCTGCGCTTGAACATGCGTTGTCGCGCATTATCTTTTCTCGCGTTGTGTTGCATTCATTCACCGGCACTGTGTGTGTCAAACTTTTCGAATCACAGGAATCACATTGAATATATGTTGTTAGCATATTGTTCTTGTTAGATTTCTCTCTTTTGCAGGCACGATATTGTATGTACGGTTCATTTGAGGCTGGTGCGACCAGACGAATCGCGCAGGTATCGTATCTTCTCCGTGTGAGACGCGACGAGAATTGAATAATTCTCCGCATTCCTAACCGCATGAAATGTAGTTGTTGCTTTGCATTCTTGCTTAAAACTGTTGCATCTATTTGTCAATACTTGCTTCATTACAGCTTGCTGCATTTGCACGCACATCGAATTACATCCGGCTTCTTGCATTCCATTTGCATTTTGCCCCCCCTTGCCTGAAAGGCACGCCTGCGGGCACACATTTCTGTTTATCCTGTTTGATTGTCTAAGTCTTCGGCCTTGTCAAAAATGGGTCGTCTCTGGGCTTTGACATTCACTCATGTCACTTCTTGACTTCCGAGTTCTGTCAAAGAAGGGCAACTGTAGACACCCCATTTTTGACCGACCTTAAGACTCAGACGTCACCGATTGGGCGCTCGGTGATGTTGCATATTGTGCTCGTTCAGAAGTCTCAGAGTTGCGGCCGTGCGCCCTGCCTCCAGACTTCCGAACTTTCTTCTCTACCTTGTCTCGGTTTGCGAACCAGGCTCGGTTTTCTCTGTTTTCTTTCCTAAGGGAAGGGAGTGGTCCCGTAGACTATCTCCCGGTGGCCGTGAGCTACTTTTCGTGGCCGTAGGCCATATTGCCCGTTTCGGAGCCCGGTTCCCGGTTTTCGGAGCCGTTAGGCCGTGTGCCTCGGTTCGGGACCGCCCAACCATCTCCGATTTCTCCGGTTTTTGGCAAGTGTCTCTGTTTTATCATTCCGAGGAACACTGGGGCCTCTGATGCCCACTTCGTGGCCGTATGCCACTTTCGGTGCCTGTAGCCGGTTTCCGAGCCCCCGAATCGCGCGGTTTAGGCCCCGAGCATTCATTTTGCATCGGTTTTCTCTGATTTTTGGCAGGAACCTCTGTTTTGTCATTCCAAAGGACACTGGGGTCGCAGATACCCACTTCGCTGCCGAACACCACTTCCGGCACCCGCAGCCCATTTTCGGGATCCCGAATGGCTCGGTTTTGGCCCCGAGCGTTCATTTCTCATTAGTTTTTGTTCAAATTTGGCAGGTACCTCTGTTTCAACACCAGGAAGATCACTGGGGGGTGGGAGGCCAGCAATTATCCCAGATAGCCAGTTTCGCTCCTCCGGAGCCCGTTTTTCTCACTTCCGGGCCAATGTTGAATACCTTGGGGGTATTTTCTTCCAACCAAAGCTGCATATCTGTGATCAGGGGACATGGGAGGACCCTAAACAAGCATGGTCGGCCAGAAACTTGGAGTTTCATTTTTGAGCCTCTCCATCAAGCTCTATGTTGTGGCTCCTGCTTCAGTGTTGCCAAATTCCAACCTTGGAACCTTGTTCCACACATCTGGGAGGACACCAAGGGTATATGGTCGGCCAGAAATTGTGCATTTCATTTTTGAGGCTCTCCTTCAAGCTCTATGTTGTGGCTCCTGCTTCAGAGTTGCCAGATTCCGACCTTGGGGCCTTGATCTACACACATGGGAGGACACCACTGCATGGTGGTCGGCCAGCATTTTTTAAGTTCATTTTTCGGGGGTGGCCGGCCGGCCATGGTAGGTGGCTGGCCGACCAGGTGGGGTGGCTGGCCGGCCACCTTGCAGAAAACCACCTGGCCGACCGGATTCTTGCTTTCCAGCTCATCCCAGCTGTCCGGATATTTTTGCTGAAATATCCCCCCATCCGGGGGATATTTTGGGAGGGAAAGCTTGGATGCTTCTCCCTCCCCTTTTACACCTTTTCTCCCTTATTTAAAGGGACCATCAACTCCTTCCTCAAGGTTAGAAAAAATTGCCTCAAGACATCCCTCTCTCAAAGCTTCATTTCCATAGCCAAAACCTTGAAAAACTTCCAAGTTCCTAGCTCCCCTCTTCATCAACCCTTAGCTCCACCATCAACACTACCATTCCAGCAGCTAGGAAGTGAATTTCAGAGGTTGAGAAGCTACAAATCAAAGCCAAGAAGCAAAGAAAGACAAGTCTTCAAGGGTAAGTATTCAAAACCAACTTTTAGGGCTTTTTCTTGATCTTTTTTTATACTCTAATTGGTTGAGAATTAGGGGTCCGACCCCTACTGCTTTCTTGCTTATTTTGAGCCCCTCTACAACATTGTAGAAGGGCTCAATTTCATTTGGTATTTCTATATACTAGTTCCTTCAATATTCATCAAGATTGTCACATCTTTGCATGCTAAAATTGACCTCTTTGTGTTGGTTTTTGGGGCTCCGACCCCTACTGCTTTCTTGCTTATTTTGAGCCCCTCTACAACATTGTAGAGGAGCTCAATTTCATTTGGCCATTGTATATACCACCCCCTTCAAATTTCATCAAGTGTGCCCTATTTTGTATGCAATTTTTGACCTATTTGTGTTTGTTTTTGGGACTTCGACCCCTACTGTTTTTAGTCTTATTTTGACCCCCTTTACATGTTTCATGAAGAAAATTTTGTCATTTGGTGTGTGCTTTGCATATCTCTTGTTATAACCTCTTTTAAGCTCCATTTTACATGGAATTGTTAGCATGATTTCATTCTGATTTTGGGGTTTCCATAAACTGAATATATGCTTATTTTTGGACCCTCTTCAGTATTGTAGAAGAAAGTTTTTTCATTTGAATTTTCTATATACTACTTGCTTCAATACCCCTCTTTTGGCCCTTATTCTTGCATGCTAATGTTGACCTATCTATGCTTACAATTTGGCTTTGTTTTGTACTGAAAAAATGCCATATTTGGGACTGCCTTGCTACTGTTCTTGCTGCCATGATCATATTTTGCATGTATAGCATGGCTATAGGCCATTTCGGGGCTTAATTTCACATTTTCGGGATGATTGCATGCTTCGAGTGTCATTTCACATTGTTTCGGGGCTGTTTTCCCCTTCATTTAGTGGCTGAAATATGGTTTGCATGCTTGCATATCATTTCCCATGTCATTTCATGCCTTAAATGCATCGCCTCGGTTTGCGTGCCCGCGTGCACGCACTTCGAGGCACCTCTGTTTTATCCGACGGCAGCCTATGTGAGTGTGGTTGAGGCCCTCTCATGTTGGCGTAAGCCCAATTTGCATTTTCATGCTTCTTTATCATTGCCTCGGTTTGCGTGCCCGTGTGCACGCATTTCGAGGCAGCCTCGTTTTATCCGACGGCCTCCTGTGTGAGTGAGCTGAGGCTCTCCCATGTTGGTGTAAGCCCATCGTTGCATTCCGTATGCCATTTCATTGCATTTTATCATCGCCTCGGTTTGCGTGCCCGTGGGCACGCATTTCGAGGCACTTCGGTTTTACCCGATTCACAGTTCATATCATCGCCTCGGTATGCGTGCCCGTGTGCACGCATTTCGAGAAATTCTATTTTATCCGTTTGGCATTGCGTATGCCTCCGCCTCGGTTTGCGTGCCCGTGTGCACGCATTTCGAGACATTCTGTTTTATCCGGTTTGCATTGCGTGTGCCTCTACCTCGGTTTGCGTGCCCGCGTGCACGCATTTCGAGGCACTCTGTTTTATCCGATTTGCATTTCATTATTGCCTCGGTTTGCGTGCCGGTGGGCACGCATTTCGAGGCACCTCATTCTTTTCATTCCGGCATCCTATGTAAGTGTGGCTGAGGCTCCCTCATGTTGGTATAAGCCCATCATTGCATTTCGCATGTCATTCCGCATTCCTCGGTTTGCGTGCCTGTGGGCACGCATTTCGAGACATCTTATTTTCATAGCATTGTGCATGCTAGGTTGTATATTAGTTGCATTTCATGCATATCATACATACTGCACGGGAAACGAGGTACATTCCGTACTCCGATTCCTCTGCATTCATCCTATATTGAATTATGCAATTCGGCTCCTCGGCCATCATGCATCGAGATGCGTGATTGGTGGCACGAGGATCGAGGCATGCATATATTTGTGAAATACACTGCTGTGCCCTTTTCCTGCTCTCTGTTGCAGCAAAATTCAGAGTTTAGCAACTTTCGGAGTCGGACGCGCATTTCGAGAAATATTGCCAACAGAGGCTAATTGGGGCATCCCAGTGGATTTCTGCGCCAAGCAGCCCAACATGCATCATCTGTCGGAAGCAAGGCAGTCCCTGGCTTGCATGCCAGTTTTATTGCTTTCCCTAGTTTAATTTGTTAATTAATTAGGAATTTGTATATTATTTAGAATCTGTATATTCTTTTATTCGGACTGTATATTTATTCGGACCCTCTGCGCGAGGGCAATGCTGTAATAAGGGTGGGTGAGTGTGATGTATGTCTTCCAACCCCCATTTCTTTCTCCCTTTTATTTATCCGCTTACAGTGGTTAGATATAGGGCATATTTCAATTAGCATACAGTATGACAGCATGTTTGCATCATTCATCTGTTTTGCATGCACCGGGCTCGGCGCATCATACAAACTGCATCGTATTTCAATTCTAAGTTGAATACATGTTAGCTGTAGCATTTCATATACCATGTTTAGAATAGCCGAGCCTGCTATAGTTGCATTTTGTATGTGTTGCATTAGGCATTTCAGTATACTTAGGATCATGCATGATTTCTAATGTAATTTCTGTTTTGGCTTGGAGTACTCGGTAAGTTTTATGCTTTAGCATCCTTGCATGCGTGTGAGTGTTGCCATGATAGCATGCTTGCCATGAGGCTATGTGCTTATATGATATAACTGCCTTGAATGCCTGTGGGTGGAGGTTGAGTTATCTGAAGTGGAACAATTCATCAACTGTTTGTTTTAAGCCCACTAGATAGTGGCAAAATCATGTTTTCTAAAGCCCACCTGAGGGTGGCAAATCCGCGTTTTAGCCTACCTGCGGGTAGCACCTTCACACTATTTTCAAACAAACAAACATGAAATGTTTTGTTCCAACTCAGACGGCCCAGTCTATACTTATTTGCTGCGAGCATCACATAGTAATCTAGGCTAATAACCGGAATAAGAACTCACAATGTTTTCAAAAACAGATATCATGGTTAGTAGAGGCCGGTCTTTGACCGGGCGAGCGGGGGTGCTCACGATGTGACCTTCCCCAATCGTACCCAAGTTCCCGAGCCGAGGCAACTTTGGTGATGACGGACACGTGGCCTTTGGCACCGAGTCAGGGTTTCCTAAATTTCCCATTTTAAAAATATTTAGGTGGCGACTCTGTTATCTGGCAAAGCAGTCCATGTTTGGCACTTCTTTCAAAAAAATCTGTTTTTCTTCAAAACGATTTGCCAGAGTTGGACTCTTTGGTTCAAGATTTAGAACCGCAACAAAATCGAGTCCGAACTGTAGCGAGGTCCCTCGCGGGCGTTGTTACACCCCTCTTCAAGTTTTGTTCGAATCTACCTCTTCCGGGTTCTCTATTTCTCCTAAGACCTTTGGCTATGTTTGTTTTGTCCATAATCATTCCCCCACTCGTGATAAATTAGATCCTAGGTCTCTTAAGTGTGTCTTCCTGGGTTATTCTGCTACCAAAAAGGGTTATAAGTGTTATCATCCTCCCACTCACAAATGGTTTGTCTCAATAGATGTACTTTCTTTGAGTCTCAGCCTTACTTTCCGTCCTACCCGGTCTCACAGTCCTTCCTTCAGGGGGAGCTTTGGTGTGAAGAGATTCCCGTTCCCCTTCCGCCAATAGTTGCTTAGATAGAGGATGATAAGCCCACAGTTGTTGAGGAAAAGGACCCATGCAAAGTTTATATCACGAACAAGGACAGACAGCAAGTCACCTGGATGTAAGAGGTTACTTTTCCTCCTCTACTGCCAACTTCTTCTCCGGATGAGTGTCCAAAGTCACCCCACTCTCATGAGAGTCTAGGTAATTCTGATTCTTATGCTCATATTCCTAATTGTTCAGATCTTGATGTTCTCATTACTAATAGGAAGGGGGTTAGATCATGTACTCAGTATCCTATTAGTAATCATGTCTCTTATTCTAATATGTCTTCCTTATATAAAGCCTTTCTATCTAAAGTGTCTTCTGTGAGTCTACCTACCAATTTCCAGAATGCTCTCTCTATTCCTAAATGGAAACATGCCATGATGGAGGAGATGAGAGCTCTCAGCAAGAATGGCACGTGGGAGTTAGTGGAGTTACCTAGAGGAAAAAATCCAGTTGGGTATAAGTGGGTGTACACTGTAAAACACAAAGCCGATGGTTCCATAGAACAGTACAAAGCAAGACTAGTTGCTAAGGGCTTCACTCACACTTATAGGGTAGATTACCAGGAGATATTTGCACCAGTGGCTAAGATGAACTCTGTGAGAATATTACTCTCTCTTGCAGCAAATTTGGACTGGCCATTTCATCAGTTTGATGTGAAGAATGCCTTCCTTTATAGAGACCTAGTAGAAGAAGTCTATATGGATATTCCCCCTGGTTTTACAGATGCTAAGTCCAAAGGTAAAGTATGCAGGCTCTGGAAGTCACTTTATGGGCTAAAGCAATCTCCTAGGGCTTGGTTTAAAAGGTTTACTAAAGCTATGCTAAGAGTTATAGCGATCCGGGTTTTCCCTCTATTGTTTATTGTAATCCGAACTCGGTTCCGTGGATGATTATTGTTGTCTATGTCGCATTTCCGTCATTTGCTTCTTTGTATTTGAGTTTGAGGATGTGTTGGGTAGGTTTGAAACAGGTTGGTTGTGATTAGAAACAAATTGTTACTGTCCAGTTTTTGGTGTCTTCACTCGAGCGAGGCTTTTGTCACTTGAACAAGCTTTGAGTTTGTGTCTCTTGGCTTGAGCGAGCGCTCTTACACTCGAGCATGCGTCTGCGTCTCTTTTTGACCTGAAGGTTGTGTTCCTTGGCTCGACCGAGCTGTATGTTTTGGTTTTCTTCGCTCGAGCGAGGACTCCTGCACTCGAGCGTGCTTCTGGGTTGCAGACCTGAAGCTTCATGTTGCTCGCTCGAGCGAGGCTTTTTGCGCTCAAGCGAGGTCCGTCTGTGTCTGGTCGCTCGAGCGACCAATCCTTCGCTCGAGCGAGCCTCGAGTATATCAGTTCGCAGCAGCGCATTTTTACACACTTTTTCACTCTCTTCTTCCTCCAAACCCTAGATCCGGCACACTCTCTCGCTACATACACCTTCTCTCTACAAATACCCTTAGTTCTTGGGTGTGTCTACCCTAGTCTCTTTGTAAAAAGTGTGGAGCTTTGTGTAGGCTACGTTTTGATCTGAAAAAGTTGGTGTTTAGAGCATCTTGGGTTTTCACCTTCATCTCCTTTGAGTCTCTTCTCTTGAGGTAGGGATAACCTACTATTTCTTATGAGTTTTAACATAAATTTTAGTCATTTTATATAAATGGTGAGTTATGAAAATTTTGGGAAGTTAAGGTTTTGAAATTGAAATTATAAAAGAGGGATTTTTAATTGTTGAGTACCATGTGTATGTGAGACCTTGAAAAATGGAATTGTTGTTGTAGAATTGATGAAATTGAGCCTTAGGGCTAAAGTTGAGAAGATGGGGAAAATGCCCTAATTAAGTCTAAATAATTAATTTGTATAATTAATTTGGAAAATTTGGGAATATGAAATTGAGTTGAAAATCATGAAATTGGATGGAATTGTGATTGAATGGTATGGTTGGATTAATTTATCACTCACCTATGAAAATGTTAATTATTTATTTGTTTGATAAAATTTATTATCTGTTTAGAGATAACTGTTTTGGGCTATCGGTGGAGGATAGTCTTGATTGTTATAGACACTACATGTTGATTAAGGAAAACTGAAACTAATCAACTAAGTTATGTCATTGAATATGACGATTGGATTAATACATCGAATATGTGTATTGATTGATCATTATATATGATAAGTGTTTAATACATTGCATATGTATGTTGTTTGGGAGAAGATAGAGGATGTACTCCATTATGTGGAAGGAGATAGGGGATGTACTCCAGTGTTTAGGAGGAGATAAGGGATAAACTCCATTGATAATTAAGTTGGTCGGAGTGTCCAGGGTGAAAGTCCTGAAACTTTATATACATCTAAATGATGTTGATGAATGGAAGTGTTAGTAATATGAGTTGTAGTCTCATTTGAATTGTGGATAATGGAAGTGTTTTTAATGAGTTGTAGTCTCATTTAATTGTTTGGCTAAATAATGAGCCATGTTTATGAATTGAATTGGATAAATAAAGAGAAGTGGAATGAAACACGGATGTATTTGTCGTTGAACTGGGAAATGTTGTATGCTGGTTTACAAGTGTTAACCATTTATCGAATGTTAATGTTTTAGTTATTTCTCATATTTGGTTTAGTATATCTCTACTAAGCTTTGGCTCACCCTATATGGGATATCATTTTCAGGTACAGATGATATGCTGCCTCCAAGGTTATAGCTTGGGGGGTTTAGAAGCTGAAGGCTTACCTCTTTTTGTTAGCTTTTGTATTACATGTAAATCAAGCCAAGGGCTTAATATTTTATGAGTTAGCACTCTCTTTTTGTAACCAAGTGTTGACTTGGAAAGTTGTAAGCCGGTAGGGCATTTACTTTTGTTGTCAACATATAATACTTTTGTAATGAATACTCTGATAAATGAATACATGTTTATTTCTCCTATGTCTATGGATGTCATGAATGATTGGTTTGTGTACTTAATTTTGAGGGCGTTACAACTTGGTAGCAGAGCATACCGGGTTTGAATACTTCGGGTACGTGGGAAGTGGTTAGTACCACAGTGGGTTTGTCTCGCTTGTTAGAGACTTAAATGTAATGCTATGTATTTATGTGATAACATGTTTATGTGACTTTGTGAGTATGGGATTTAGTTTCTAGGATGTTGATTGGTTCCTTGGGTTTCTGGGAGTCTTGTTGGAAAGGCACTTGATCACTACCGTTTCTAACTAGAACTCTAGCAACGCCACGGGACGGTCATTATCCGGAAATGAAATTCGTAAGTGCTTATGTGATTATGTGCTTATGTGGAGTGAATTACAGTTGTCCATCGTATTATGACGCGAGTGAAATAGCTTCGGCACATTTGTGAATGTGCTAATGTTCTTGTTACCTTTATTAGGATGTCAGGACGAGGACGTGGTGGTAGGCGTGGTAGGCCTAGGAGGCAGGAGATGCCTATACTGGATAATATTTCGGTGCAGGAGGAGGGTGTTGGTCAGGCCAACATGGCCAAGCCAGTGGGTCAGCAGGCCATGGGCACCTTAGCCCGTGAGATGGCCGGAGCATTGAGGGAGTCTGTGGGCATTCTCAGAGCTAAGAATCAAACCCAGGCCTATTTTGCTAAGGCAGGGCCTTCTTTCTTGAAGATGGAGTTCTTCCGGTCGAATCCGGACAAGTTTTTGGGTGATCTAAAAGAGCCACTGAAGGCCGACAAGTGGCTTGAGCAGATGACGAAGATGTTTGAGATGCTAGGCATCGAAGATGGAGGCTTGAGGGTGACTTTAGCGTCCTTCCAGTTGAAGGGGGATGCGGGTCAGTGGTGGAAGTTTGTTCGAGAGTGTATTGGAGGAACTTGGGAGGCCTTTGTGGATGCCTTTCAGGAGAAGTTTTTGCCTCCCACTGTTAGGGAGAAGTTGAGAGATCAGTTTTGTCAGCTCAAGTAGCTAAACACACCAGTGGCAGAGTTTGAGGCCGCATTTACCAGTTTATCGAGGTTTGCACCTGAGATGGTGGAGTCTGAGGAACGCTGTTGTCTGGAGTTTGAAAAGAAGTTGAGGATCGGACTCAAGTTTCGAGTGGCCGGGTCCATGATTAGGGAGTATGGGCACCTTCTGCTGGCTACAGTCCATCTTGAGACCATTATGCATGATGTGGAGGAAATGATGAAAGGCTCCAAGAGAAGTCAGGATAGCCAGGGAGATGGTAGGAGGCAGAGGGGTTCTAACCCTCAGCAGTCCCAGGGAGCACTTGCGAGATCTACCTTTCCAGTGCCGAGTTCAGGTTCTAGGAGAGGCAGTCAGGGAGACATCACTTGTTACAAATGTGGTCAGCTGGGCCACAAGTCTCCAACTTGCCTGTAGAGGAGAGGAAGGCAGAGAGCAGCTTTATCTTCGACTCGTCCTCAGAGCCAGAGTCAGGGCAGAGGCTAGCCGCTCTCTTGTTATCAGTGTGGGCCAGGCGGGCACCTGAAGAGGTTTTGCCCACAGTTGAGTGGCATATCTGGTGCATCTAGCTCGAGGCAAGCGTAGAGTTATCAGCCAGCTCAGTCAGTTCAGGCCTCGAGGCCCCAATCAGGGAGCCTCTTCGGCTCAGTCTGTGCAGCAGTCTTATGCTCCAAGAGGTGAGCAGGTAGATCAGAGGCCTACAGGGCGCGTGTATGCTGTTACAGCACTAGAGCTTGTAGCGGCTCCATCTGTTGTGAAAGGTACCTTTCTGTTTTGCAATTCAGTTGCAAATGTGTTGATTGATACGGGTTCATCCCATTCTTTTGTATCTGCTGCATTTGCATCTGTTTTGGGGTTGGAGTTGGCGCAGTTAGCTTCTCCTATTTGTGTTGTATCACCCATCGGGGGTGAGTTGATTTTGAAATAAGGGTGTCGGGGCAGTGATATAGAGGTCGCCGACCGCCGGCTTCCATTTTCTTTTGTAGTAATGGCTATGTCGGGTTTTGATGTGATTTTGGATATGGACTGATTATCGTCATACCGAGCTGTTATTGATTGCTACCGCCAAAGGGTTACTGTATGTACCCTGAACGGAGATTGTTTTCATTTCTTGGTAGAGTTTTGCCACCAGTGTATGATCCGTGAGGGCGGAGTGAGCTTAGTTGCCTTCTCGTTAGCTGTATGAGTAGTGTGTGTGATGAGACCCAAGCTGAGTTGCCGAGAGTGGTTTGTGAGTACTCAGACATTTTTCCCGAAAATCTTGTTAGTTTACCACCTCATCGAGAGATCGAGTTCTCTATTGACTTAGTGCCTGGCACGGCACCGATTTCTATGGCACCGTTTGAGGCCTTATATGGCTGACCGTGTAGGTCTCCAGTTTGTTGGGCCGAGGTGGGTGATGCACCTTTGTTGGGCCCGGAGTTGGTTCGGGAGACGACGGAGAAAGTTGAGCTTATCCGTAAGAGGTTAGTTACAGCCCAGAGTCGCCAATAGAGTTATGCCGACCGTCGGAGGAGGCCTTTGGCATTTGAGGTGGGTGATCACGTCTTTCTGAAGATATCACCTAGGTGGGGATTGATGAGGTTTGGGAAGAGTGAGAAGTTGTCAAATCGGTTTATTGGCCCTTTTGAGATCCTTGAGAAGATTGGTGAGGTTGCCTATCGTTTAGTTTTGCCACCGCAGTTGTCCGGAGTACATGACGTGTTTCATGTTAGTATGCTTCGGAAATACTAGTCGGATCCGTCACATGTATTGGATTGGACCGACTGAAAGGTAGATGTGGATGCCTTGTATGAGAAGAGACCGGTGAGTGTCTTAGATAGGCGGGAACAAGTCTTGCGAGGCAAGACGATACCCTTGGTAAAAATATTGTGGAAACATCACGGGGTTGAGGAAGCCACTTGGGAACATGAGCTGGAGGTCCGTGGGAAATACCCGGACTTGTTTGTTAATGTTTAAACCATATATTGGGAATTTTATTTCTTGATGAAATCTAAAAACATTGTATATGTTTTGGTTTATGGAAGTATTGTAATGGTTGAATATACCTTGAAAATGAAGTTTAAACTTAACATTGTATATGTTGAATATGTTATAGAATTGTGGAATATGGTATTGAGACTTGTTGAAATTCAAGGGAACGCATATTGATAATGCATGTTGAAAATTATATTGTAAGTTGTCCTCTTGAAAAGAGATGGAATGACCGGTAATGGGTCATGATGTTGAATATTGAATTATAATCTTATTGAGAATTGAGAAATCATGCTTTTAAAACTTATAACTAATTTCGGGGACGAAATTCTTTAAAGGGGGAGGTTATAGCGATCCGGGTTTTCCCTCTATTGTTTATTGTAATCCGGACTCGGTTCCGTGGATGATTGTTGTTGTCTATGTCGCATTTCCGTCCTTTACTTCTTTATATTTGAGTTTGAGGATATGTTGGGCAGGTTTGAAACAGGTTGGTTGTGATTAGAAACAAATTGTTGTGGCCCAGTTTTTGGTGTCTTCGCTCGAGCGAGGCTTTTATCGCTCGAACGAGCTTTGAGTTTGTGTCTCTTGGCTCGAGCGAGCACTCTTGCGCTCGAGCGAGCACTCTTGCGCTCGAGCGTGCGTCTGTGTCTCTTTTTGACCTGAAGGTTATGTTTCTTGGCTCGAGCGAGCGAGCTATATGTTTTGGTTTTCTTCGCTCGAGCGAGGACTCCTGCACTCGAGCATGCTTCTGGGTTGCAGACCTGAAGCTTCGTGTTGCTCACTCGAGCGAGGCTTTTTGCGCTCGAGCGAGGTCCGTCTGTGTCTGGTCGCTCAAGCGACCAATCCTTCGCTCGAGCGAGCCTCGAGTATATCAGTTCGTAGCAGCGTATTTTTACACACTTTTTCACTCTCTTCTTCCTCCAAACCCTAGATCCGGCACACTCTCTCGCTACATACACCTTCTCTCTACAAATACCCTTGGTTCTTGGGTTTGTCTACCCTAGTCTCTTTGTAAAAAGTGTGGAGCTTTGTGTGGGCTACGTTTTGATCTGAAAAAGTTGGTGTTTAGAGCATCTTGGGTTTTCACCTTCATCTCCTTTGAGTCTCTTCTCTTGAGGTAGGGATAACCTACTCTTTCTTATGAGTTTTAACATAAATTTTAGTCATTTTGTATAAATGGTGAGTTATGGAAATTTTGGGAAGTTAGGGTTTTGAAATTAAAATTATAAAAGAGGGATTTTTAATTGTTAAGTACCATGTGTATGTGAGACCTTGAAATATGGAATTGTTGTTGTAGAATTGATGAAATTGAGCCTTAGGGCTAAAGTTGAGAAAATGGGAAAAATGCCCTAATTAAGTCTAAATAATTAATTTGTATAATTAATTTGGGAAATATGGAAATATGAAATTGAGTTGGAAACCATGAAATTGGATGGAATTGTGATTGAATGGTGTGGTTGGATTAATTTATCACTCACCTATAAAAATGTTGATTATTTATCTGTTTGATAAAATTTATTATCTGTTTAGAGATAACTGTTTTGGGCTATCGGTGGAAGATAGTCTTGATTGTTGTAGACACTGCATGTTGATTAGGGAAAACTGAAACTAATCAACTGAGTTATGTCATTGAATATGACGGTTGGATTAATACATCGAATATGTATATTGATTGATCATTGTATATGATAAAGTGTTTAATACATTGCATATGTATGTTGTTTGGGAGAAGATAGGGGATGTACTCCATTATGTGGAAGGAGATAGGCGATGTACTCCGGTGTTTGGGAGGAGATAGGAGATGGACTCCATTGATAATTAAGTTGACCGAAGTGTCCAGGGTAAAAGTCCCAAAACTTTATATACATCTGAATGATGTTAATGAATGGAAGTGTTAGTAATATGAGTTGTGGTCTCATTTGAATTGTGGATAATGGAAGTGTTTTTAATATGAGTTGTAGTCTCATTTAATTGTTTGGCTAAATAATGAGCCATGTTTATGAATTGAATTGGATAAATAAAGAGAAGTGGAATGAAACACGGATGTATTTGTCGTTGAACTGGGAAATGTTGTATGCTGGTTTACAAGTGTTAACCATTTATCGAATGTTAATGTTTTAGTTATTTCTCATATTTGGTTTAGTATATCTCTACTGGGCTTTGGCTCACCCTATATGGGACATCATTTTCAGGTACAGATGATATGCCGCCTCCAAGGTTGTAGCTTGGGGGGTTTAGAAGCTGAAGGCTTACCTCTTTTTGTTAGCTTTTGTATTACATATAAATCAAGTCAATGGCTTAATATCTTATGAGTTAGCACTCTCTTTTTGTAACCAAGTGTTGACTTAAAAAGTTGTAAGCCCGTAGGGCATTTACTTTTGTTGTCAACATGTAATACTTTTGTAATGAATACTCTGATAAATGAATACATGTTTATTTCTCCTATCTCTATGGATGTCATGAATGATTGGTTTGTGTACTTAATTTTGAGGGCGTTACAATATGGGTTCAAGCAAAGTCAAGCTGATCACACCTTATTCATGAAACACTCCTCACATGGTAAGACCACAGCTCTTATCGTTTTTGTTGATGACATTGTTTTGACAGGAGATGACATTAAGGAGACCCCTCGGTTGAAGAAATACTTAGTCAATGAGTTTGAAATCAAAGACTTGGGCACTTTGAAGTATTTCTTAGGCATTGAAGTAGCTAGGTCCAAGGATGGTATCTTCATATGTTAGAGAAAGTATGTACTTGACTTGCTAAAAGAAACTGAGATGCTTAAAGGTAGACCATGTGATACACCTCTAGAATCGGGCCAGAAACTAAGTGAGGATTAAAGGGAAAGCCAGTGGACAAAGGGAGATATCAGAGACTAGTGGGTAAGCTCATATACTTATCCCACTCACATCTAGATATTGCCATTGCAGTGAACGTGTTTAGCCAGTTTGTGCATGCTCCCAGAACTTCCCACTTAGAGGCAATTATGAGAATCCTGAGATACCTGAAGTCTTCTCCTGGAAAGGGTCTCTACTTCTTAAAATATGGCCATCTCAATGTGGAAGCATTTACTGATGCAGATTGGGCAGGATCAATTACTGACAGACGATCCACTTCTGGATACTGCACATTTGTTAGTGGCAACCTAGTCACATGGCGAAGTAAGAAACAACATGTGGTTGCTCGATCTAGTACTAAGGCAGAATTCAGGGCTATGGCTCATGGAGTATGTGAGTTACTATGGATTAAACTATTGTTAGGGGACTTGGGAATTCAACAGACTGACTCCATGCGACTATACTGTGACAACAAGGCCGCAATCAACATAGCTCATAATCCAGTTCAACATGATAGAACTAAGTATGTGGAGATTGATAGGCACTTCATCAAGGAAAAACTCACTAGTGGCACCATATGTATTCTATTTGTGAAGACTGGAGACCAACTAGCTGATGTTCTCACCAAGGGACTAGGGAGCAAATCCTTTCATGGCATTCTCAACAAGCTGGGCATGTGAGATATCTTTGCACCCGCTTGAGGAGGAGTGTTAGAATAGGAAATTGTTAGAATAAGAAATATTAGAATAGGAAATAATGAAGTGTATTCTTATTCCTTTTTAGTTACCTGTAATTGCTCAATTATCAATATAAAAGGGAATGAAGTCTAACTCATTCCCTAACTCTTTCTCTTCTCTAAATTTTCAAACTTTTGATAGAATTCAAAAGGGCGGCAAAGGCAATGATTTAACTACCTAGGGAGACGTGCCCATGCTGAAATTATGCGGCAAGGGACAGAATTGATGCGACACGATGGGGACATGATCGATCACGTGGACAAAGTTGTTGGATTTGTTATGTGATTACAGCTCACACGCACCTGGGGTTCTTGAAATTCTTGAACTAGTAGGATCATGATCTCAGCTAGTAGTGAGATGTTGGTTCTTCATTCTTGATGAGTAGACATTTAAGTCCTTGTTTCTTGATGCCGACGAGTCATGATCTCGGTCAAAAGAGTATCTCTAGCATGTTGTTTAGCCGACATGTTCAGAGATCAAACAATATAGGTTCCATTACCTTAAGTTACCGAGGTAATAGAACTTAGGGGGCAGTTATGGGGACATATTTTTAGGGTCATGCAACGTGGCATAGGTGTTGGCCGAGATCCCACATAGACAAGCCATATTGCCGAGGTTGTCACAAAATTGCCGAGATATGGTACGAAAATATTGGGATCTGAGATATTCGGATGGAGGACAAGAGTCCTAAATAAGTTGAGACGCTTAGTTCAAATAGAGATGAGTCTCTTAAGGGGTTCATTCTTATCTAACTAAGAGTCCAAGATAAGTGTTATGTTGAAATCTTATGAAGTGAGACTTTTAGGGGACAAGGGCACTGTTTATTATAAAAGTGAGGCACCCCGGGTGGATGAGTCACCGTGGTTTCTCTTATCTTCTTGTGTGTAGGTACTTGGTTTAATCTATTCTACTACGTGCTCTATATCTAAGTTTTATGTTTGGTTGTGAGATCAGAAATCAACACCCACATTACAAATTGTAAGCAGCAAAAGAAAACAATTGAAAAAGAAAAGGACAGAAAAGGCACCTGCTAATGTAATTACAAATGGAAAAGAATCTTGTGACTTAGGAGTAAGTTTCCATTGTACACCGCAAAGCATTCTGTAAAGTAGCATGTAAGTCATTGAAGCTCATTTTACAACAATCTTTAATCAGTAAATGCCAACAAATTACAAACTTGACTGAGCATCTTCGGTCATGGAATCTGCCTCGTCTAGAATGATTCTTTTAAAAGGTTGACAAGGATAGCCCTTGAAGTATAAAAAAAGGCATCCAAATGAACAAAAAGGAAACCAAAATGAGCTAATATGAGCAGAATAAAGTGATCACAAGATAAGGCCGTATAGCCTTGACATCCAGAGCCTATAGCAACAACAGCAAAGTTCTTTATTTTTGTGCGAACTACATTGATCCCATGATCATCACTTGCATTAAGCTCCAGAACTATAGACTTGTAGAGCTTAGGTCTATTAGAGAAAATGGCACTATTGAAAGAAAGCAAGACCACAATTCATGCCAAAATGTAAACAAATGAATCAGATATTTATTATTCAATGAATGCCAAGAAATCTAAAGCAGTCAAGCCACTAAAGGACAAAAAATTCATATTATTTTAGCCTTCGAATTTTTGAAAAGAGACTAATCTTTTGGAACAATAAAAAATGAAATAAGGAACTAAAATTTTGGAACAGAGAGAGTAACTTATATCCTATTTGGTAATCCAAACAAGTGATTGAAATAAATTTCTCTCAATTTCATTTATTTTCTTTCCAAATCACTCAAACCAAAAGAAGGTTTAAGGCTCCATTTGGTTGAGCTTTTTCAAAATCTACTTTCTAAAAAAAATTTGAAAACTAATTTGGTGAAAATAATAAATAAGCCCTCATTATTTTCATATGAGTTTCTCTTTGTTTTTGCCAATATGGTTTCTAACTTTTTTAGAATAATTTCAAAAAATAAAATTTAAAAACTCAACTAAATAAAAAAGGTAAGAAAACCAGAACAAGAGCCAATTAATGCATCAAATTGAAAGGGTAAAAAAAATAAATAAAGATTATAGCAAAGGGTATGGCTTCTGTCCAGTCCGACTGTTGGCCCGTGGAGGGCCCACCAAGAGTCCCGTTTTGATAATCTGAACCGTTCAATGTGTAGAACTCGTCGAGTACTATATGCTTGTCAAAAATCACGTTGATCGGATATCGATAGTTATATGATCAAATCAGTTTTTTCTCAACCGTTAATTTGTTCACCGTCCAATTTTTTTAATACGAAACTGATTTGATCACATAGCTATCGATATCCGATCAACGTGATTTTTTATAGGCATGTAGTACTCAACGAGTTCTACACATTCAACGGTTCAGATTATTAAAACGGGACCTGTGGTGGGCCCCCACGGGCCCAACAGCATGGTCCAGTCCGATCCCGGACTTACAGAAGCCATACCCTATAGGAAATTGGCAATAACCCTATTACAAATTAGGATTTTGAACAACAACAACAACAATAATAATATTAATTATTTCCTCTATCTTAAAATATTATTAGTCCTTTTGGAGAATTTAACATTTTTTTAAGTATAATTATTACACCTTAAAAATATTAACTTTTTAATAGTACAATTATTATCTTTTAAAAATATTAATTAATAAATTTAAAAGAATAGAAAAATAAAGAATTCATATTATTTTTGTCCTTAATTTTTTAAAATCGACTAATATTTTAGAATAATAAAAAATTAATATTTTAAACGGAAGAAGTGTTTATTTTGCTGAATTAGAACAAGTAGTAGTAATGGATTTTACATTACAGGTGTTGAGTGTGCTTGTAAGGACACGAGCGACATCGTCCTAGGGAGTAACGTCCCTTATTTGCTTCCGTCGATTGGTGAATCAATCGGCAATGAAAACAAAAATCTCAAAAATGGAAGTCACACATGAAAGTGTATATGCATCATCTATTGTTATAGTAAATGTATCTTTCTCTTCTCTCTCTCGCTCCGTCTCCCTTTCCCTCTCTCTCCTCTCTGTCTGTCTCTTAGGGGTGGGCATAGGGTTATCCGACCCGCACAACCCGCCCTACCCGACCCTACCCGCACAGTTATGGGCAGTTTCGCAAACACATTAGGGTCGGGTGCGGTTTGGATTATGACAAATTTTCGGGTTATGGACGGGTTGCGGGTTTGAACCGCATCCGCCACAACCCTCCCGCACAGAATAATTTTTTTCTTTTTTTTTTTCCCTAAAAAATCTGGATTGTTCATTATTTTTGTTACCTAACCAAACAAAACCCTAAACCTAATATCATCAAACACACTACAGAAGCAGCTCTCTCTATCTCTCTCTCTCTCTCTCTCTCTCTCTCTCTCTCTCGTTCTTCTATTTCTCTCTCTGTGGCGATGGCGACGGCAACCACTGATTTCCACCGATCGACGTCTCGTTCTTCCATCTCTCTCTCTGTGGCGATAGCGACGGTGGCCACTGATTTCCACCGATCGACTCTCACTCTCTCTCTCCGGCAACTCTCAGGTATGCTTCTGTCTCTCTCTCTCTCTCTCTCTCTCTCTCTCTCTCTCTTTTCCCGATCTCTAAATTTTCTTTTTTATGTCAGATCTGTTTGTGTCCTCAATCCTTTATCAAGATTTTGTCCTCAATCTTCTGCAACTCTCAAGATCAACCTTCGCAAGATCAATCTTTGCAAGATTAGGTAATCGTCTCTCTGTTTTGATACTTGGGAAAAATTATGTTGATGTCTTGATATGAGTGTTTTGATACTTGAATCTGAGTGTTTGAATCTGTTATTCTGTTTTTCATGTCACTCAAATAGTTGAGTGCTTTGATGTTTGAATCTGTTATGAATTTATTTTGATATTTGAATCTGTTTTGAATTTGTTATAAATCTGTTTTGATATTTGAATCTATTTTGATATTTGAATCTATTATGAATTTGTTATGAATCTGTTTTGATATTTGAATATGTTTTGAATCAGTTATGAATGGGGGGGTTTTGAATCAGTTATGAATAGGGGGGGTAATGCTTCAGATCTAATTATGGTGGGTTGATGAAAAATGTGAGAATCGTGTTAGCTTGGGCTTGATAGTGGTTCTATTAGAGGGGCTCATCAGTGGTGGAGTGTAAAACTTTTGGTTGGATGAATATTGATGCAGAGTGTGTTAAGAAAAAAGATATAAATGAGGGAATTTATGTGGGAAACACATGGGACTGCTTCTTTGCATTTTTTTATTTTTTGTTTTAATTATAAATTTTGAATCCTCCTTATCAGGTTGGATAGATTTTCTTGCAAACTATGGTTTTCTAAATTTGAAAAACTTCCTTTTTTGTTTCCTCTCTGGCGAAGACTTCACTGGCCTACAGTTAGAGGATATACAGCTTGTTATATGATAAAAAATAGGGGTGTCCGTGGTTCGGTTTGGAATGGTTTGCGGTTCGGTTTGGACTCACCCGCATCTATGCGGTTTGGGAAAAAGTCAACCCGCAACCGCCCGCAATGCGGTTTGTGGTTTGTACGGATAGGGTTTGCGGATGTGCGGGCGGTTGCGGGCGGTTTGCGGATTGAACTCTTTTTAAAAAAGTTTATTTTTAAACCTTTTTTTTGCTCCCATTTTGTCAATCTTTATTTTGGACCTTTTTCCTCATTTTCTAAAATGCTCAAACATTAATAATATTACAGAAATAACAATATGTAAACAATATGTTATTGAAGTTGAATCTGTAATGTAATATGTTATTTTAAACCTTTTTTTTCCTCCCTTGTCGGGGTCCCCAAAACTTTCATAAGAATCAAATAAATTGTTTGAACAATGAGAAATACAGCAGACATCACACTATAATGGAAACAAGCCCAGCAAGACCCAACACTACTACACATACACCCAAAAAACATCAACCCATAATTTTTCCTTTGCCGGACAACAACACACACACACAAACACACACACAAAAAAAAAAAAAAAAGAAGAAGAAGAAGAAGAAGAAGAAAGAGATAAATTCTTTAGGTAATTAGCAAGTGGATGAACAGGTTTAGGTAGGGTTTAAAAAATAATCAGAATTGAAACTTCAGCTGCATCCTGAAACAAACATTCAGTAATTGAAACTTTTGCACTTCCAAAGTCGCATAATTTCACTTGGTGGGTGTGTGGGTTAACCTGCGAAAGAAGAAGCACCGAGTTTCAGCAATTGTCAAGTTTCTACTACAACTTCACATATTATATTTTTTATCATATAACAAGCTGTATATCCTCTAACTGTAGGCCAGTGAAGTCTTCGCCAGAGAGGAAACAAAAAAGGAAGTTTTTCAAATTTAGAAAACCATAGTTTGCAAGAAAATCTACCCAACCTAATAAGGAGGATTCAAAATTTATAATTAAAATAAAAAATAAAAAAAATGCAAAGAAGCAGTCCCATGTGTTTCCTACATAAATTCCCTCATTTATACCTTTTTTCTTAACACACTCTGCATCAATATTCATCCAACCAACAGTTTTACACTCCACCACTGATGAGCCCCTCTAATAGAACCACTATCAAGCCCAAGCTAACACGATTCTCACATTTTTCATCAACCCACCATAAATAGATCTGAAGCATTACCCCCCCTATTCATAACTGATTCAAAACATATTCAAATATCAAAACAGATTCATTACAAATTCATAACAGATTCAAATATCAAAACAGATTTATAACAAATTCAAAACAGATTCAAATATCAAAATAAATTCATAACAAATTCAAACATCAAAGCACTCAACTATTTGAGTGACATGAAAAACAGAATAACAGAATAACAGATTCAAACACTCAGATTCAAGTATCAAAACACTCATATCAAGACATCAACATAATTTTTTCCAAGTGTCAAAACAGAGAGACGATTACCTAATCTTGCAAAGATTGATCTTGCGAAGGTTGATCTTGAGAGTTGCAGAAGATTGAGGACAAAATCTTGATAAAGGATTGAGGACACAAACAGATCTGACATAAAAAAGAAAATTTAGAGATCGGGAAAAGAGAGAGAGAGAGAGAGAGAGAGACAGAAGCATACCTGAGAGTTGCCGGAGAGAGAGAGTGAGAGTTGATCGGTGGAAATCAGTGGCCACCGTCGCTATCGCCACAGAGAGAGAGATGGAAGAACGAGACGTCGATCGATGGAAATCAGTGGACACCGTCGCCATCGCCACAGAGAAAGAGAGATGGAAGAACGAGACGTCGATCGGTGGAAATCAGTGGTTGCCGTCACCATCGCCACAGAGAGAGAAATAGAAGAACGAGAGAGAGAGAGAGAGAGAGAGAGATGAGATAGAGAGAGCTGCTTCTGTAGTGTGTTTGATGATATTAGGTTTAGGGTTTTGTTTGGTTAGGCAACAAAAATAATGAACAATCCATATTTTTTAGGGGAAAAAAAAAAAAGAAAAAAATTATTCTGTGCGGGCGGGTTGTGGCAGGTGCGGTTCAAACCTGTAACCCGCCCGCAACCTGAAAATTTGTAATATTCCAAACCGCACCCGACCCTAATGTGTTTGCGAAACCGCCCATAACTATGCAGGTAGGGTCGGGTAGGGCGGGTTGTGCGGGTCGGATAACCCTATGCCCACCCCTAATAAAAAATATAATATGTGAAGTTGTAGTAGAAACTTGACAATTACTGAAACTCGGTGCTTCTTCTTTCGCAGGTTAACCCACACACCCACCAAGTGAAATTATGCGACTTTGGAAGTGCAAAAGTTTCAATTACTGAATGTTTGTTTCAGGATGCAGCTGAAGTTTCAATTCTGATTATTTTTTAAACCCTACCTAAACCTGTTCATCCACTTGCTAATTACCTAAAGAATTTCTCTTTTTCTTCTTCTTCTTCTTCTTCTTCTTCTTCTTTTTTTTTTTTTTTTTTTTGTGTGTGTGTTTGTGTGTGTGTGTTGTTGTCCGGCAAAGGAAAAATTATGGGTTGATGTTTTTTGGGTGTATGTGTAGTAGTGTTGGGTCTTGCTGGGCTTGTTTCCATTATAGTGTGATGTCTGCTGGATTTCTCATTGTTCAAACAATTTATTTGATTCTTATGAAAGTTTTGGGGACCTCGACAAGGGAGGAAAAAAAAGGTTTAAAATAACATATTACATTACAGATTCAACTTCAATAACATATTGTTTACATATTGTTATTTCTGTAATATTATTAATGTTTGAGCATTTTAGAAAATGAGGAAAAAGGTCCAAAATAAAGATTGACAAAATGGGAGCAAAAAAAAGGTTTAAAAATAAACTTTTTAAAAAAAGTTCAATCCGCAAACCGCTCGCACATCCGCGAACCCTATCCGCACAAACCGCAAACCGCATTGCGGGCGGTTGCGGGTTGACTTTTTCCCAAACCGCATAGATGCAGGCGGGTCCAAACCGAACCGCAAACCGTCCCAAACCGAACCACGGACACCCCTACTGTCTCTTTTGTTTCTCACTTTTTTGTTGGAGTACGTTACTTTTTTCTTTTTCTTTTTTTCGTTTTTTTTTCTCTCTCTCTATCAAACGCTACTTGTTTGTTTGAGAAGTTATTTGGTTGGCCTTGGCACGACGATGTGGTGTCTTGGGGGAATTGTAATTGATAAAAGGAGTAGAGTTTACGATTTTGTGTTGATTGATTGAAAAATTAGAAAAGATATAGTGAATTGTGATTTGTTAGTAATAAAGTAACATGATGTCCATGTACCATGATATAATTTTTCTTGTTTGAGAGATTAAGATGAATGAGATTAGCTGTTGCCAGATTGAGTAATAAGATTATTAGTATACTATTATCAATAATTTTATGCATACTAACAATCTTATTAAAATTATAAGAGGCCAAATATGATTGGTGGTAAAAAAAATTATGAAATTTAAATATTCAATGATGTTTGGACATCTATGTTTTTAGTAAAATTATTAGTAAAAATTTAAGTATATGTATCATTGTTCTTATTAAATTTGAGAGGTAAGATAAAATGTATTTATTTGTACATTAGTGTGGTGATATTAGTTGAGTCTTTATTTTTACACACCAAATTATTAAACTCGCAAGCTTAATAATATTTTTTATATTATATTTTTTTAAAAAAAATAAAATTACTAAAATAATCTTATTTTTTTATCCAAATATTTGGTTGCGTTTAGTAGAGTTTTAGAATTATGATTTGATAATAGAGTTGTATTTTGAGTTTATGAGTTTTGGAATTATGATTTGAGTGTAAAAAATTTGTTTGGTTATGAGTTTTAAAAAGAGTTTGAATTGAGTGATGTGACATATAATATTGAAAAGTGTATGTTTTGAAAAATGTTTTAAAAAGTGAGTGTGGAATTAATTTTCTAAAGTTGCAACCAAACAACACACTCAAATTAAGGGGTAGAATTAAATTTCGAAAATTCTACCAAACAGAGCCTTAATTCTCGAACCCTAATTCCCCATTCCAAACCCAACTGCCACTCACTATTGCCTCCTCTCTGACCACCCTAACCATTCCCTATAACTGTAGTGAACCTCCTACACCTCCACTATTCCAGACTATCAAGATGTCTACCGCACATAGCCTCTTTTATTACGATGATGCCATCCACTCTTTGCATGACAAAGAGAGATGACAGGGATAGCGGTAATGTACGGCAAGAAAAGAAAGAGATGATGCCAACATTGATGCTGGCAGCAATTGTGGTAGCTTGGGAGTAGGGATGGAAAAATGAACCTGGCCCGATGGGGACCCAAACTGCCCTGTCCCGATAAATAGGGTTTTTCTCGAAAATTATTTCCCATAGGGCCGGGGCCGGTATTAAAAAATACATCCCCGATAATTTTCGGGCCGGGGACGGGGATAGGCTCTTGGGCCCCGACCCCAGCCCCGCCCCCAAATTTCCCCGCTAATACCTGTGTTGGTGTTTAGTTGTATTATATCTAGTGTATCATTATATCTGACTGTCTGACTCACTCACTCTGTCTCTCAACTCTCTCACTCTCTCGTTCTTCTCTCTTAACTCTCTCACTCTCTTGTTCTTCTCATTCACTCTCTCGTTCTTCTCTCTCAACTCACAGTCGCCATGTCCCACCACCACCGCTGGCCCTGACCCCCCCTCTCTCTCTCTCTCTCTCTCTCTCTCTCTCTCTCTCTTCTCCTCACATCAGTTTCTTTCTCTCTCTCAATTTCGTCTCTCTCTATTCCTCATAGCCACCGCCACCGCCACCACCATCGCCGCAGAAGGTTCGTCTCTCTCTCACTACCACCGAACCCACCACCACAGCTACCGTCGATCTCGCCACAACCACCGCCTCTCAGATCTGTTAGATCTGTACTCAAATCTGTTATCTCTCTCTCTCTCTCTCACACTTTGATCTGATTGTTGGTACTTAGATCTGTTTTTTTTTTCAGATTTTTTTTTTTAATTTTAATCTGTTGATGATGATGAAAACATATATATATTTTTTTCAGATTTTTTTTTAAATTTAAATTTGCAGTTGATGATGATGAAAACATATATATGTTTTTTCAGATTGTTTTTTTTTTTTTTTTAATTTAAATCTGTAGTTGATGATGATGAAAACATATATATTTTTTTAAAATCTGTTGATGATGATTGTTGGTACTCAGATTTGTTAGTTGATTTGTTGTTCTTGAACAAAATTAAAAAAATTAAAAAAGCCTCGAGGATTTTTCGGGGTTGGGAAAACCCGATCCCCGTTGGGGACGAGAACGGGGACGGGAACGGAGGGGTGATGAGTTTCTCCGGCGGGGATCGGGGATGGGGATGGAGATATTTTAACCTTCGAGGATCGGGGACGGGGAGTGTGGTCCCCGGCCCGTTGCCATTCCTACTTGGGAGTTAAGGTTAGGAGTGGTTAATGAACACACTGATGCTGGCAATTAGTGGTTGGTGACTATGATGGTTTGGAAGTTAGGGTTTAAAGTGGAATATTAGGACATTTTGGAAATAAAAAGATGTGCAATGAGTGAAAATCAAAATTTTAAAAGTATTTAGTGTGTGAACTGAATAAGGATATGTAGAAAGAGAAATAGGTATGAAAATAGAAACCTCCATATTAGTTTGTTGGGATTAAATTTTTGAAATTACATATAAAAAAAATTATTATATAAAAAATGATTTTATTATTTTTGTAATATAAAGATAAAATTGTCCTTTCACATCCAATCTCAAATAATTAGATTAACCATTCTACTAGGGATGGCAATTTGAACCCAGCTCGACGGAGACCCGACCTCCTGACCCCAATTAGCACGATTTTTTTCCGAAAAATACCCTCGATGGGCCGGGGATGGTATTCAAAAAAGAATCCCCAATAATTTTCGGGCCGGGGACGATGATAAGTTCTTCCGCCCCGACCTCGTCCCCATCCCGTTTCTGCCCTGCCTCTCTCTCCTCTCTCACTCACCTACCTACTATATATACTCGTCTCTCTCTCTCTCTCTCACACACATTTCAGATCTAATAATCCCAACACACCTCCTCTCTCTCATATCAGATCTCTCTCTCTCTCTCTCTCTCACTCTCTCATCTCGGATCTTATCCTTTCATTCGCATCTCCCTATCTCTCGTCTCTCCGCTGCCATGGTCGCACTCTGCCGCTTGATACCGGTGGCGCAACCAGAGTCTCCATCTTCTCTCTCAAGCTCGTTGCACCAGAGCTTTGACCACTTCGCCGCTCGTCGCACCAAAGTTCCTCAACTCCATCCCCGATCGAGACCTTTGTTGCATCAAAGCTCCGACCGTGCCACAGCTTGTCGCACCAGAGCTCCTTAAATCCGTCACCAATCGAGACCTCTCTTCTCTCTCCCTCTTTGTATGTGTACGTGTGTGCGATGATGATAATGATGACTCAGATCTGCATATCTGAGCTTCGTCTCAATGTTATTGCTCACCGCCATCCTCTGCCACCTTAGATCCAATCTCCTCCACTGATATCAATCTAAAACCCTAACATCCTTCTTCCTCTTCTTCTTTTTATTCTTCTCTCTCTCTCTCTCTCTCTCTCTCTCTCTCCCTTTGTGTGTGTGTGTATGTGATAATGACAACGACGTCGACGACGACGACGACTTAGATCTACAGATCTAAGCTTTGCCTCAATGTTGTTGTTGATTACTATTATTGTTGTTGTTGTGATATATTTGGATATGTGGAGATTTCATATCATATCCATATCTTTAAAATTTATTTTTAGTTGTTGATTATTGTTGTTGTTGTTGATGTTCTCGATGTTGATGTTGATGTTGATGATGATAAAGAAACAAATTTGTTGAGTAATTTTGAGAGTTGTAAGGTTTTGTGCCCTTTCAATCATTGTAAACTCTACTTTCATGGGTTTTGGGCCATTCTCGTTGGGGATTTTTCACAGTCAGGAAAACCTGATCCCCGTTAGGGGGCAGAGGGCGCGGAAGGGAGGGTGATGGGTTCGTCGCCAGGGATTGGGGGAGGAGACGAGGAATTCCATACTTTCGAGGATCCCTAGCCTCGCCCTGGCCCGTTGCCATTCCTACATCCCACTCGTCCTAGACTCCACAATACATGGGTTAAATTTGAATCATATGCATTGTCTTTATTGGTCATTTTCTATGCACCAATTTTGTGCACAAAGCTTTGAGAAATTATTTGGTAGTCTGAGTTGGATCCACAAATTTGTGTTAAAGGACAGTCGAATAAAAAAATATGTAGCATTCTAAAAATACTATGTGGTTGTGTATCCAACCAATTATGTTTGTCATTTAAATAATGTGACAACTTGACATTTAGAACAGAACACAATGATTTGTTTTGGGAAAAATTAAAAAAAGTAAAAAATTCAAAAAATTACTAAAAAAAAATATAAAAAATTATTTTATCTCTATTTTCACACGTTTTTTTTTTTTTTTTTTTTTTTTGGTAAGAAGTTAAAAAATCCTTCAAACGTACTAATTTTTTTTTACCTCATATCTTAAACAAGGGTATTTGAATCATAAATCCAAATTTGTATTTTCTTTGTCCAAAGATTCAGGTGCTAAAATACTATGGGTGTGTTTGATTGGACGGACTGGATAAGGGGGGATTAGAATCCATCGGACTTGAGTCTTGGGACTGTGAATCCCCCGGACTATTTGGCTGGATTGGATATGTATCCTGTGTTTGTTTTTTCATGGGATTAGATGTCTGGAAAGGACTATTTTTAGTGAATCCAACGTTTGGTTGGACGGACTGGATAGGATAAATGAACAAAAGACTATTTTACCCTTTTTCAATTGTTTACTAAGTAATAGCAATATTAAACATATCTTTAATATTTTAATTATTTTTAGCTAGATTAAATAAAATTTTATTTTATTTTATTTTTTACACAATTAAATAAATTTATTTTTTTTTAAAATTAAATAAATAAATAAATAAAAATGGTAAGCATTACTGTGTTAAATTTTTTTACACCATTACTGTTTTAAAATTTTACACAATGATTTATTAAATAAATTTGTTTTAATAAAATACAGAGGACATTATTTTTTTTTATATTATTTAATAAATCATTAAAATTTCATTTAATACTATATAACTTGTATAAAAAATTTATATTATTTTTTTAATTAAAATTTTAAATAAATTTTAAATAAAACACCTATTAAAATTTAAATAATGAAATTAAATAAATTATAGGGTAAACTACCAATAGGTCCTATTTTGGAGACTTATTACCCAATAGGTCCTACTTTGGAGACTTAATACCCATTAAGTCCTATTTGATAAATTTATTAAGTGATAAAGATAAATTTATCAGTCTTTTTTTTTATGAATAAATTTATAGTGATAAATTTATCAGTCTCTTATTTTTATGAATAAATTTTTAGTGATAAATTTATCACTCTCTTAATTTTATAGTGTTAAATTTATTAGTTAGGACCTGTAGGTAAATAAGTCTAGTGAATAGGACTAATTGGTAAGTACCCCTAAATTATAAACAAAATTTTAAAATAAAACATCAATAAAATATCTATAAAAAAATTATTTTAAAAAATTAAATAAATAAAACATCAATAAAAAGTTAAATAAAATTATTTTATTTTTAAATTGAGACATTTAAATTTTATTGAATTTTAGTAAATATAATACATAATTAAATAGTAGATGGTCAAAATGGTCATTTTAGCATCTAATCCCAACAGTGGATAGTCCCTCACATTCTGTCCCCCCCCTCCCCCCCAGGACACAATAGTCCCCCATATGGGGGATAAAGAGTCTGACCGGACTCTATATCCGGCGGACTAAAAAAAAGTCAAACGGCGGACAAGAAGCACTATTTGGATTGTAATCCAAATAGTGGATAGTCTCCCCCTCCAATCCCACGAATCAAACACGCCCTATGTCCATAAGGACAAATTTTTTGTGAAATGACCAAACTACCCATATTTGTTTTGCTTAAAAGCTCATGCGTTGCGTACAAAGTACAATGGCTCTCTATCTACACAAATTCACATGTCTTTTTCTCTCTCACTCCACATCTTTCTATCTATCTCCAGGGTTTCCAGAGTTCAACATCAAACAAACAACCATGTCTTCCTTCGCGGTGGCAATGGCAGTGGTGGTGGCTTCTCCCTTACCTTACCGAAGATGAGCATATTGCTTCGCCGCTACAACTGCTCATCCAATCCCAAGCCAAACCCTAGACCCGATCTCCCTTTTGTTGTAATCGCCTTCATCTCTCTCTCACTAAAGTCGCCCCCTTCTAGTACTTTGTGTCACCGTCTCTCTTTATCTCTCTTCGTTGTCACCTCCACTCTCTATTTCTACCTCTAAGATCGACGAGGCATACGGAGATTGAGACCTATGAACACACCAAGATCAATATCGAACCACCACCTCTGAGATCGCCATCTCTTTCTCTCTCTCTCTCTCTTTGTGCTTTTGGCATCATCGCCTAGGTGCGATTTCTTTTTTTCTTTTTTTTTTAAATATCTCTATCTGCAACTGCAAAGCCTTTAGTGCGTTTCCTTGCTGGTTCATGCTTTTCTTCTTTGCAGATCTAAGTATTTTGGATTTTTGGATTTTTTTTAACAATTTAGCTTAGTTAAACTATGGAAATTTAGGCAAATAAAATCGAAGGATTTTTCATTTTTTGAAGACGATTTAGCTACCATTGTTGACAACACTTATGCTTGTGCTTGTTTTTGATCTCTTCCACTCTCTTTTTGTGTTGTGTAAGTGTATTTTGATCTTGATTTGTAGGGATTGAATTTCCTTGATGTTGTTGTTGTTATCCAAATTTGTTTGTTTTTATTTTTTTCTTTTCTTTTGTTGTTGTTGTTGTCCAACAGATGATCTGTGTTTTGTTGAATCTGATTGTTTTGTTGGATAGATTTGTTGATTTTATATATATATATATATATATTTGTTGTTTTGGACAAACCTGTTCAAAAATTTGAATAGATAATAAAATTTGAACAGATTAAATTCAATAGATAGAGAGAGAAAAGAGAGATGTAAAAATCAACAGATAGAGAGAGAAAAGAGAGATGTAAAAATCAACAAATAGAAAGAGAAAAGAGAAGTGGAGAGAGGAATAAATAGAAAGAGTTTGAAAATGGTATAAATTTGAACCGATAGAAAAAAATAGGTTAAAAAAATTTAACAAATAAAAAAATATTTGAAAAGATAGTTAAAATTTTTGAATAGAAAGATAAAATTTTTTTGATCTAATAGATTAAATTTGAATAGAAAGTCAATAAATAAATTAAAGGCTAAAAGTGAAAATAAAATGTCATTCTAGAACAATAAAAAGACTTATCAGTAAACTATTTCACGACCTCACAAATAAAAAATATTCACTTGACATAATGCCTTATATTTTCTTTACCTGAAATTTTCAACAATTTTCTCTTTAAACAGAAAGTTAAAAAATTATTAAAATAAATCTATTCCCAAACCAACCCTCAATAATTTTTATAAAGATTTATTGTTATTGGATTGTTTAAAATCTTGCCAGCTTTGTAAGGTATAAATATTAACCATAGGCTTTATTTGGAAACTATATGTTTTAAAAAATTATTAGAAATTATCACATAATTTTATATTTTTGTTACGTAATTTTATAAAAAATTAAAAATTATTAAAATAGTAGGTTACAAGAAAACGAAGCGTTACTCACCCCTAAGGCCTCGTCTGGCAAGTGATTTTTTTAGTCAAAAAGTCAAAAAGTCATTAAAAAAATCAAAAAGTCAACAACCTATACTAAAAAGTCAAAGATTCTCTTTTCTCTCTACTTTTTGCACATATTTTAGTAAAAAGTTAAAAATTCATCTCAAACATATTAGTTTTTTTAGCTCATATTTTAGTTAAAAAGCCAAAAAATTACTAAATTAGCATGTTTCCAAACGAGGCCTAAGTCGGAAATTTGTTTTTGGGTGTACAATTGCTCAAACCAATTGAACGGTCAAGATCTCACCACGATGAAACGTACAGTTAGGATTCCGCCTTCAATTGGCTGTTTAAATCAGCCCCTGTTGCCCGCCCAAGGCCCAAACACTCAAAAATAATCATAACTCGCTATTTCCCTACTCCTCTCTGCAAACTTCCCATCAATATGCAAAACAAAACCCTTCAAAAACAATTTGAATTCGAGATCACATCCAAACCCTAATCTCTCCAATCTCACCATCAACTACTCAGGTTTGATTCACTTCACATAACCATCTCATCAATTCGTATCTTGATTTCTCGATTTTCAATCAATTGAAGAAACTGAGAATAATAGTATAATTTTTCTTGCTCACAGTTGAATTCTGGGTTTAGGGTTTTGTACAGACGGCCCTAAAATGGCCACTCGAGGCCGGAGATCGTCATTCTCATCATCGCAATCTTCATCAGAATCAGCATCAGCATCAGCATCAGCATCACTGATATCATCGTCTATGGCCAAGAGGCACTCGGGGTTGGAGAACCCCGGGAAGGCTGTGGCAGCGAAGCCCCAATTGGGGAAGAAGCGACCAGCTCTTGCTGACCTGACGAATCAGAGAAATGGTCCTCCGAATGCTCCATGGGCGGCTGTTGTGTCGAAAAAGCCTATGGTGCGTAATTTGTTATGTGAATTGATAAAATTTATTGGTTAATTGATATGGGTGTGTGTTGCTTTGCGCATATCATTTAAATTGTAGTGGTCACGTTGCTTAAAACAACAAAAAAATTATGCCAGTCAAGTGGTTAGTGTGTTCTTTATCAAATCTAAGGCGTTATGTTCTACTCTTGCCTTATTTTCCAAACTTTTTTTTTTTAAAAAAATTGAGAAATCCACTTGGCACATAGAGAAGGCAAAGCTTTAGGACACCAACATATATGTTTAATGATGGAGAGTTTTATGTTGTCAGTTTTTAATGGATTGTTTTAGTTGAAGTTAACAACTTTTTCTATTTGATTAGATCATACTTGAGTTTTGTTAATGAGTTGAACTGATTAAGTGCTTGTGCAAGAATTTAAACCATTGGTGGTTTCAAATTTCTTGATACAAAAATAGAATGAGATCATCACTTCCTTAATATGACAGTAGAGGAGTTTTATGATTTTCTTAATATGTTATGTGTGCAAGTTGATGATACATTTAAACAAGAAGGGATTGAAGGCATATGGTGGACTTTATATCGTGGGGTGCTTGTTTTACTCACCAGTATTCTACCAAATGCAGAAAAAGTTACGTGAAACAAAATTCGCAACCACGTACTAATTCTATTTGGAAATCAGATTGCTTTTTATTTATTTATTGTGTTTCTTCCCTCTTCATCCCTGAACTACCTATAGGAATTGCTAATGAACATGACATCTTTTTCATTTGAAAAGAAAATGTCTTGGTATAAACTTTAAGGGTCTTGCTAACAAGTGCTCCTAGGGCGCAAGAAAAGGACAAAAATATGTCAATCTTGAGGCATTTACTACTAAATTCAATACACTTTTTATAAATTTCAAAAAATTTATAATCTTTTTATACCTTTTCAATACACTTTTTCTCACTTTCCCAATATTAACAAGTGGCATGGGGCACTTGTTAGCATTTGCCAAACTTTAATGCTTCAATTACTAGTTAAGTTTTATACCTCAGTGACAGCTTGAGTGTCTTGAACTGTGGCGCATGAAATTCTTGTTGTTGGTCCTAGGCTCCTAGCCCCTAGGTGATTGTTCAGTACTGTTAGCAGCCTAGGCCTTGGTGGAGTTATGGGGGCTTGGTTGGGCTATACTTGAATTGATATTGACATTGACATTGACGTAAAGTTGTTTATAATTTTCACTTTGTTATTTTTTATGGCACTTGGAATATTCTACATGGTGCTGGTTTGAATTTTATTAATTTTCCATACCGTATATTGTAATCAAGGTTTCTTTCGTGGTTTTAGTTTAACCAGTTTTGGATATATGTTATGTTTTACAAACAGAAACCAGATGTACAAATATTTGTTTCAACTGAGAGGATTTAATATTTTTTATTAGATATACTGTGGTGCACATCTTGTTACACGGGCTTTACAAATATTTTGATTGCAATGGTTTTTACAAAAAAATATGCAGAGTATAGGTGATCAACCTTCTTATGTATTTTTTTTTATCCTGTAAATATAAGTGTAGGAAAGTTGCGTAGCTCTCTTTTCGAAAAATAAGTCATAACAAAGGAAATAAAAAAATCCAAGCATTATTATAACGTTTTGCCAATCGGAGAATGCCAGATCATCTTCCTGTCCTTGGACTTTTTGCAAATTCAAATACTTAGTTATAAAATTATTTTTTAAGCTTTTGTACTGTTGGATGAGACATTTTAGCAGAATGAGATTAAAAAACACACTGTATAAAATAAAAGACGAATGAAGCCTGGGACAGGATGAACAAAATGAGATCAACAAACACATTGCCATTTATTAGATTAATTTTACTTTGATTTGCTCTGATAATATATGTCAAGTATTTTATTTTGTTGATGCTCTGTTTAAAAGTGACAATAAAATTTTATTCTGATTTGCTATAATAATATGTAATCTGTCATTTATTTGTTTAATAGTAAAATTTTACTCTATTAAAGTTACTATTTTATTTTACTCTGTTAAAGTTATGTTTTTGTAATTGTTTATTAATAATTATAGTAACTATGGTGTGTAGTGATGATGATAGCATTTTACTATTTAAAAATTAAAAATTTATAGTAAACTTTACTGTGAATAAGAGTAAAATACGTTAATTTTGATGGTAAAAATTTCACTATTTTTTTTAAAAATAAATAAATAAATTCATTGTCAACCTAGATTTTCGTTTGATAAATATTGATGAGAGGATTCTAAAAATACTGATTTTATTAAAAAGGATATCTAGGTCAAAAGTTATATCATTTTAAAGTTTAAAATATTAAATTAGTCATCAAGGATATTTTGGTAATAGTGGTGTGTGCTGGGCTTTCAAATGAATTTTTTTTTGTGCTTATCCTTAATGTATTAAAATTTTATTATGAGGGAGTTTTGATCAAATTCCCCAATCAAAAGTTCATTTTCCAAATATGGCACCTGTGCCCATCCTGGTCAAGTGGCCACTTGGAATTACTCGTTAATGTATTCATTCCAATATTTTTGCATAGCATTCCAAATTCTATACATGTACAGGGTTTCACATGATTCTAAACCTCAGGAGCATTTTTTTATTTTTTTTATTTTGTTATTTTTGTCTCAAATTTTAAAAGGTCATGATTGTGTTAGGTGATCTCTAAAGAATGGATGTATATGCTTTCAAATAATTGGCAAGCTAAACATAGAAGTTTTCACTGCTGTATCCATTTGCACCCTACCTCAATCACTATAGCTGTGTGCATTTCTTTTGGTTATCAATTAGATGTACACTTTGATCATTCACTTTGTATAGATGTGGAGCATAATTTTTTAAGTACTCTCAGTTATAACAAAAGCATCTATGAAAATTTGCTGCCTACATCATGCAATGTGAGATCAAGAACAAATGTTTCTTGTCAGGGTACATGTTTCCAAAGAGCTAATCAACCTGCAGTAAGTATTACTGCCTCCAGCGGTATGGATGTTTCTCCTAGTAAATCAGATGGTGGTTCAGTTTCTTTGGATGAGACTGTGTTGACTTGTGATTTTTTGAGGAGTCCAGAATTTGAATACATAGACAACGATGATGCTTTGGCTGTCAATTCTACTGAGAGGAAAGCATGCAGTAATCTCAACATTTTGGATCCTGAGGGAATAGCAGGTTCCTTTTTCTTGGTGTATTCCATATTTTGTTGTGGAATTCATTATTCTCATTCAGTTGACTGCATTAGTACATAGGCCATGATACCTTACTAAATTTTTTGACTGCAGAATGCGAAAATTTAATCTTGTGGCGTTTCTTATCTAGATTTTGTTACTTTACTTCCAGGTAACATCTGCAAGAGAGATATCCCTGTGGAGATTAAAACAGTTGATGGAGTGGTTGGCATTGATGATAACGTCACAGATCCCCAGCTCTGTGCTGCCATTGCATGTGAAATCTATAAGAACTTGCAAGCATCTGAGGTTCATTTTTTTCCCCCCTTGCTGCAATCTATAAGTAATCTGTTAGGCATATTGACCCACTTTCCAACTTTTTTCATCGTTTTTGGTCCCTTGAAAGTGTCTCAGGATTTCTTTGTCAATAGAAATACTGGTTTTTAGTAAGGAATTTTATTTTATCGTACCTTTAATTAAGTTTGTAGGGTTAAAAACTTAAAATAGGACAACAATCTTATATAGTCTGAAAAGCTTGGTTATTGTAGTGTAGTGGCAAGGCTATGGGTTTCCCATCCTATGATCCCATGATGTTAGCTGCAATGCTAAGAATTGTCATTAGTACCTTTTATTGTTGTTATTATATCAACTTTCATTCAATTCTTTATATGTGATGTGGTTACATATTCAATGGATGGGAAGCAGCCAGAATGTCAATGTGCAGCAATATTTTTCCTTAAAGACCTTAACCAATTGTCATTCTTCTTAGCTTCGTAGTTGTTCAAGTAATATGCTTTTGTTTGCTCCATAATTGCAAATATAAAGTTGTAGTTAATTAAATCCCACTGAAATAAGAATTTAACCTTGAAAGAATGGTTCAAAAGTAGTTTATAATCTGGCAGTTTCTTTGTCTTTTCCCAGGAGGTGATTTTGGTGCATCCCTAACAGTTACAACCATTTACTTTTCCCAGCATAAAATATATATTATAATACTATCAAACTGTGAAACTATTGAGATTTGCAAAGTTTGTAAAATTGCATTATGATATTCTGTTGAACAAACACTAGAGAGTAAAAATCGCTCATGCCAACAGGTTGATTGTGTTTTGAAATATGAAAATTGATGGAGATCATCACCTAGAGATTGATCAACAAAGATTTTATTTGCATGCATTGTCTGCTTTGGTATTTGTTGGATGGGCAAAACTAAAAATTCCAGTAGGTTGATTGTTATTTAAAATATGAAATTTTAAAGAGACCGTCACCCAGAGATTGAGCAACAAAGATTTTAGTTGCATGCATTATCTGCTTTGGTATTTGTTGGATAGGATTTTTTTTTTTTTTATAGTTTTGCATAGAAATAGCTGATCTCAATTATTCCTGTATATAAAATTTTGTTTCTGGAACTTTCAGTTTAAATTTGCCTGTTGTACACGGGAATAAAAGTTGGTTTCAATTTATTTCTTTGGTTTTCTCTTTTTTTTAGAGAAAGAAAATGCCTCGCACAGACTATGTGGAGAGCATTCAAAAAGACATTAATGCCAGCATGCGTGCTATACTGATTGATTGGCTTGTAGAGGTAAGCCAAGCTATTGGTGACATTACCAAGTTGAATTTCTGTAATTAATCAAAAAACAGAGTGCATTATGGAACCAGTTCATTCCATAAAAAAGTGGCATTCTTTTATGGCATCATAAATACCACCCTTGGTGTTATCTGGTTGTGAAAGTTTAGTCATTGTGAAGGGGACAGTTGTTTTAACCTTATAATCAGTACTTCATTTTGTTTTTGTTTCAGATAAGCCATCTAGTAACCAGTTGTCATGGCATCTTATTGTAGGTTGCTGAAGAGTACAGTCTTGTACGTGAAACTTTGTTTTTGACTGTTAATTACATAGATCGTTATCTTTCTGGCAATGTAATTCAGAGGCAACGACTACAGTTGCTTGGTGTTGCCTGCATGATGATTGCTGCGTAAGATTTAACATTTTAGTTTCTTGTTTTCGGTTGTTCTTCTCTATCTTCTGTGTCTCTTCGTCTGTGTGTGTGTAGTGAGAAGAGAATGATAACTGATTATAACCAGTAATATGATAATGCTGCCAGTAAATACGAGGAGATCTGTGCGCCTCAGGTGGAAGAGTTTTGTTACGTCGCTGATAACACATACTTCAAGAAAGAGGTTTGGTTCTAATCTTCAGATGGATTTTGCAAATCTAGACTTCTTTAAAGTGCTTCTGTTGTTAACCTGCATTACGCAATTTAATTGCTGCAGGTTTTGCAAATGGAATCTTCCGTGCTGAATTACTTGAAGTTTGAAATGTCAGCCCCAACCGCTGGATGTTTTTTAACGTAAGGGCCACCTGTCTGATCTTTATTGAAAGTAGTGCATTTTAGTGTGCTTCTCTATTCATTGACTTGACTATTCATGCAATTCTTAGGTGGTTTGTTCGTGCTGCTCAAGGAATTAATGAGGTATTTATCTCGGACTAGTTAAGTTTCTTGGTTCCATTTGCGTGTTGATTTTGTGGTAACAATGGTGGTTGCTAAACCCTTTACTGATTTGTGGTTTCTATCCCTACTTCTAAAAGGTTCCATCGATGCAGTTGGATTACCTGGCCAACTACCTTACAGAGTTATCGCTGCTGGAGTATGGCATGCTCTGCTATGCTCCATCTCTAATTGCTGCTTCTGCAATTTTTTTGGCCAAATTTATACTTAACCCGTCAAAAAGACCATGGGTAAGCGTGAAAAAATATCGTAAGGCTATTGCTTATTTCTAAGCTATGTTGTTATTATATATGCTCTGATATATCCATGCAACATAGTTTAGTCCCATGTTTGTTTGGTGCAGACATTGACCCTGAGGCATTGCACACTTTACAAGCCCTCTGACTTGCGTGACTGTGTCAAGGCAATACATGGTCTCTTCTGCAACATCCATACTTCTAGTTTGCCTGGAATTAGGGAAAAATACAGTCAACATAAGGTGAGCAAAATCCCCGTGTGTGTGAAATACACTATATGCATGCTTCATTGTCATTTATATTTATTTATTGTTAATATTTTTTTTCCCTACAAAAGGAAGATTCCGGAGGCCATTATCGTTTAAAGTGTTGTATTGGGTATAACATGGAAAGGATTGGACAAATACATGACTTTTTTCTGATATGACAAACATTGATGCTATGCTTGGATCTTGAATTTGTGCAGGGAAGGGAAAAGAAAAAAGATGCTAAATCTTCTTTTTTTTTAGTAGTTGTGTTAAGAAAATGGATAGGTATTTTTTTAAAAAATTCAGTTTTTGTTTGGTACTTGTGTCTAAGTAATTTCTTTTTCCTTTTCCTTCACAAATCCAATATGCTAACAAAGAGTGTTGGTGGTTGTAGTGGAAGTATGGTGGCATTCCCCACTGAAGAGAGATTTAAGTAATATTGAAATATATGAAATTCTAGATATTGAAATCTCCCATTGATACTGACTCACTTCTTTGCATCAGTACAAATTTGTTGCAAAGAAGAACTGCCCTTCCTCAATACCTCAGGAGTTCTTTATTGACCTCAGCGACTAGACATCCGGTTTTGTTCAAATGTTCTGTTGGATAGAGTTGGAAGTATTTTGCCTTTGACAGCTTGTTTTCTTTGGATGTAAGAATTCATTTTTTGCCCGTATCTTATATCTAATGTGGAGCTTTGTGCCTACTTTTGGAGAGTCAGGTGGCTTCTCATTTTAATTCTCTCTTGGTCATAAATTTACTGTGGTCATAGCCTTGTACATCTGGTTTTGTTGATTAGAATTTTTTTAATTTACTCCCATGCTCTACATGCACATTGTAGTTTCTTTTCAAGGTTAAAGTTCTTCATTTTAAAGCTCTTGTGATGTTTGAAGCTGTTACGTTTCAAGCAAATGAATCACTGAAATTTTTTTGTACCCGAATCACTGATAAATTTGCCATTAGATGGGGCTGTAGTGATTATTATGAATTTAATACTAGTGTATGTAATTGAATTTTTATTTTTATTTTTATTTTTATTTTTAAAGTATAAAATAGAATTACATTAAAGTTGTTCATTAAATGAGCGTATTCAATAATAATATTTGATTTCATATAGCAACTGACCCTAACCAACAAAAAAAAAAGTCATTGTGAGAGTAACTATAAACATTGGCTCCATTTATTTATTTATATGACTATTTACAGAATACTCTCTCTGGCTCCATTTATTTATATATAGGAATATTTACAGACAATACTCTCTCTCTCTCTCTCTCTCTCTCCCCATTTACAACTTATAACTAACTACATTACAGTACACAAGGCGGCCAACTTGCATAACTTCTGAAGATGTGCAGTGGTACTACACGAAAACAAGTAAAATAGAACAGAAGCCTCTTATGCCAAATCCCAATTCACTTACCACATTGGACCTTCATTGAGACATAGGGTGCAAACTCTACACTATGGTTCGGATATTTACTTAGCCAGTGACAATCATCGAAGGAGCATTGTGGTCCATCAGTTGGGTGCTCTACATCAACGGGCTTCATGAATTTGGGTCCCCAAGCTGGGGTTCCATCCTCAAATGAGCTATGAGTCAATCTCCTTATCCCAGAACCGTCCGTTCTGATGGTGAAGATTTCGCCGTAGGGTTGATAGTGGTGTGGGTTCGAGATTGGTTCAGCTGACACCCCAGCATAGTCTGTGGTAAACACAATAGTTTTTCCATCCGGGCTGAACCACGGGTGGTTGGCCCGTCCACTAGACCCACTCTGGACCAACTTCTTCAGCCCAGTCCCATTTGGGTGAACCATGTATAATTCAAAACTCCCTGAACCGGGATTTTCCCGATCCGATGCAAAAACGATCCAATCACCATCAGGGGACCAGTTGCACATCGTGTCCGTCCATAGGCCCTCTGTAAGCCTGTAGAGCCCACCCTTCTCTCCATCAAGCGCATCCATTATATACAAGTTCTTGTGACCCGACCTGCCCGACCGAAACACAAGCCACTTCCCATCGGGTGAAGGGGATGGAAATGCATTGTTTTCACCACCCGTGGTCAGTTTTTTGTAACTTGATTCTTCGTCATCATCAACATTAATAGAGATTACATCAACTTTCGTGCTCTCCGACTCAAATGTAGGACCCACACTTGTGTACACCACTCCCTTCCTTTTCGGATCCCAAGCAGTCGCAAAGGCAGTTCCGGTAAATACCTGACGCAGGCCCGACCCATCCCGTTTCACCACGTAGAGTCCCGGTAACTTCACGTAAGCGATACGGTCACCCGTGGGTGAGAAAGAAGGAAACGACCCATCAATCCGAAATAGAGAGATTTCGGGTAATGGGCTTTGAATGTTTTCGAGTAACAAGTTGTTACCTTTTCTTCCATTGTCGCTCCCTCTACATCTATGGTACCCGACCAGTGTCGAATCGGGTGAGATAAACGGGTTTAAATGGTGATAATTTGGCGAAACGGGCCGGGTAACCTCAGTGAACTCTTTAGAAACAACGTCGTAGAGTTCTATGTGGCGAAACTCTGAATCGGGTCGTCTCGTTGCCACAGCAATGAAGTTCTTGTTAGCCACCGAAGCCGCAGGAGTGAAGGCGTGAAGACCCGGTGGGGTGACTCGTTGAGTCACAACGGAGTCAACACTAATTTGCACCATTTCTTTAGGAAAACTCGCTCTGTAAACACTCCACCACCCATCCTCACTCCTCCGGTGAAAGTACAGAGTCGAGTCGTCAGCCCAACTCGGCCACCCACCGTGATCCACCACCTTGACTCGGTCCGATCCGTCTTCAGTCCTGAACACATAAACATCAGTGTCAAGCTCTTCCACCTCACCCCTCCATCCTCTCTCTCCGGAAGACGCCACCGCCGTCCAAACCCCCGACGGCGACACGGCGGGGCTAAAATCAGCCACCCCATAAGGCGTCAGTCTCCGAGTCAACCCGGTTTTGAGCTGAGTCGAGTAGACAGCAGCCCAACTCGTCCTCGGCACGCCCGAGTCCTCGTGGGTCGAAACGTAAATTAAGTAATCACCCACCAAACTGGGTTTATCTTTCATGGAAATCAGGCCGTTGGATGGTTGATTGGTGATCAGAAGAGGGACTTGAACCCTAGTTGGGATTTGGAGGGTAGATCTTTTTCTGGTGATATCGGGACCATCGTAATAGAGTGCATCGAGGAATAGGGACGATGATCCGTTGCGTTCGGTGACGTAGATGAGGAGGAGGGGAGGTGGTGATGATGGGGTGGTTGTTGAGGTGAGAGAGAGGAGAGTGGAGGTCGATGATGGAGAGGGAAAGTGACCGTTGTAGTTGACGGAGTGACCATCGGTGATCTGGAATTCGATGGGGGGTTTGAATTGAGTAGAGTTGGGTTGTTGTATTGGGAGAGTGTAGATGTCGAAGGCATAGCTTGATCGACCGAATGTAGCGAATACTATGCTGGTGCGAGTGCTTAGGGATTCATGGTCTGCTGCCCAAGTATGGGATAGGAGGAGATTGATGATGATGAAGAAGAAGAAACAGAGAGGCTTGTTCATGGATTTCATTGTTTCTGCTCTGATATCTCTCTCAGTCATCTACTGATGTGTGTTGAATCCGTTTTTGAGGCTGTGAGAGAGAGGGGCAGTTATTGGTTGGTTTTGGGAATCGTGACGTACGTTTTAGGGATGGTTTAGCCTCTCTTAAATAATTCGCCTTTTTATTTTTTTTTTTATCTTTTTTAATCACATTATTATTTTATTTTTATATATATTTTTTATAAAAAATTAAAAAATATATTTATTTAGATCCTCTAAAATCATTTGCTTAATGATATTATGATTGTTAAAAAAAATAAAATTTATAAATTTATGTTAAGTAATTAGTGAATAAAAAAAATATAATAAATTATAATTGATGTAGATGTAAGTATGAGACGTTCCAAAATTAAATTAATAATTTTTTGAGAGAGGGTTGTGTTGTGTTGTAAGGGATGACGTGTATGAGGATGTGGATATCAAAAATGTTTGAGAGTTTTAGAGAAGCTCTAATGAATGGGTCTATTATTGATATGATGTTTTGATTTTTTTTTTTTATTGTCACATAAATAAAGTTTAATTTAGAGTTCTGCTTTTAAAGCTCTCTATCACCATTCATGTGAATATATATGTAATCAATACCATACTGGTGCGGGTGCTTAGGGATTCATGGTCTGCTGCCCAAGTATAAGATAGGAGGAGATTGATGATGAAGAAGAGGAAACAGAGAGGCTTGTTCATGGGTTTCATTGTTTCTGCTCTGATATCTCTGTCATAATCGATTTTTTGACGTAGAGAGAGAGAGAAGTTATTGGTTGGTTTTGAGAATTGTGGTGTGGTGTTTTGACGATATTGTGATTGATAAAAAAATATATTTTATAAATTTATGTTAAGTGATTAATGAATATAAATGAATATGATAAATTATAATTGATGTAGATATAAACATATGCATATGTGACGTTCCAAAACTAAACTAAGTAGTGTTTTGAAAAATTGATAAAAAATTGATTTTTTAATTTTTTTAATTTCTAATAATTTTTTTAACTAAAAAAAGTTGATTTTTTTTTTTATGTAAAAAAATTAAAAAGTCAAAAAAATAGATTTTTTTAACTAATTTCCAAATTACCCCTAATGATTTTTCGAGAGAGGGTTGTGTTGTGTTGTAAGGGATGACGTGTATGAGGATGTGGATATATCTGTCCTGATAGTGATTAATGTGTTTGGGTGGTGGTGGGGAATCGAGTTTTATCTAGAGTTTTGGGAATATTTTTTATTTTGTGTCTCTTAATTTTCTTGGCCTTTCTTTATTTATGGAGTCTCATCTCAACTTCCTATCACATTATTGCACCTTTTTTTTCTTTTTCTTTTTGAACGCAAATCAAATTATTGTACCTTGTCACGTCGGTTTAAAGGTTCAAAAGATATATGAGCACTGTTATATGTTTTTTATTTAATTTTTTTAATATTAATATTAAATTCATGATAAGACCTTATTTAATTCTGGGCGTCCGGCTTAAAAGTTCAAATTAAAAATTTTATTGTTTAAAAATTCAAGTGCGAAATTAGTATGTCCATAAGGACATACTTTTTCACAATAACTAAACTACTCTTATATATATCAACTATTTACATAGAGCCAATAGAAAGAGAATCATTTCACGCAGAATGAGACAGAGATAGAGACAGAGATAGACGTACGAAAGAGTCTCAAAATCCTAGATCGCTCGGTCATCGTCGCATGCACCAGCATCATACTATGAACATATAGAATTTGTGAAGAGATAAATTTCAACAAATAGCTTTTACTTGCACATATTATGTATGTATATATACCATGTATGTATGTATGTACTTGAGAGTGTATATGTGCATATATATGATGTTGTATTGGTCGATTCACAATGTTAAATGATTTTTTGATTAGTAAATTCGAGATGATCATGCAAAATTATGGTTTCATCATTGTCTTGATTGATTCGAGGAAATTGAGCTTGCTTGAGTTATCTAATTTGATTGAAATTATGATCCTAATTTTGTATTTGCTTTTATTTTGACTATTTCTTGAGTTTGTTTTTCTGTATATGGAAGCTGTAATTCATTAGTTTCTTTATTTTGAAATATATATATTTTGCAGGAGTGTTGACGTTTCAGTAGTATGTTTTTGTCACGTCCCAAATTTCATTACTTGGATAATTTACCAAATTTCCTTATAAAAGTCCATTTCCAATAATAGTTATAAAAGTAACACAAGCTAAATAGAATAAATGAGATTTACTCTTGCATAAATATGATAATACTAAAAATATTCACAACAATATTCACAGTACATGCTAAAAAAGCTTATATAAAAGATTTCAAATAAATAATTACATAGAAAGAACCACCTCAATACCACTATCCTTTAATCTTTCATTCACAATTTACATAAGACAGACTCATAACATAATAAATAACTTCTTGATCTTCCAATTATTGTACCTGGCTCCCTCCCTGAAAAATGGTTAAACAACGCGGGATGAACAGGGGATCCAGTAGGGATCTACAGTGATTCTCAACCATAATAATCAATAAATAAATGTGATCATGAATGCTATCAAATTATATATATATATATATAATGTGTTCTTTTATATGGAAAATAGATTACATAAATAGATACTCTTTTCACAAAATGCCACTTGACATTTCATAGACACCTCCTTTGTTAACTTTTTATATTATCAAAATTCATTCGAATGATTTCCTTAAATTTTGTTTCCTTAGATAAAGGTTTTAAGCCGACTAATCATTTAGTACTTCTAATTCATATTCCACACTCATAAATTATGCCATAACTCGTCACCTTACCAATACTCACAAAACACCAAACACATACAAACCACAACACATTTCGCAAAATTGGATTATAAGAGTCAACTCATTAACAACATATTCCACATTACACGCTTCAAATCTACATCTAATAATTATCACAATCACATAATGGAATTGTTACAAGAATTCTCAACAATATTCACATGCCAACAACTGGCTTCACCAAGCATTACCAACACAGTTTACCGGGCGCTACTCCGAAAGGAAAGCTAGAACCTATCTCAAGTGCCACACTTTACCGGTGGCTAACTGGAAAGAAAACAGAACCTCCATATAGCCCAACAGTCCACACGCTTTACCTAGCGTTACTTCGGAAGGAATGCGGAACATTTATCAAACGCTACGCTTTACCAGTCATAAGCCGAAAGAAAACAAACCATCTTTCTAAATTTTAACCCATCAATTCTTCATTTCAATCCAGAAAGTCACACCAAAATTCATTTAACAACCAAAGTAAAGTTTCTCCTTTATAAACAAATGTGATTTATTTTTCCACAATGTTCCCCACACCTCAATATCAACTCCTTTCATTTCAATTAATCATTTTGTATTATACACTTTCCATAGTTCGTAACACAAATTTCCATCATCAATTACTATATCAGGAACCCATCCCGCAAGGATTGTTCTCACAATATCTAATAATCAACATTCATGCTCAATTCAACTAACCATCAAATCAATTACAAGAACTTAAGGCCAATTGAAGAATACTCCATGTTTAATAAAATTCAAAACTAGGGTTTGGACAAAAATTAGGGCTTTTCACTCTAAAATACATAATCATATTTCAATAGCTCAAAACTTCCATAATCAACTTTAAATCATAAGTTAATTCTTTTGTGTTAGAAACCCTAACAGTTGTCTACATGCTTTTCAAGAAAATCCCTTTCAACACAAGGTTTTATGCAATAGAAACATACCAGCCATCTATCTATACGAAAATATTGAAGAGAAACAAGCAATCCCTACCTCTAGTAAGGAGAGAAGGAGACTCAAAAATCCAACGTCGATGAAAACACAATCTGCTTAGATTACTAGGAAGCCCTCTTCATGCTTTTCATTTTTGTATGAGGAAATAGGGTGAGATTCTTACTCTAAGGAGATGAAATCCAAGGTTTAAAGAGCTTGGAGCTCAATAATTGCTGAAAAGAGAGAGGGAGAGAGAGAGAGAGAGAGAGAGAGAGAGAATCTACAAGGAATGAGGAAAAGTAACCCAAAAATGACTTTCTAAAGTGTTGATCCCAAACAGACCGCTTGAGCGAGCATTTCACCGCTCGAGCAGTGAATGCAATCTCTCAAAAGTTTTGCAAGTTTACAATGAAAATACTGGGAGTCTCACGTCTCCACTCGAGTGACCACTTGACCGCTTGAGCAGTCACTATAACGCCCCAAAAACAATATAACAGTAAAACCTTCTCATAATATTAATTTAATAACAACATATGCCAAAGTAATTATCTTTTTTTCCATATGATTCCATTTTACAAAAGGTAACACATGCAGTGATACATTCATAAGCCATAACCCTGAATCTATAGCATATGCCACAAACTAATAATACAGAAGATAAGTTAATCAGATATGTAAAAAGTTCATCTCAAAAATTTTCCATTCTTGCATATAATTCTGTCATTGTATTCTCATTTTTATTTATTTTTATCGTAACAAAACGAGTAAAAGGTTTTTAAAGTCATTCCTTATTTCTTATTTTGGCCCAAAATAATTTTTGATAACTAGACAGTGAGTTATTTTTGGTAAATTTTTTTTTTGAGGTAGTATTTTCTGTTAGATTAATCATCTAACATATATTTATCAGAGTGCGCAGCGGATAGCTTACATATGACAAATTTCGAGAACGAAATTTTAAAAGGAGGGAAGATTATAACAATCCAGATTTTTAATTATTCTGTAGAATTTATATTAATATTATTTAATCTCAGTTAAGAAAATATATAATTTATTATATATTATTATGTGTAATTTTGTAAAATAATATAATTATTAAAAGTTTAGGGGTCAAAATATAAATAATAATAATATCGATAATATAAATAATAATAATAATGGGTGTGGTACTAAAATAAATAATTAATTTTCTATTGGTATATGATAAAGTATAATTTAATTAGAAATTAATTTATTTATATAATTATATTAAAATATTGGGTCAAAATGTAATTATCTTAAATATCTATTAAAGATACATATAAATCTACGAATTTATTATCAAACCTGAGGGATATTACGGGTCTGGCCACGTGTTTTCGAATGAATGGCCTCACCTCCCTATAAATAGGGAGAGTGATCAACCTGAGAAGAAAAGAAAGAGAGAAAAAGAAAAAAGAAAAAAAAGAGAGAAAGGGAAAGAAAGAGAGAAAAGAAAGGAAAAAAAAATAATGGAAGTTGAAAAGGTCTTTGATAGTGGAAAGAAAGAGTAAGGTATTGAAGTTAATGTGAGTTATATTATACCTTGAGTCACCAAAATGTATTTTACGTATGTTTTGACTTACCAAAATCTATTTTATACAAGTATGTTTTATTAGTATATTAATAAAAGTTATGTTTTATAAATATTTTAGTTACGTGGTTTTATTTCTGAACCCTATTTGCTTAAAATGAAACTCATGGATATGTTTGTTTATATTTTAAGGAATATTTGGCTATGATTTTATAAACAATTATGTTTTGTAAGTACCACCACAAGAGTCCTATGCCTTGGGGAACTTAAATAACCATTGGCCTCTGTTTGATTACTTTGTGGCCCTCTGATCCATTGACCTCTGTTCTATGCGGAGCAAAGTGCTGTGCGGAGTTAAGTGTTACACTGTTGTGGGAGCCACCTCTAGAATCTGTACGAGCCACCTCTTGAATCCGTATCTCTGTTCTGTGCGGACCAAAGTGCTGTGCGGAGCTAAGTGCTACACTATTGTGGGAGCCACCTCTAGAATCCGTACGAGCCACCTCTTGAATCCGTACCTCTGTTCTGATTGTCACACCTGTAACCTCTGTTCTGTACCATGGTTATGGTCATTTACTTACATAATTTATGTATTTCAGTTTCTAGTACTTAAATGATTTGTTTATCAAATTATCGTGGTTATGGTTATTTATTTACATAATCTTAGTTTTGCTACTTAACGGATTATTTGTTCCGACTAAGTTATCTAAGGTGCCGTTTGGTAACACTTACATTTTCAGTTTTTGTTTATATTTACAAAAATTTAAAAAACTCAAATAAAAACTTGTTTGGTAAATTTTTGATTTATAAATCAGTGGTTTCAGTTTATAAATTTGGCCAAAAAATGTAAACTCAAAAAATGCGTTTCCATTTTGAGTTTTAAATTTTTTTTTTTTATCACCCAACACTAGCCACCACTCGCCACCATTTTCCACCACCGTCTTCCGCCACCACCACCCACTTGCCACCACCACTCACCACCCACCTGCCACCACCACCACCACCTATCACCCACCTGCCACCCACTTGCCACCACCACCCACCCCTCGCCGCCGCCGCCGCCGCCGCCACCACCACCACCACCACCACCACCACCACCCACTTGCCATCTACCCGCCACCCGCCAGTACCATCTGCCACCTACCCGCCACCACCATCCGCCACCTACCCGTGCACCACCACTCACCACCCACCTGCCACCACCATTCACCACCCGTCACCACCAGCCACCCACCGCCACCACCAGCCACTAGCCATCTGCCACCCACCCGCCATCACCACCCACCACCCACCCGCCACCTACCTCCCACAACTACCCACTACCCACCACCCACTCATTACCACCTACCACCTGTCACCACCCACCACCACCCGCCATCCGCCACCCACCTGCCACCACCACCCACTACCCGCCACCGCCGCCACCACCACTACCACCACCACCACCTACTCGCTACCACCCACCACCCGCCACCGTCACCCACCCACCCACCACCACCCTCCACCCCCGCCATCCACCACCCACTTACCACCACCACCCACTCGCTACCACCCACCACCCCCCCACTGTCACCCACCCGCCACCACCCACCACCACCCGCCATCCGCCACCCATCTACCACCACCATTCGCCACCACCACCCCACTCGCTACCACCCACCACTTGCCACCGTCACCCACCTACCCACCACCACCACCACCACCACCACTACCACCACCCCGCCACCACCAGCCATCCGCCACCCACCACCCCCCCGCCACCGCCGCCGCCGCCGCCACCACCACCACCACCACCACCACCCACTCGCTACCACCCACCACCCGCCACCGTCACCCACCCACCCACCACCACCCGCTACCCACCACCCACCGTCACCACTTTCCACCACCGTTTTCCGCAGCCACTTGCCACTACTTGCCATTTCTCACTTTTTTTTTATATTTTTAAATTTTTTAAAACATTTTGTCAATTACCAAATGCGTTTGTAGTTTATGTTTTTCTAAAAATAAACAAAAACCAGTTTATAAAATTTTTATAAATATAAACTGAAAACGTAAACGTTACCAAACAGACCCTAAATGTTTTGGCCTAACTAACTATCCATGGTTATTTCGTGTCATTTATACTCTTAGTATAATATTTCTCACTCTGCCATGTGCTTATAGTTGTTTACCAATTTTCAGGAAACATGCAATTCAGAAATAGCTTTTGGAAAGTCTTAGATGCGAGGCTGCAGAATAGACACACACAACACTTTTATTGATATTTTTATATGTAAATATCGGCCTTTTTGATCAATATATTTTTGTAATAAAAATAGAAGCTCCAATGATTATTTTGGTACCCTTATTTAAATTTTACTTCCGCTCGCGTTTATTGATTTGTTTAAGAATTGGCCGTAAGTAACTCCAGTTACTAGCCATCACGATGCTTAACCCTTGGGTACGGGGAGCGGGTCATGACAAAAACCCTTACCTGTAGGAGGAAACGGGAAGGATACATCGGGGCGTGTAAGCGCATCGGATAACACTCGTGAATAAGTTGCACTACCTTCCCAACCGGGATAAACAAAAGTAAATTTGAGGTCGAATGAGCATGCTGCAAGAACGTTTTGTGTTAGTGCAACCTTCCTACCACGATATGCAGTTCTCTTTGAAGCAGGTGCATGCGCTGCAATGTGCGTTCCATCGATTGCCCCAATACAGTCCTACATTACGGAAATATGACAATTATTACATTTCTTTGCACCCAAATTTCATTGCATACTAGTCAGAAAATTGCAAACAAACAAGGGATCAAAAGCAAACCTTAAACCATGGGTAACGCTTCGGGTTGTTTCGAATTTCAAGAGGAATAACATTCGGGTCAGGAGGTCGAATGATAAGGACAGCAAGATGACACAATGCTCTCATTATAATTTTGAAATGTCGGTGAATGGTTTCCATTGAGTGTTGAAAACAATCAGCCGCAAGTCTATGTCTTTCACTATGTCCACACACATATAAAAATATAGCAAGTGATTGCTCTATAGATAACCTGTTCTTGTCCACCTTTATGAACTCTCTGCATTTCAATTCATCACAAAGGGACCTGAACGTTGGTGCATCCATCTGCAAGACCTCCCGAATTGTGCACGGATGACCATTCAATAAATGTTGAGTGTACATTTCTCCAGTGTACGGACATGTCCATTGGGGCTGCTTCCCCGGAATTCCATTGGTTGATTCCCACATCTGGCATACCATGGCAAAGTTCATGTCATCATCGTTTGATGCAATAAATAACGACCTCAACTGCGCTGCAATACTGTCTTCACTGTCCTCAATATCAGTGCTGTCCGGACTGTCCTCGCTGTCTGCGCTGTCCTCGGTCTCCAAGCTTTCCCCACTTGAATCCATCTCCGCCGTGATGTTGTCGTAGTTGGGAAATTCATTTGACTGACTGTTTATTGCGGCATCCATATCAAATGGATTTGTTGAGTTACTGGGGTCCATTTCTGTAAACACGAAGAAAGTACAATGAACATGAAAATGTAATTCACATCGATACATAAATCCATAATATTATCCATCTATAACATTATAGCACTAAATTTCTTTTGTAGTAATACAAGTTCGTAACATTATTCATAGCTCTCATCCCCTAGACATGTGTTACCAAAAAAAACTAGAAACAACAACTAACAAACTTGGATTGTCAATGATTCAAATAATTTCAATAGGAAGCAATTCAAATAAAATGAGACCCTTGCATGAATGCTCACTGATTCGTATGCACAGCAGGGAATGGTGATAATGTGTTCTCTTATAAATTATGACCAAAGGTAACTGCCATAGTAGACTAACATCACCTGACAGTGACTATAGATTTTAACATAATTGTGAAAATGTTAGCATTCACAGTACCGTAATACTAGGTTCTTTGTCCATGAATTGTTCAATGGTGAAATAGAACAGAACTCCCAGGATCAATCTTTACCAACTTTGTTTCCTAAATTCCTACTAAAACATTGTTTTGAAACTTAGAGAGTGGCATAGCAGATCAATTTGAAAAGAAAATTCCTATAACAAGCAAAATATTGAAATAGAGTTTCTATTAAGAATGAAAGCTATGACACTTTCAAATTAGGCTGCAATAGACTATCATTTCTTCTGCAGTAAAAGGTAACCATAGAAATTTGGGTATGAAATTTTTTTCCCAATTGACCATACACTGAATCAACTCAACTCAACTCAACTCAACTCAACAAAACAATTCCTGATCCTAGTTAGTTGAGGCCCAATTAGCATGCTTTGAAAGACAAATCTCTTTTACTATAGGAATGATAATTAAAGAGTAATCCATTTTGTTTACCCAATAGTTATTTTCCTTTGTAGCTGAATGTTATATAGGGGATCTTCGAAATATTTTGTTAGAAAGATTTACTTAAAAGGACACACAAGCATTACAAATCACTTTAACAAAAATTTAAAATGCGAACATCAGAATTGTCAATGAACTTGGATTTTCCCACTTGAACATCAGAATAAATAGACAACACCCTGTATCCATAGAATCCCACCTCATTATGCATGACAGGTATCAAAGTCCATAACTTCCTTACATAACCATAGTTGACAGATGAAATACACAGATTAAAAAAAAAAAAGTAGGCACCGATTTTTAGTGTTTTAGCTACATACATTGACATACAACAACTTGGATGCTGAACAAAACAAAATTGCATCCGTATAAAGTCCATAATTCCTAAGCAAGCTTACGAACCCAATGCATCTGCATGTTGGGTAGCATCTGCATGAACATTTTCCTCGTTGCTTTATCGCGGAAACTCTCACACGCCTTAACGTATTGGTCGGGAGTGATTTTGTCCATTGTTGCCAAACATTGGATACATGCTGCAATGGAGTTTTGTTTTTTCTCGGCCTGGCTCGCTTTAGCCATTTTGTTTTGGCGAGCAAAAAATTCTTTTTTTGCAAGGTTTGTGGCAGTCCATGTATCAAGTGCCAAATCAAAGTGCGCACCCTTTCGCCCACCATCGTTGCCACTACTCCCCCCTACCTTCGGGTCACTACTCCCACCTACCATGCAGTTCTCTCCGTCAATGTTGTCATCAATAGGGATAGAATCGGTATTTGAGTTGATTCCAACACCAAAGAGTGCACTTTGGATATCCCTTTCTTCATCAGAGGTTGGGGGTCCTTGGGTTGAAGCACGGGCAAGTGCGCCAGTGGCTTGGGAGTTGGCAAAGAGGACGTCTAACAAGTCAATGTGGTCTAGACCCTTTTTCCTGAACACTTTTGCTCTGGGATGTGCCTACAAAAATAAGACAACCAAAGATATGGTAAATAAGAATTTTTTCAGTTAACGTACTGCAGTATGAAGGTTGTACTCAATCCTACGGTGGTGGTTGTTACCTTAACATAGTGATCCCAGACATCATCCGGGGCCATGACCATTTTCCTCTGCTCATCCCAACCGAACCCCATATGGTTTTTCAATTTCACAAATGTATTGTAAGCTTGCCTGATGCGGTGGTACTTTTGTTTCAAACGGTTAACTGTGTACCTAACTTTGAACTGACTGAACAGCTCGTCGTCAATTCGAGTCCAATGCCTTGTGGTGAAAGAGTTTTTTTTGGTTAACGAAGGGTCTTGCTTCACCTCCTCGACCATCAGTTGGATGAAGGCCAACTCAATCCTACTTGGCCACAACCTTAGTTCTTGCGCATCCTCAACGAACCCCTCACTGTCCATCTATGAAATACACGAATTACACATGTGATAATTTGTCATGTGTCATGGATAAATGTTAAGTGAAAGGGTCCAAATGGAGTTAAATCCGCTGGATAATTTTCACCTGTGGCGCAAGAGATGATTACAAGCATAGCGGATTTTCGATCTTGCAACTTGTGTAAATATTGTCACTATTTAATTTAGATTTTTGTGGCAAAATCATATTATGCTAATCAAATTAATCCCAATGCGAATTTCTCTCTAAATTGATTTAGTTTATGGAAGTTAATTTGGTTGACTTAGGCTTAGTAGAGATGTTCAAATGTGAACAATGTAGGGGTGAGCAGCGGATATACCGATCCACCCAAACTGACCGAACCGGACCGAACCGATCCACCGCATTTTGGACGGATGCGTGATGACAAGTGGACGGTTGCGGATTGATTTTTTCCAATTCGCCCAGTTTTGGACGGATGGCGGATTTGAGGTTCATTTGACCGTAACCGAACCGCCAAACCGCCGAGCACCCCTAGTAATTTGTAAGACTTTGTGTTTTTAATTTGTTTATATATTTTATTTGTGTTTTCAATTGAAAAAGAGTTTAAATATTCTGTTGAATATATTATGTTAAAAAAGAGTTTTCAACTTAAATATATTTTTTAAATTGAAATAAATAAATGTATTATTTATCTATATATTTTAGTTTTTAAATCTAACTCTAAAAATAATAAATAAAAAAGATTATATATGTTGGTTGTTTTTTATTTTCAAAAACAAATATGGAAGTAACAATATAGAGGTATACAATCCCTACTACTGCTCTGTTCATGGTTTTGGTGGTTTGAATTGTTTTTATATTTTAAGAACCACAAATTATAATACTTTTTTGTGGATGAGACATGTTGTGATTGTAATATGTGGATAAAGTTTCAAACTTTCTTTCTTTGGATGAGGCATACAGTGATTATAATACTCTATTAAGTCATTGACTGTAATTTTTTTTTTGGAGAAAGTGCACAAGTTAAATTATGTTGAAAATTTATAAAATTTTAAGCTGCCAAACCAATTCACATCCATCCGCCAATCTGCCAATCCGCTTAATCCACATCCATCGGATTGGCGGACGGATGCGGATTGATTTTTTTCAATCTGCCAATCTGGCGGACGGATGGCGGATTGGAAGTTCCGTGGCTGCAGCCGACCCGCGCCCACCCCTAGAACAATGTAATCGTATTCTTTAGATAACCAAAAAGTCTTGGAGACTTTAGGTCAGACCTTATTGAGCCAAAGTAAAGAAACATGACTCAAAGTTGCCATGGTTTTGTAGCCTTGTTTTGGCACAATAATAATATTAAAAAAATTGATGTGTGCGCTATGATTAGTGGCATGCTACGTAGTTTTGATTGGCGAGTATTGGAGTTGTGAAATTAGTAAGCCCTCAATAGATCTGTATATGATCTTGACTATTGAGCTGCGCAGATTGACTTTGTAATTTGACTTATAATAATGTTGCATCATTGGATAAAGTAACATTTAAGAGTCATCTCATGTAAGAAATGTGAGCTTAAATGAATTAGTCATTAAGTGTAAGACGAGTAGCCAGTATGAGTAGTGTTTTGCTCTCTATCCAACTATTGGGAGTGGATGAAGCAAAATTTCATGCACTATAATAATGTGCATTAAAGTATCACTTAAAGTTAAAAGATTAGCGCTTTGTAGCAGAAAAATCTATTAACACTAAGTGAAAAGATTAGCGCCAAGTGGCTGCAAAATCTATTAGCATTGCCAACTTGTCTAAGTCTGGACACTTACTATTTCCATACTTGAGTGTGAGACATGAAGAGGTGCTTCTTTGTATGATTCCTTAGCAAGGCTAACGTTTTTGAATAACGTTTACCACTAAGCGCAAACGTTGCAGCATAGTAATGAAAAGGTCAAGGCCGACAAGGTTGTTATGACTCTAAGAATTTGACGCATGGCTCGTGAAAGCATTGTGTTGAATTAGATTCTTTAGCCTAATTCACGCTTAAGTTACTTTGGGAGCTGTCATAGATTGATAGCTTATTCTCTTTTTCTTGTGGATAGTAGAATTAATTGCAAGTAACTATGAAACAAGAAACAGAGATGGCAAGAGGAGTATCGTCATCTTTCAACTAGATGCAGTAAAGTGTATGGAGAATAAAATTGACTTGAAGGTGCAGGGGATTAGCACTTGTTAAATTTGCGACTTAAGCGCACTTGATATCTTCATGACATCCTTTTATGATCTAGTGAATATGAATTGGTCGTGAGTCATTATCTAGTTGGGCCTAAACCTTTAAAACTTGTCTTCGAGAACTCACATTTGGATGATTGGAATTAGTTTATGACATTGGTCATGAACCGGTGGCTTATTATACTTAATCACATTAATGAGAAGATGACATGGATGGTTTGAGTAGGCCCTCTCGGGCCCACTTGCTTGTGACATCCTGCTCTTATATGAATGTGTAACTTTGTTCGCAATGGTTGCGCACAAGTAAGTAGGAAAGCCGTAGAAGGGCATTTGTATTGGCGCATTTAGTCCACTATGATATTTGTGACTGGATATGTGTAAGGGTATGATAGCTAAGCCTTAATCTCAACACATTTATAGATTACGATACGCATCTGAGTCAAGACTATTTGATCTCCCATAAGTCAAAAGTTTTGAGATAATTTTTGACATTGCACATATAAGGTCGAGATCAATCAGATAACAGCTTTCGTGTTTTTAGTTTTGACCAAGGTGGCGAGTATTTATTTGAGTTATTTTTAGAAAGCTCTGTGAAAAGAAATGGATGCTTGGAAAATTGATTATTCCTAGTACTCAACAACACAATGATGTAGTAAAGATAAGGAATTAAGTATTGTTAATGTTAGGTGGATGATGGTGCAAAATGTTTTCTAATTGGGAATTACACTAGTTTGTTGCCTATATCCCTAACTAAGTGCCCTCCATATCAGATTTTACACTCTATTTGAGTAATGGGTTAGCGGAGAGCCATCGATGGGCAGTCTATAATCGTTAAGCAGCTTATCTTTATTTTACTTCTCATAAGGTTGTGAAGTTAAGACCTAGGGTTTTATAGCGCATTATTGTATGTTGTCTTGTAAACACATAGGGTCATGTGACGCATTATTGTATGTTGTCATATAAACCCTCCGGGTCATGTGCATATAGGTAAGCAGCTTTGTGGTAGTGTAACTAAGTTACATAAAGTTTTCTTAGTAAAGGTGACGTGAATTGAGTTTTGGAACTCTATAAGATAAAGAATTCTAAGCATAGTGTTTTATGTAGCCTAGTTGAGAATGGAGAGAAATTTCCAATATCCTAGGGACAGTGGGAGCGATGTATCTACTAGTGGATTACTCCATTAGAGAAGAATATTCTACATTCTTTGTTGCGTGGTAGCGAATGTGAAAATTTTTCACGTCATCACTAGGTGATCGAGAGGAAAACATTCATGATTGCTCCGCAAGATGATAAAGAGCCTAGGATAATGCCAAAGGCTCTAGTCCCCTGTTTTTAGAAAGTAGATCAACGTTGAGCAGTTTAAGACAAGGTTTTTGAGGATTAACCATTTCTATAATTTGGTTGACTTTCCATTATGACGCGAAACAGTTCTAAAGTTATGCGTAATTTGGATAGTCATTGTTGAGGCATAAGGCTCGCTAGATACTGAAAAGTCGCACTATTACGAAAAATGTAGACCATGAGAAGACTTCCTCTTGGGGAGTGAGGTTATTTCAACTTAGGCTATGATTGATATAAGTTCGAAACATTGATTTGTGGACGTTGTGACCCAACTTCTCGTTGGAGAATTGGATAAGTAGATTCGTAGGGATTTACCTTCTGCTTTTATGGTGAAAAGTTCGGAGCGCAAAAAGGTTGCTAGTTCTAATAAATCTTTTACAGCCTAAAACAGTTATCCAAATAGTGGTTCTTAGATTTCGTCGAGCCATCATAGGCCAACGATGATCGATGAAGACCACTGAGGCATGATCAATGGTTCAAAAACGAGTTTATCCTTACTTAGTCATTATGAGCCAGGAATTTATAAGGTTGTCGCCACCTAGGATGGGCGATCCTCTGTTTTAGATATGATGGACATGGGTGACGTAATTTATATGCTCGGATGTACGATCCTTAGGGATTGTTTTAGGAGAATTTCTGGTTTGTCTTTAATGACTTATATAAGGAATATCCTAAAATGATTCTAGATGCAAAATTGCAAACCCATTGACTTACCTATCGGTAAAAGCCAGAGCCTTAGCTATTGAGTGAATCCTCGGATTATCTTTGGGAGAAACATATGACCTATATTCCTTGATCTTTTTTGTTGTGGGGGCCTGAAGTACGCTATGTGGCCGTATTCAGCATGATAAGTGTTATCTTTGGTAAATGGTCAACTGAGTTATTTAGACATTGACCTTGCTCATTAGACTGTGAATAGAATGCTTTACTAGTAGTATATTAATTTTCTCCTTGTAAGATTCAATGCGTTAATTGGGCGCATCTTGAATGAATACAAATTGGTCACCAAAATATCTTTAGAGAGGTAATTGCGCAAGAGGTAGTGATCTTGAACCGCTTCATGTGAGGCGCAAATGGTGGATTCCGTTGTATATGCTTATCGCAAAAGGTGCTGATAAGGCTTATGCTTGGAATCTAGAATTGCGCAAACTGTGGTCGTGTTTTTTAAAATCGATCTCTTATTTGTTGACACTATTATGGTTTGTGTCATAATGATTAGCAGATGATGATGTCAGCAGGTAAGATTGGCTCACTCACACGAGCAATCGCCCTTGGTGCTTGGGAGCAAGCAAGGATGAGACTAGTGATTTATTTTTATTTGGAGCTAAGAGAGGCTTAAATTATCCACTATGTATGTCGCCTTGGTTACAACCAAGATGAGGTCGTGTTAAGGACCAAACATAGATGTTAGTACCCACTTTCCATGTTGTGCCTGTTATGATTAGCCAGATGTGAGATCTCATTTGGCGCCTGGAAGGCGAGCAAATAGAGAATTTGGGTTAGGCGCTAGAAAGCGACTAGACTAAGATCTGTACGGTGTATCGTGTGTGACGTCACTCTTTTGGAAGAGTTACTCCACCGTAACATGTATTCATACTATATGTGCTTGGCGATCGAGTAATGGGGTGAGAGAATGGATCCATGTTTCCTCACTGTGTGAGTCTTACGTGTCATTATTGATATGACTTTCATTTTATGTACCCTTTTGTGACTTTTGACTACGCCATAAGGTAAGGGGTTGATGTTTTGCTACTTTGGTATGTTGCCTGCGGTCATAAATGATTCGGCCTTAAGGGATATCACTGGGAAAGCGGTCAATCCTAAACTAAATGGCATGAGGGCAAAGGGAAGATCATCTAGTATTACACCACTATTGTATATTCACTGCCGGCAACTCACATCACTCTGTATGAGAGGCGGATTGATTGTGAATATATTGTAAGAATTGAAAGGGTCAAACATGCTCTTTTGAGGGATTAGAGATGTTTTTTGGACCAGTTTAATTAGATGGGTCTGGGGTATATGAGAGATTATTTTTATTTTTGGGTTGATGTCTCTATGTTGGCTCATTTTTGAGTTTCTAGTATAGAGCTCCCACATGCAAGTGTTCTCAGCGGTCGCACAGTGCATTGGCTAGTATGAGATTGTTCATTTTCTAGGGAGATTGAGATAGAGATGTGGCAATGTCATGCCAACTCATGTGCGAGTAAGAGATGTTAGAAATTGGGCGCCCATGTGGCATGACCCATGACCCTTTTGAACCTTATCTATGTAAGTTTGAATTTAAATTCAAAACTTATTTGGATAACCCACTCATGATATCTATATCTATCATATCAACTGATATGGATAGATGATATACTTAGCCTATATATCTGATACGATATATGGGATATGGGATAAATCAAATAACGAATATTTTTTCCTATACTGACTCTCTCCCATTAAAATAACGATCGAGCTTTTTGCACTGTGACCTGTGTGGGTGATACTTATATTATGGTATCACTTCACTGCTGGGTGTTCGTTGTTCGCATTTTTAAAGCACGTGATTTACCCACAAGATTCTTCGCTTCAGGTTCTATCACCTAAGGTATAATCTTAATAAATTTACCCGCTGCATTATACTTAATTTACATTTAGTGTGGGCCTGTGTTACATGGACTCTTCTATTTCCTCCTGAGCACCCATGTTCACCGGATATGACATGGATAAGGGTGCTGGATATGTGTTTGACACTTATCCATTTTAGACACTCGGATTTTTTTTATTGGTTACAACATATGAAGAACAAGAAAATCACATTTGCTTGTAAAGCAATATTTTTAGTGTCTCATATGAATTAAGCTCTAGAAATTTCATATTCTTTTTTTAATCCTATTTAATTTCGAGGATATTTTTACATAATTTACCACATCTCAACCGAGAATATTATATAATATGTAATATACGCGTATATGACTCATCCCTTTACCCATATTCAATTTTGGATATGTATCTCAAGTTCCTAAGATTTAAATTTATGAAAGTCTGATGATTGGATGCAAACCCACACCCAATACTCGTACCTGAGTCCATATAACATAGGTATGCACATTGGCATGAGAAGTTTGATGAATAATTTTTTCACTGGCTTTATTGCTTTCCTAAATTGCTGACCCTGTGTGGGCTGTGTTGAGTTCCAATTGTTTTTTAGGATTCAAATAGCATTTATTATCATTTTGTTGTTTAATGACAAGATGTAACTACTTTGCTTGGATTTTTCTGTTAAGTTTACTTCTAGTCAAATTTTAAGTGATTTCTATTTATAGAATTAGCACATAGGGTCACTAATTAATCCTCTTTATGATGTTGAATCCGTAATCTATTAGTTCTCTGACCCAATTTTGTAAACTGAGACTCAAGCAATCTAAATTCTCACACGTTTCAACAAATGCCAAAGGGTTGTTCGTTTGAAATGATTCTTACTTCATAAAAGCGGTAATTTGTTTTGTCTCTATCCCTATGGTAATTGCATCTCATGAGCAGGACGACACTTTTTATTCAAAACTAATAAAAAAATATATGCAACTTTAATTTGTACTTGGTTGGTTCTTACGCATATTTTTCCTCTCTGCCTTTGGCAGACTTGCTGTGTTTGGCCCTCGTTACTCATAACTAATGCTCAATTGTTAAGACTGTTTAAACGAGTGTGTATTATTATTATTATTATTATTATTATTGATAGGTTTTTTAGTCATATTGGACATAATAGTCACTGTTTTTAGGCTTCATTCATGTATTTATCTACATGATTCTTTTGTGTCCCTATTCTTGTGTGGCATTATGTCTTATATTGCCATGATTCTTGAAGAATTATGTAACCTCTCACACATTTGAATTCATGCATTTATCTAGACATTCTTGGTTTGTATGCTATGTTTCTTGAACTAGATGATACTTTTCCTGAAATTGACATTGAGGTCTGAAATCACATGAGACAGGCATTTATGTTACAAACGTCCAATTTCTTCATTCAATCATCCATATATAGAGAGACATTTGGTCAGCGGAATTTCATGGAGCTAAAAGACCTGGCAAGAAGTCCAGAATGACATCAGTTAGATTAGTGAGATGCGGTTTGCTATTACATTATTTAACTGAATAAACTACTAAAATGGTGGAATAGTAGAAACTTTTGTTGACTCCACATGGTGTGCATGGCATGGCATTAGCAATAGATTAAAAAGTCATGTTTTAGCAATTCGAAAATAAATCTTGAATGGAAACATGGCACCAAAATAACAAAGAGTATGCTTAATTTGACATGCTCAAGTTATGGTAGTTTAGTAACTTAAACTAATTTGTATCAACCCAACTGGAGGTTTGAAGCATCATTTATACACCATGAGAAGTGCGAACACGGACACAAGACGTGACAGAGACACACTAACACAACAATTTTCAAAAAATACAAGACAACACACATGGGAGCACACACAATTTTTAAATTTATATATTTATTATATGTCATATTATATATATATATATATATATCAATAATAAAAAAAATTACACTATAACACTCATTTTTAATGTTTAAAGTTAATAAATATCAATCTACGTTATTTTACTTTTTATCATTGGATTGTAGGTTATTTTGTGCAAACTTGTAATTTGTTTCATGTTTGCTGAAGTTGATGGACAGGTGTGTCTTCCGAGTGTCCTAAGTGTGTTTAGGTCTTTGTTTTTAAAAAAAAAAAAAAAAAAAATACACATTTGGCATTGTGTTTAACACATGTCGGGAAGCGATCACACCATATTCTTAGAAGTTTCTGTATTTGTTAGTAGATAAACACATATAGACCATGTTTTTCTAGTTTCAACATAGGCTAGTGCCTTGGCAGTTGGCTGGTAGACACTCTGAATGCACTGGCACTTGTATATTACTAAACAGGACCTCTTTTGATGCTCCTATCTAGAGTGACTACAGAAGGATCATATAGGCCTATGATTCACGAAGCTTGTTACCCAATGATTTAATTCTTGTTCTAATTTTAACAAATTATGGAAAGGTAGTTCGATGTTGTCTAAAATACTTAGTAATTCCTTCTACATGCCATACTATATGCAAGACATGCATGAAACAAGAGGAGGATCTCCCCATAAAATTCACGAACTTTTCCCCCAAATTTTTAAATCTGTATTAGAGCACAAAAGGTGACAGTCCTTGGAGTGCTTGAGCAAAGTATGATTCAGTCACAATTGAAGTCTAAAAAGAAACAATTATGAAAAATATTTGAGCGGAGCCACTGGAATATATGCGTACTGCTGCTAGTGTTGGGTGTATTGCTGAAAACCCTCTAGTAGATTGCTATTATGATTCTGGTCAGAATATTGATGATTCTAATTGTGAATGTTTTTATGTTATTGGCGGTATATGTTATTAATGGAATTATTAATTCTAATGAAAATATGGTTACTTCATAACTTCTTCAGGCTTCATATTACGTCAGGCATCCTGCTATACGTGATATTGTTATTTTTCGAGCTCCTGCACAGGTTTGTTGCTTCAGAAGATAATTTGACCACATGATTCTTTATTGGTTGTTTGCTGAATTTATTTTGGTGCTTTTGGAATCTTTTGCTGAAATTTTGTTATTCCCTGACTATCCTACAGCAACCTGAGCTCATGGAGGAAGAGATTTTCATTAAAAGAATAGTAGCGAGAGCAGGAGACTCGGTTGAGGTATAAGTTGTTCTTAGCCCTAGCAACCTGCACTAGCTAATAGGCATACAATTCAAATTTTACAGTAAATGACATGACTCGATAATACAAATATTAAACGAGTTAGGTTAGTGTTGAACTTGTATAACATAAAGTTGACACAGATAACCCGTTTAATAAAGAATTAGTTACACATTTTAAAGTTACTTCCACTAAGGGGTTCAATGACATTTTTCTGAATCTAATATATAACTCAATCCAATTGATTACAAGAATTATGTAAAATAGAATTTTTAGTTTAATATACGAATTTTTTTTAAAGATAATGTATTTTGGGAAATTTGGCTATAAACCCCTTTTACCTTCCTTTCATTGTTAAAAGGACTAAGAAAAAAATTATACTTTCTAAACCCCTTCATAATGATAAAACCTCACATAAAGGACAAAATTTATTATTTAAATATTTTATCAGACTATTATACCCTCACAGATACAACTCTCCTCCTTCAACTCTCCTTCAACTGTTCATCTTCTCTCTCGTCTCTCTCTTCTAACCCTAGCTTCCTCCATGGCCGGAGCTGTGGAGAACTTTTCTTCCGATGCGTCCGTCGCCGCCGGTCGTCATTCCTAAGCTCCGACGATCTCTCTCCACATCTTTTCAACTCTCCTCCTTCAACTCTCATTCAACTGTTCATCTTCTCTCTCGTCTCTCTCCTCTAACCCTAGCTTCCTCCATGGCCGGAGTTGTGGAGAACTTGCAAATCGCACTGATACATATATATATATATATATACATGTGTGTGTGTGTGTGTTTGTGTGTTTTGAGATTTGAATTCGAATATATATATATATCTACATATTCCGATCTCTAATCTATATATATATCTATATAGATGTGTGTTTTGAGTCTTTAAGATCGGAGATTTGAATGATTTTTTAGTAGAAGAGAGACTTGTTAGATCAAACATCATCGTCGTTGCTGATTTCATCACCGCCACCATAGATCATAGCATAGATCGGTCTTGGCGATCATTTGATTCGAACTCAAAAGCTCAAAGATTTAAAGTAAAATCTGAAAAATCTGTGTGTATGAAAAATCTCAAGATTTTTGAAAGCTCAAAGTTTCAAAAATCTGAAAAATCTATAAAATCTGAAGAACCGGGGTATGAAAAATTGAGATTTTTCTGAAATTTTCAGATTATAGGTCTGATTCAAGGATTATAGGCCTGATTCAATGTTTTTCAGAGTAAACATCGATTGATTTAAGGATTATAGGCCTGATTCAAAGCTCAAAGTTCCATCGATTTTTCAGAGTAAACATCAAATTTCATTTGATAGAACCAGAGTAAAATTTTACTCTGGTTCTATTGCTCTGTTTTTTTCATTTGACAGAACCAGAGTAAAATTTTACTTTTATACAGAGTAAAATTTTATTTTTAGTTTCAGAGTGCAAAATTTTACTCTTATTCAGAGTAAAATTTTACTTTCATAAAGAGTAAAATTTTACTCTGAAATACATAGTGAAAATGGCTTAATAGGAGAGCTGATAGATATGAGGGTAATATAGTAAAAGAAACAAGTTTTAAAATATCAGGAGGTTTTGAAAGTACTTATATAATTCTTGTCATTTTGAAAGACAAATTAGATAGTGAGGGGGCTATGACCAAATCCCCCATGTATTTTTTGTCTATTATTTTCAAGTCCATAAGAAAATATAATAGTGGGCTTCAGTTTTTATAAATTAGGGAGATGGAGTTGAAATCAAATATTTTTTTATGAATAATTTCATCTTGTAAAGATTAGTTTAATTAAATTTAACTTGTGGAAAAAAAAAATTCCATACACTTGGTATAATTAATTAAGGGGGAGATTTTTGGACTTGACACAAACCGGACATGAATTGAAAATGACATGACATGTTAATACGAAATAGTAAACGGATTGGATTAGTGTTGAGTTAATTGCAACACAAACTTGAAATAACACGACATTAATACGACCAACACAGCTTGATGTCCACCCGTAGTTTTACTTCACAAAAAGGAAAATGTTGCTTCTTTGAGAATTTATTGGAAATTACTATTTTAATTTGGTTGTGAGATGTAATCAGTCTGATTACTATTTTACATAATGGTTGGGTTTGGATTTTTAATTAAACTTGGTAACGATATAGTTAATTTTGACAAACAAGAAGTTTGTTGTGGGTATCTGCCTCATTGCCGGCCTTTGGGTTTGTTAAGTCATCTTGACTAATGACTAGCTGGACATGTGTTAGTGGCTTGCACTGCGGGCTTGGTTCACAGGAAAACAAGTTTGAATACCCATTATATGGCATACATTTTGTAAAATTGAAATTTCACTTGTAAAGTATACTGTACATGTTAACCACTTTTGTATGCTTCCTATTATGTACTTCAGTGGATTCAGAAAAATATTTTTTTCAAGTCTCTATCAATGTAAAAGATTGGACCTCTAAATGTGTGTGGACCATAAATTGCATTTGCAAATGCACTACATTTAAGTGCAACGCTTTAATTTATTATCTTTGCATATGTTGGTGAAAGTCACATATGGTTGAGACGAATTTTTGTGTACATTTGGCGTGTACTTTGGAGAATGTTAGAATTTAAATTGAACAGGAACAATTTCTTAGTGAGTTAAATGAGGAGGATGTTCTTGTATTGTTGCCTCTTCATTTATGTAGGGATTAATTTAAATTATCATGAGAACAATTGGTAAAAGGTCATCTTAATAGGTGAAGGGAAAGAACTTTTGGAGATAAAATTTTGAACACATCGCTAATAATTTCCGGTTTAGAGACAAAATAACTTCATTCGAAAAAGGTTTATTTTTTGACATAACATTTTTCATCCGAAAAGGTTAGTAATGAATGAGTAAATGTCCAATTTTGTAACCTAAAACTAAAAAAAAAAAAAAAAAAAAAACTTTTACAGACAAAAAAGATTTTGTGTCTTAACTTTTTTTTTTTTTTTTTTTTTTTTTTGTGAGTGTAAAATCGGAAATTTACGCATTAATCACATTCCAGTAGCCAAATAGGAGAGAGAGAAGGGAAAATCTTTTTTTAAAATTGGCACAGCAATGTTTTCAATTTACATTTCATTTTTCTTAACTTTTTGTAAAAATATTTAAGTTTCAATGTTGATCGCTCGAGCCAAGAAATGTTGGTTCGAGCCAATAGTCCATGGTCCCAGAAATTGCACTGTGCCTGCAAAACTTCTGAGGCTCCTCAATGTGTGCTTGAGCGAATGTGATGACGGCTTGAGCAAACATGTTAACGGCTCGAGCGAACTGACTGATGGCTCGAGTGAAAAATGCACCAATCCAGTATATTTGCAGGTCGCCTAACTGCTGAGAACTCCAAATGTGGGCTCGAGCGACTGTTTATTGGCTCGAGCGGTATTGGACTTCATATACCGCAACCCCTCATTTCCACTCCCGTTTTCTCTCAAAATTTGATCGATTTCTTCCTTCTTTGCTAGGGCAAATCGTTGCCGCTGTTGTGCGTGGCTGATTATCCAACCTTCTCTCTTGGATTAGACTTTATATACCGCAACCCCTCATTTCTACTCCCATTTTTTTCCCAAATTTGATTGATTTCTTCCCTTTTTGCTAGGGCAAATCCTTGCTGTTGCTGTGCATGACCAATTATCCAATCTTCTCTCTTGGATCAGCTCCTTGCTACGTGCTTTTCATGGTACATGGTAAGTGTTTCTATATCTATATATAGGCATGTATTTTGTTTGTTTGTTTGTTTGTTTGTTTTTTTTCTCTTCTCTGTCGTTTGTTTCTTACAATGTTCCCATGTATTTGACACAATCCATGTAGAGAGTTAGTGTAAAATTCATGTGATTCAGATAACCCCAAAAAAATTCCATCATTGGTAGATCATGTTCAACACTAATTTCGGTCCAACACCAATTGCACCATTCCAAATATTGTTGCTAGCAATTTATGTTTTTTTAAAGGATTATGTTATACTGCTATTTTGTACTGTACAACCATTCCAAGTCCACAGTGAATCTGAGTGCCTCCTCCATTGCTATAAGTTCAATAATGTGACTATGGTAGGGGAAATTTACGCATATTGACTGCGTTCTATTATTTCTGAGCTCTTTTTTCTTTTTCTTTTTTTTGTATATATATTTGGTTTGTAAGTACATACCTCATTATTATCGTCATTCTTAGGGGGTGTTTGGGAAGAAAAATTTTAGCCTCTTTTAGGCTAAAATTCACAAAAAGACAAAATAGGCTAAAATAGCCAAGAAGACAAAATATCACATCAAACCTATAATTATTTCACTTTTTCTCTCACAAACATCACATCCAACTATAAAAAAATCTAATTATCTTCTCAAATACAAAAATTTTTGCCTACTAAAATAGCCAAAAACTAAAATAGCCTACTAAAATAGCAACTTCCCAAACACCCGCTTACTAATGATGCTCATATGGTTTATGGTTGTGTTTGGGGATTTGGGATTAACATGAATGTTGGTGGGTTCTCAATTGGGGGTGTTGTTTGTGGTTTCATTGTTGGTGGATTTATGAATGTTCTTAGGGTTTTAGTCATGATTGAATCTTCTAAAGGCCAAAAGGCTACTGTGTCCTGTACCTCTTATAACAATAAGAAATTCCAGTCTAAGGAGAAAGCCAATTTGTATTAGGATTTGTACGAGTCTAGGACTGTCCATCTAGAGTGTAATGTCGAACCCAATACCTTCGACTCAATCCCCATTTCTTCTGTTTTTGATGCCTTGGATGGTGATCGTGTCTTACTCTTCTCGGGCCCTCAAAATTTGAGTTAGGTGCAGGAATTCTATTGTAACATCCACTCAATTCGTGACGTCACTGTTTCTTTCAAGACTTGGGTCCGTTTGAAGCCAATTTCTGTCAATGCGGAATATATTCGGTCATTTCTTAGTATTCTTGAAGTTCGTAACTTTCACTTTCCCTTCCTTGCCAAACGAATTACCAACTTTGACATGGTGGCTTCTGAACTTTGTGGCACACCCCGGAGTTGGATTGACGGGACTCTTATTAAGGCACATGAGCTTGTTCCTCAGTTTCGCCTTTTGAACATCATTGCTATGCCAATGTTCATGTCACTACCCACAGTTCCAACATCTCACAATACCAAGGATATGTGTTTTACTGTATAGATTGGGGTCTCCCTATTGATCTTCTAGAAATGATCGTGGAAAAGATGATTTCAGTTTTTAAAGGAAAAAATTCCTTAAGTCATTCATATGGGTGTCTTGTGAATAGGATACTCTTGTCTATCGTAGTTCCTTTCTCTCCAGATGATGAGTTTGCGTGCCTTGTCAAGCCCATTACCAAAAAGACTGTATCCCAGAGTTAGGCGCATGTGAAGGGGACTTCGTCAAGGGTGGGTGCTTGTGGTGCAGGTGCGGATATGATGGACGAAGAGGCTGAGTTGGATGCTGCCATTACTGGTGAGGGGTCACAGCTTGGAATTGGTCCTAACGATTGAGGACAGCTTGACCAGTTTTAATAGGCCATGTTTGGACGGTTTGATTGCCTAGACGCCCGGATGGATGTATACGATGCACATCTCACTAACTTAGAGACGTCCATCGATGCTCAGCTCACTGCATTGGAGGCTTCCTCTGGACGCATTGAGCATGCCCTGGGCCATTCTTCTCTCTAGCTTGCCGAGATTCTGTACATGCTTCAGATGCAGCGGCCTCTTCCATCGCCACCGGAGTGATGATGGTTTATTTTCTTTTCACAGAAGTTCAATATTTATATTGTCTGTTATGAGCAATTTTACAAATTGTGGAAAAATATGGATGTGAGGCCCAATGTTTGTCCAAAGTTCTCCTTATAACTTGAACGGTAAAAGAATATCAGAAACAGTGCTATATAGCATGTATTTTCAAATTAAAAAAAATGGTGACATATATAGCATTTCTCCTACTGCTGAGAGCCAAAGACTAAAAGCCTTATGGAAATCAACAAATTTAACTCACCAATTTTTAGAATCCATAAAAATCAGGCCAAAATAAACATCAAATCAGATCTAAATAAAACCTTTCGTACTGAGAAGTAAATAAATCCTCATTCCAAGCGGTCACGGTTGCGGAGGAAAGTGGTATTGTGTGAAAAATTAGGAATGCATGGTGACAAATGCCCGTCTGTTCTAGTGTTCTTCATTGCAAGAACATAGATAAATTTTGGATTGCTTAGCGAGGGAATGAAATGGAAATAACTAAATCGAGAAAGTGATCTATCAAATCTAAAATTTCAATGTATTAGCTAGAATCCCACATCTTCGGTGAAAAAAAAAAAAAAAAAACTATTAGAAAGCTAAACGTCAATTTATTGGCATGGGATATAACACACTAACAAAGTACAGTTGTGTAGTAGTTTAACTCCATTTGAACTACATCAGCATTTGCTCTATTAAAAGAACTTCTCGTCAAGAATCACTCAAAAATCAAGGTACAAGGTTTTGCACATTGAAAATATTAGAGATAGTCAATCCTATGAACTTGTCCTTAACTTGGTAAGCATAATCATTGATCTTGCAAAAAAACTTTCACAAGTCTAAACATCTCTCTAATATTGGAATGAGTACTCGATGTTTGGTCTGTGACTCTGTTTTCATGAACTTCATGTTTGTGTTCGCTTAATGGCTACTTTTCATACACTTGCATTTGATTGCAGCTTTAAATTTGAAGCCAATTTTATTTACCTATAATTCAAAACAGGGATACCTTTTTTTATTTTAGCATGGAGTTTTAAAATAATATATTGCTTGTGGAAAAACTTGTTTTAAATTATTGTATGCTCAACCAAAATATGTATTGAATGTATCAATGTATTGATGTGCTGATATTTGGTCTTCTGTCCACATACACATATGGCCCACTTCAATTGTTAAATGATCTTTCACAGGATTTGTACATTCATGTTGGCTGGCTTTTGTACCAAAAATATGGCCATGGTTTTCAGGTAATATTGTCCATAACTTTTTGAATGTATTATTTTCTCTTTAACTAGCAATAAGGTACTTATGCTTGTATATGCTTGTATATGTGTTCTTTTGGTTGAATAACTCCATATATGTATGCGTTTAGATAGGAATTATATAAAATATCTTGTTCCCTATGTAGGTAGCACTCGGATATGGACTTCTGCTTGTGAAGAAGATTGTGAATGTGGCCAACAGTTCAGGGCAAAGTGAGAGTTGGGAACAGTGGCATATATTTTGGAACTGCTTGTTGTCAGCGTCACACAGAATGAAATGTTAATCTTTTTCTATGTTTTGTGTTTGTATGTAAACTTGGGCTAATTTTCGTCCATCTTTTTTGTAACTACTGGCGTATGCATTAGCTCTCCCCTTGTTAATATACAAATTTGTAGCACAAATTCGGTTCCTCAAGTTTCAGATAAAGGTGTTATTTACTGTTCTACTCATAGTGTGCTCTCATTTTCAAAGTACAAGAATTGTAAGGCATAACTATTAAAATTAATTTTATATTATTTCGTTACTAAATAAAATACAAAAATAATAAATGAAAACAAAAATATATTTGTTAAAAGGCCATATTATTTTACAATTGAATTTTGTTATTGTTCCAAACTAAAATAGTCTGCCAAAATTTATGTAAAACATTTAATGGCCCTTGAAGACAAAATAAAAAATAATTAATCTTCCATATCTATTAGGTTAAGTGGGCGTGTGCGGGATTTAGAAATTTATTACGATTGATTTGAATACAAAATAAAAATAGCAATTAATCTTCCTTATTTATTGGGTTAAGTGGGCATGTGTGAGATTTACAAATTTATTACGGTTGATTTGAAGACAAAATAAAAATAACAATTAATCTTCCATATCTGTTGGGTTAAGTGGGCATGCGTAGGATTTACAAATTTATTACGATTGATCTTCGGATGGGTACGTTACGACCAATGTTCAGTTGATCTTGTAAATGTTTTCCAAAATATTACAAATTAAAGATGCAAAAGTTACAATAAAATACAACGAGTTGGTCGTATTAACGAAAGATGCATTAATGACCTAACCAAAATAATGTCCTTTTCATACAGAAATTTATCGATTTCATACAATGAGTAGTCACTTCGACGTGACGATATCACAGTCAGAAAATGGTGTTTCCAAGAAATTATAAATTCAATCATAAAATCAAACGAGTGAGGGTAGAAGATAAAATACTACAATGGTTCTTGACTTCTCAACATGCAGTGACTTGTCAAGTCATGCAGAGATCTGTCCAAAATGACTCAGTGATGCAGTGACTTTTAACGCACTTGATAAATTCATCCTGCTATGAATTGGTAAAGTTCACATGGGCACAATAAACTTCGTACGCATGAGTGCTTCTTTCATACAGTGACTAGTCATTTCGAGGTGACGATATCACGGTAAAAAAATGGTGTTTTGAAGAAATTATAAATTCAATCATAAAATCAAACAAAGGAGGGTAGAACATAAAATGCTATACTGGTTCATGACATGTCAACATGCAGTGACTTGTCAAGTCGTGCAATGATCCATCCAAAATTACTCAGTCACGCATTGACTTTTAATAGACTTAATAAATTTATCCCGCTATGAATTGGTCAAGTTCACAGGGGCACAGTAAAGTTCATACGCATGCTTGCAATTTCCATACAATGAGTAGTCACTTCGAAGTGATGATATTGCGGTAAAAAAAAATGTGTTTCCAAGAAAGTATAAATTCAATCATAAAATCAAACAGAGAAGAGTAGAAGATATAACGCTATACTGGTTTGTGACTTGTCAACATGTCGTGACTTGTCAAGTCGTGCAGTTATCCGTACACATGAGTCAGTGATGTAGTGACTTTAACATATAGCCCTGATCCCACAATGACATGCTCAATTCACATGGCTATTGTAACTTCGAACAAAGTTATGTTTCTTTGTCATAATGAGTAGTCCGTGAGTAGTCACATCGAACACATGAGTGAGTTATGTTTCCAGATATTAACGTTGTGTTTCTAACACTTCTCTCCCTTTTTATTAAATTCAAACTGTCACATGGCAACAATGACATTGGGCAGTGGTGTTAATTTTCTTTGTTTTTACCTTACAGTGACAACTCATCGGTTGTTGGTATATGCAGATGGATTGTCATGTCATGTGACTTTTTGCAAAGGCTTTTGTTTTATTTGTTTTTTCGTTACAGTGACAACTAATCTCTTGTTGGTATAAGTGGGATTGTCATGTCATGTGACTTTGTGCAGAGACATTTAATCTCTTTGTTTTTTCCTTACAGTGTCTTTCTCATCGTCGTGTTCGAATATGGCATATGTGTCATGTCATCCTTTCAAAGTGACACGAATACGAGCACATGGTAATTATGACGTTCATAAACAACTATATAAAGGAGTGAAGGTCAAGACACACCCTTACAACTCAGTTCGCCCTACGAATGTGATAACCCTGTTCCGTATTATGCCAATTGATCTTAATTATGATTGTGATTATATGCTTGAAATGGTTTTGTGTGATAATCACATGATTATATGTGTTTTTGAATTTCTATTTGTTCACTGTAGAAAAACCTGTTTGATTTTCTGCTTTAAAATTTAAATTGAAGGCCTTATCAGCCACAGAAACCGAAATTGATTACGCCATTGTGATTAGCGTAATTTTTAGAGCCTACGGTGAAATTTAATTAGAAATTGATTCGAATCAAAATAATTAGATTCAGAATGATTAAATTGGGATTAATTACTTAGCCTTAATCAAATTTGATTAGGCAAACATATATAAGGGCCATACTACACTTAACTTCATTCCTTTTGAGCTCAAAATTTGAAAATCACTTTCCAGAGAAAGGAAGAGGAAAAATTATGCATTTTGGCTCAAAGTTTGTGAATTTGGAAGCTACACTCAAGATTTAACTACATTTGTGAGGATTGAAACTCCTAGGTGAGTAATTGAGCATAGATTCATGAGTTTAAGTTTGTAATTTTGTGAATTCAAAATTAAGTGGTAATCAAGAGCATGGATTGAATTGATTGTGATGAGATTGAAGTCTATATGCACATGCATGCATAGAATTGCCATGAATTGGCATAATCAAGCATGAGGCATGCTGAATATGATGAATTGAACACCAAATCATACATGCATGCATATTCCTAATAGATTCCATGTTTTGAACATATTTGTGCCATTTAAAGGGGAATTGGAGTCAAGAATTGACATGCATGCATGATAGATGAGGATATGGAATTTGTATGAAGTTGAGTACATGGGTTTTGAGAATTATGAAAAGAATTCAAGATAATTTATGAGGTGGACCATGATTTTGGTCAATTGGTTCCAAATTACTCATGTTCTTGTGTTATATGATGTCGTTCCATGCTTTTGTGTCAAAAACATGAGTTTTGAACCTTTGAACATCAAGTTTGAGCTTCAAGAACAGTTCTGGAAATTCCAGAATTTGGCATGTCCGCTCGAGCGGGGAAAGCGCTGCTTGAGCGTGAAATGTTAGTTCCCAGAACTTTTGCTGACATTGATGTCTGCTCGAGCGGGGAGAGTCAGCCCGAGCGCCAGCCACGTAGTTTGAATTCCAACTCGAGCGTCTGAAGTCACGCTCGAGCGTAAAAATGAAGCAGCCAATGCTTTTGCAGACCAAAGGGGTCCGCTCGAGCGTCGAAGGCTACACTCGAGCGGGGAGCCCTGTTTTTGAAACTTTGAAAGGATGTTTTGTGCTACATTTTCTGTTCCCTTCCATTTCTAAGCACTCTTAGGCATGCATTAAGCATTATAAATGGATGTAGAAGATAAGAAAGAGGCCTGAGAAGAATATGTGAATTAAGAACGGATTGAATCGTTTGTGACCCATATGTGTTGTATAATGTGTAGGGTCAAGCTCAAGGGCAAATCCACCGGCAGAACACTGTGAGTAATATCTTAGTAAAGATATTTTGAAGTATGCTATTTGTCCAATCGCTTACTCCTATTTGAGTTTCATAAGTTTGTTAATTTGAATGATGGACAAATATTTGTTTGACATGAATGATTGGGCCAAAGGCCGTTTGATATGAATGATTGGGCCAAAGGCCGTTTGACATGAATGATTGGGCCAAAGGCCGTTTGACATGAATGATTGGGCCAAAGGCCTTTTGATATGAATGATTGGGCTAAAGGCCGTTTGACATGAATGACTGGGCCAAATGCCGTTTTATATGAATGATTGGGCCAAAGGCCTTCAAACCCAGCCTCAGTGAAGTATGTGAGAAACAGTTAAAGTTTAGAGAAGTCAGCCCATACGTCTCACGCACGAAACCTGTTTTCGCCCTTTTGTTCTTTGGTTATATTCTTGCCTTGTTGGCAAAAATGTTGGATCTCCTTTGTATACAAGTTTTGTTCGGCTGACTGCATAACTAAAAGTTCCTGGATATAGATTAACTCTATGGTTTGTGTGAGTTATTATGAAATACTTTTGGCATGATTTTGTTATACCATGTAAGCACAGCTCTATGGACAATTTGTAAGTTTTCTTCCGTTTTGGCCCCTCAACTCTGATAAGATATGTTTTATTTGGTTTGGGGCTGCAGGTAATCCCTTGATTACTGGCCGGTTATGACCTTAATCCATAAGGGCGGGTTCGGGTCATGACAGAGTGGTATCAGAGCACAAGTTATTAACTCACACATTTGTCCAATGAGCAATAGGCATCTAGAAAAGATCTAGGATGCATTAATGTGATAAGTATGAATCTAAAAGCATCAAGAATGTGCTTAAATGCTTCAAGATGAATGATTATAAGCTATATGTTTGTGATTTACTTACATTGCAAATTATTTGCATATGTATGCTATTTGGTAGATGCATACTTGTGAACCTTTTGTATAGAGAATAATGCAAGTCTAATCAGATGGTAAGAACAAGAGGTGATGAGATAGAGGAGTCTTCTACTGCTAGAATGGATAGAATGGAAAGATTGATTTAGGAAATGGCAAAAACGTTGAGGCAACAACAACAGTGGCAGCAACCACATCCTCCACCTCCACCTCCGGCATCACCTGTGCCAGACTTACAGAACGATGACCGAATAATAGCTCTCACCAAAGAGTTTAAGAAAATGAAACCGCCACAGTTTCATGGGGGATTAGATCCGTTGAAGGCCGAAGCATGGGTTCTCGGCATCAAAAGACTATTTGAAGTGTTTCCTTGTTCAGAGACACATAAAGTACTTCTAGCCACCTTTATGCTAGAAGATGAAGCAAGAAGATGGTGGATGTTAATGCGTGAGAATCATAAAGACATTGGCTAGACCCAATTCTTGGAAATTTTCTATGACAAGTACTTTCCACAGTGTGTCCGTGACAGGAAAGTGTCGGAGTTCATGGAACTCAAGCAAAACAGCATGACAGTAGCTAAGTATGAGGCCAAGTTCACTGAATTGGCCAGGTTTGCACCACATGTGGTCAACACCGACTACAAGAAAGCGAGACATTCTAAAGGTGGGCTTCGTGATGATATCTTAGAGAGAGTGAACGTCCTCAAGCTGGAAACCTATATTGGGGTGTTGGACCGGGCCATAATATCAGAGGCCAACATAGCCAGACAGACCAAATCAACAACTGACTGGAAGGGTAGTAAAAGGTAAGGCTTCTTTTCAAAGAAGCAGAATACGGGCTCCTCGAGTACTTCGAATTCTTCCCGAGATACATCTCCAATGTGCAATATTTGTAGTAAAAGGCATCGCGGGGTCTGTTACCGTGTGTCAGGAGCTTGTTTTAAGTGTGGAAAAACGAGGCATATAGCCAGAGATTGTAATCAGAATAGCGGAAAATTAGCTGCTAGCTCCACTGCATCAATCCCAAAACCGGAAAATACTACGAGATCTACTACCACCGGAGATACCATGAGGCAAGGGAGAGTTTTTGCACTTCTTCCAGGCGATACACAGAATGCTGAAGCTGTTATTTCAGGTATAATCTCTATATGTAATCAGGATGCTTTTGTATTAATTGACTCCGAATCAACACACTCTTTCGTAACTTGTGCATTTGCATCTAGATTGAGTAGACCTCTAGAATCATTGCCATATTTGCTATGTGTATCTGCTCCGTCTAGGGAATCTGCGTTGTGTGCATTTGTATATCAATTTTGTGACATGCGTATTGGGAATGCAATTCTGTATGTGGATTTGTTGCCCTTGGACTTTAGACATTTTGATGTAATTCTGGGCACGGATTGGTTAATTAAATATTGTGCCACCTTTGATTGTGTAACGAAACGAGTCGTATTTAAACCACCGAAACAAAAAGAAATTGTGTTTGTGGGTAACGGGGTAGTGCCTCCACCTTACTTGATATCTACAATGAAAACATGTAAATTGATCAGGAAAGGGTGCCAGGGTTATTCGTGTTGTATGCTATCTGAACAAATTGTGAATGTAGAATTGAATAGTATCCCTCTTGTCAGCGAGTTTCCAGATGTATTCCCAGATGAATTGCCAGGAGAATTAGTTAACAAGGAAATAGAGTTCACCATTGAAGTTGTGCCAGGCACTCAGCCTATCTCTAAAACTCCCTACATGATGGCCACTGCTGAAATGAAAGAACTGAAAGAATAGTTGCAAGACTTGCTTGACAAGGGGTTTATTCGACCTAGTACTTCACCATGGGGTGCACCAGTGTTATTTGTGAAAAAGAAGGATGGAACCTTGCGCTTGTGTATTGACTACCGAGAGCTGAACAAGGTAACAATAAAGAATAAATATCTCTTACCTCGTATTGATGACCTGTTTGACCAGTTGCAGGGATCACAAGTGTTTTCCGAAATTGATTTGAGGTCTGGGTATCACCAGTCGAAAGTAAAAGCAGAAGATGTTGAGAAAACTGCGTTTCAAACAAGGTATGACCATTATGAATTTTTGATTATGTCATTTGGGGTGACTAATGCTCCTGCAGCATTTATGGACCTAATGAACCGAATTCTTAAGACCTACCTTGATGAATTTGTTGTAGTTTTCATTGATGACATTTTGATATACTCAAAGAATAGACTTGAACATGAACAACATCTGAGGACTGTTTCGCAAACACTTAGGGAAAGGAAATTATTTGCCAAAGCAAAGAAATGTGAATTTTGGTTGGATGAAGTTATCTTCTTAGGGCATGTTATCAACAAGGAGGGAATTTCAGTGGACCCGCAGAAAATAAAGGCAATTTTGAGTTGGCCTACACCGACAAATGTAACTGAAGTCCGCAGTTTCATGGGTCTGGCCGGATATTACAGACGATTTGTGAAAGACTTTTCAAAAATAGTCGTTTCCCTCACCCAATTGACACGCAAATGGCAACCATTTGAATAGAATGACGAAAGAGAATCTGCCTTTAATGAACTAAAGACGAGACTGACCACTGCACCAGTTTTGACATTACCATCAGGTACGAAAAACTTTGTGATTTTCAGTGATGCATCTTATAAAGGTTTGGGCTATGTATTAATGCAGAATGGAAGGGTGATTGCCTATGCCTCTTGGCAGTTGAGGCCACATCAGAAAAACTACCCAACACATGATTTAGAATTGGCCGCAGTTGTGTCTGCTTTGAAAATCTGGGGACATTACTTGTATGGGGCAAAGTGTGAAGTCTACATAAATTGCAAAAGCTTAAAGTACTTCTTTACACAGAAGGAGTTAAATATGCAACAGAGAAGATGGCTTGAATTGATAAAAGACTATGATCTTGAGATTCAGTATCACCCTGGGAAAGCCAATACAGTTGCTGATGCCTTGAGCAGAAAATCGATGGGGAGTTTGGCTTGTTTACTTACTGAACGGAAGGAGATCTTGCAAGATTTTGAGAAGTCCGAGATAGAAGTGGTATTGTGTGAACATGGCGGATTGATAGCCGCCATTTCAGCCGAACCAGCAATCTTTGACGAGAATAAACAAAAACAGAAGGAGGATGAATTCCTTAAAAAGATAGTCGATGAATTTGAAATGAATCTGAGACCGGGATATAGTGTGGTAAATGAGGTGCTGAAATTCCAAAACAGATTGTGCGTTCCAAATGTTCCCGAGTTAAAGAGGAGGATTCTCGATGAAGCTCATAAGTCAGTATTTGCTATGCATCCGGGTAATAACAAAATGTATCGGGATTTGAAACAAAGTTATTGGTGGCCCAAAATGAAGAAAGAACTTGTAGAGTACGTGTCCAAGTGCCTTCAATGTCAGCAAGTCAAAGCTGAACATCAGAAACCAGGCGGTCTACTTCAACCCCTCCCTATTCCTGAATGGAAGTGGGAGCATGTAACTATGGACTTTGTTGTTGGCCTACCTCGAAGTCCTCAGGGTATGGATTCTATTTGGGTTGTAGTTGATAGACTAACTAAGTCTGCACATTTTCTACCTGTTAGAACTACATTTGATGCTTATAGACTGGTTACTATATATGTTGACGAGATTGTTCATTTACATGAAGTCCCGGTATCTATTGTCTCGGATAGAGATCCGAAATTTGTATCTAGATTGTGGAAATGTTTGCAAAGAGCTATGGGGACAGAATTGAGGTTTAGTACCACATTCCGCCCACAGACTGACGGGCAATCAGAACGGACAATACAGACCTTGGAAGATATGCTAAGAATGTGTGCCTTGGATTTTCAAGGGAGTTGGGAAGATTATTTGCCACTAGCAGAGTTTGCATACAATAACAGTTTCCACTCCAGCATCGGTATGGCACCATACGAGGCTTTGTATGGTAGAAGGTGTAGATCACCAATTTGTTGGACAGAAGTCGGGGATAGGGCTTTACTTGGGTCTGAAATTATGCAGGATACTTCTGAAAAGATCAAAACTATTCAACAAAGGCTCAAGATAGCTCAGAGCCGGCAAAAGAATTATGCGGATGTACGAACAAGACCTCTTGAGTATGCGGTTAGTGACCATGTGTTTATTCGCGTGACTCTGATGAAGGGCCAAGTAAGATTCGGTAAGAAAGGAAAATTGTCGCCCTGTTACATTGGGCCATTTCAAATTCTGGAGAGACTTGGTCTAGTTGCTTCTAGAGTTGCTTAGCCACCGGATTCGAACAAATCCATAATGTGTTTCATGTATTAATGTTGAGGGGTTATCTTCGAGATCCGTTTCATGTAATTCATCACCATCGGATAGCTCTTGATGAAGATATGGAATACGCAGAGTGACCAGAACGAATCATTGACCGTCAAGTGAAACAATTGAGAAGCAAGTCCATCCCGATGGTGAAAGTGGAATGGAAAGAACACTATGGGATGGATGCTACATTGGAAAAAGATGATGAAATGCGACTACGCTATCTGTATTTGTTTCCCGACGATGGTAAAATAAGTTTGGAGGACCAAACTTCCTAAAGGAGGGAAGATTGTGATAACCTTGTTCCGTTTTATGCCAATTGATCTTAATTATGATTGTGATTATATGCTTGAAATGGTTTTGTGTGATAATTACATGATTATATGTGTTGTTGAATTTCTATCTGTTCACCATTGGAAAATCTGTTTGATTTTCTGCTTTAGAATTTAAATTGAAGGCCATATCGACTACAAAAATCGAAATTGATTACGTCATTGTGATTAGCGTAATTTTTAGAGTCTACGGTGAAATTTAATTAGAAATTGATTCGAATCAAAATAATTAAATTCAGAATGGTTAAATTGGGATTAATTACTTAGTCTTAATCAAATTTGATTAGGCAAACATATATAAGGGCCATACTACACGTAACTTCATTCGTTTTGAGCTCAAAATCTAAAAATCACACTCTAGAGAGAGAGAGGGCCAGTTCTAGAGAGAGGAAGAGGAAGAATTATGCATTTTGGCTCAAAGTTTGTGAATTTGGAAGCTACACTCAAGATTTAACTACATTTGTGAGGATTGAAGCTCCTAGGTGAGTAATTGAGCATAGATTCATGAGTTTAAGTTTGTAATTTTGTGAATTCAAAATTAAGTGGTAATCAAGAGCATGGATTGAATTGATTGTGATGAGATTGAAGTCTATATGCACATGCATGCATAGAATTGCCATGAATTGGCATAATCAAGCATGAGGCATGTTGAATATAATGAATTGAACACCAAATCATACATGCATGCATATTCCTAATAGATTCCATGTTTTGAAGATCATTTGTGCCATTTAAAGGGGAATTGGAGTCAAGAATTGACATGCATGCATGATAGATGAGGATATGGAATTTGTATGAAGTTGAGTACATGGGTTTTGAGAATTATGAAAAGAATTCAAGATAATTTATGAGGTGGACCACGATTTTGGTCAATTGGTTCCAAATTACTCATGTTCTTGTGTTATATGATGTCCTTCCATGCTTTTGTGTCAAAAACATGAGTTTTGAACCTTTGAACATCAAGTTTGAGCTTCAAGAACAGTTCTGGAAATTCCAGAATTTGGCATGTTCGCTCGAGCGGGGAAAGCGCTATTTGAGCGTGAAATGTTAGTTCCTAGAACTTTTGCTGACATTGATGTCTGCTCGAGCGGGGAGAGTCACGCTCGAGCACCAGCCACGTAGTTTGAATTCCAACTCGAGCATCTGAAGTCACGCTCGAGCGTAAAAATGAGGCAACCAGTACTTTTGCAAACCAAAGGGGTCTGTTTGAGCGTCGAAAGCTATGCTCAAGCGGGGAGCCCTGTTTCTGAAACTTTGAAAGGATGTTTTGTGCTTCATTTTTCGTTCCCTTCCATTTCTAAGCACTCTTAGGCATACATTAAGCATTATAAATGGATGTAGAAGATAAGAAAGAGGCCTAAGAAGAATATGTGAATTAAGAACGGATTGAATCGTTTGTGACCCATATGTGTTATGTAATGTGTAGGGTCAAGTTCAAGGGCAAATCCACCGGCAGAACATTGTGAGTAATATCTTAGTAAAGATATTTTGAAGTATGCTATTTGTCCAATCGCTTACTCTTATTTGAGTTTCATAAGTTTGTTAATTTGAATTATGGACAAATATCTGTTTGATACGAATGATTGGGCCAAAGGCCGTTTGATATGAATGATTGGGCCAAAGGCTGTTTGATATGAATGATTGGGCCAAAGGCCGTTGGACATGAATGATTGGGCCAAAGGCCGTTTGACATGAATGATTGGGCCAAAGGCCGTTTGACATGAATGACTGGGCCAAAGGCCGTTTCATATGAATGATTGGGCCAAAGGCCGTCAGATAGGAATGAATTAGGCCCGAGGCCGTTTGATACATCTGAATCTGTAGCCGCTTGATACACTAGATAGAAACATGAATTGGGCCCAAGGTCGTCTGATGTATTTGTTTCAAATTCCGTTCATGTATCTCCTTTATTGATATTATTCACTAGGTTTTCGCTCACTCTCATTCATGTGTCTGTAGGTGATCCAAGAGATGTCCAAACCCAGCCTTAGTGAAGTATGTGGGAAACAGTCAAAGTTTTGAGGAGTCAGCCCATACGTCTCACGCACGAGCCCTGTTTTTGCCCTTTTGTTATTTGGTTATATTTTTACCTTGTTGGCGAAAATGTTGGATCACCTTTGTATATAAGTTTTGTTTGGCTGATTGCATAACTGAAAGTTTCTAGATATAGATTAACTCTATGGTTTGTGTGAGTTATTATGAAATACTTTTGGAATGATTTTGTTATACGATGTAAGCATAGCTCTATGGACAATTTGTAAGTTTTCTTCCATTTTGCTCTCTCAACTCTGATAAGATATGTTTTATTTGGTTTGAGGCCGCAGGTAATCCCTTAATTACTAGCCGGTTATGACCTTAATCCATAGGAGAGGGTTCGGGTCATGACAATGAAACTATCATTGATTTCTTTAAAAAAAATCACATGGCTACATGGGAGGGAGTAGGAGTCGCAGAGATGGTAGGAACTTGCAAAGAGGTGAGAGTTCACGACGATGAGGGAGAAGGGGGAGAAGAAGGAGAAGGGGACGTGGCGATGCTGAAGACGAAACAACATAACCTTTCTTAGATTATGCTTGTGGTTATCGTGATAGGTTTGGGAAATGACATTTTATGATGCTTGAGTATTATCGAGTTCAAGGAGGTTCATGTATGGATCCATCTGACAGTCAAACATGATATGATTTAGCAGACATTGCTTTTCTCAAGTGGCCCGCGCTATTTATAGAGCGAGTACAATTGGAAAGATTAAGTTGGGAAAATCGATTGAAGGTGTTGAAAGCACGTTCTGCTAATATCTAAAAGGAAGATCCTGAAAATATTGATCGACTATGTGAAAGACTACAACGTGAGATTTCTCAAATGCGCTGTAAGTTAGCCCACAATATGCAACTATATATAGTCAAGAAGGATGCCCAGAAGAATAGAACGGAACAGAACCAAATGCTGAGGCTATCAAGGTTATCATGGAGGATCCTACACTTGTCTCTAACCCTGAGCTTTCGGATTATTTGGACTCTGACATTGCCGATTTAAGTGTGAATTAGGTGTTTATGTTAGGTTATGCATAATTGTGTAGTGTGTGTTAAAATAAGTCTTTCGGTAATGAATTTGTCACATTTTCTGTCTAATATTTGTCTATGTAACTGTTAAGTGTCGTAATCGTAACTTGATGTTTATGTATTGTGTGAGTTAAGTTTAGGGTGTCCACAATTTATTTTTGTGGGAGACTTATGTATCAACCACCTATGTAACTCTAAACTGTTACATTTGCAACTTTAGTTATGTTGTTTTCATGCATGTACGAGTAATTAGTAAATTAGTTACTTTGTATATTCTATATTAAGTTTTATCAGAAAATGATGACAACAAATATTTTACAGGAAAAACACTGTTTCTTAACTTGTTCATCTTTTCAACCGTGATAACCTAAAAATGTAACCATTATTCATTGAATATAACAAATAACCTATTCATTCTTACAAAAAATAGACTAAAAATTGAATATAACAAATAACCTATCCATTCATTTATTCATTCATTGCACAACATCATTCTTATAAAATAAGCAAAACAAATTCAATCACAATAACAACAACTTCAACACAATATTTTCATTACATAAGTTGTTGTCTGTAATCATACACCTACTTAGATACAAGTTACATGACGGAGCAAAAAAGGAAAAAACTACCATTGGTATGTACAAAATACATCACAAAAATTTCATAATACTCGCTATAACAAAAGTAACAATAACATGAAGTGAAAAGAAAAAATAGTGCATTACAATGGACCGACAGGAATTTTGTAGCCTGATACCATTGAAATTGGCACATGTTTAGTTTACTAAATGTTCCTCTTTGTTACCATCCATTTCATTAAGTTGACTTCCACATTGTGTTTCACCGGGCTGACCGTGTACACATTTGTTCCTATAATTAATCTATTCATTGTGCGCCTCATTAAACGAGTTATACCTTTGGAATACAGCCTCAGCAAATCGGTGAACTTGTTTGGTTGCATTCTGCCTAGCTTGTGTAAATGTCGGGTGCCCTCCCCACAAACACAACGTAATATGCTGCCATTTCCTAAGACTATACATAACATTTATCGTCACTGTAATCAAGGTATAATAATTTTCACAATAGACAAATTCTATATATTAAGCGTCATCATTCTCAGTATACATCATATAAAATATGCATAATAACAATGTAACCCCAACAATTATAACAAACTCATGCATCAATTTCAAAATGAGTTACATTGTGAAAACTTTAAAAGTTAATGTATCTCCTATTTCCATGCTCAGCATTCTTCAGAAGGACATGGAGTTCACATTTTGGACTTCCCTACACACAACATTTGACAAGTTTCCATCTTTCCCAACATTGTCCTTTACTTTTTCATGTCAGAACCAAAATAAAAAAACACTGCATCCATCAATAAGTTAAACTCAATTACAGGTAAAACTTCCAATACAATAAGTTTAATTCAATTACAAATGAAGCTTTCAAATAAAGATGAACCTTAAAAATAACCAAATTTGTTTGGTTATCATTTTTCAAAACGGTTTTCAATTGAATTTTGACTTTTCAGTAGTCTTTTAAAATATTTTGGATTTTTTTTCTACAATATATACAAATTTTCTTATTTCATTATTTATGTTAATGTGCACTATATTTCAGGACCATCTTTTTGCTGTATTTTTTAAAATATTAAAAAATATGGAAAATAGAAATTTTCATTTCAAACATGTTGTACTATTTCAAAAAAGTATATCCAAAAACTTTTAACTACAACTCCAAATTAAACAACTCAAAACTCAAAATACAACTCAAAACTCTTTTCAAAACTGAAGCCTCTATTCAAAATAACAAATTGAAAAACTCCTTGCAAAATTCTTTTCAAAACTCTTAAGCAAAGAAATTTTCCCTTACTCAAAACTGCACTCACAATTTCACGCTCAAATCACAATTCCACACTCAAATCATAATTCCACCTCTAAACCAAACACAGGCTATGTCTTTCAATGTAATCATTTTCTTTATTCATGACTAACAAATTATTGATAGAAAGAGGGCAAGTGTTGGAATCAAAAGAACGCATTTTACTTACGATATAATTGATAATTGAGTGCGTATTATTTCTAAATCTGGAAGGATTTCAGTGTCATTTACACTTTTAACAGGAGTTCAGAATTGCATGCACCTCCTTCATTTGTGTACTTCCCTACCAACATGAACAACCTAAAAATCACAGTAGTCCAAACTGACAACAATTAGCCTATCCTTGAAGAACCTAAGTGCTACTTATTGGCAACAAAAAAAAAAAAAAGGTTCAAATAAGAAGAAATTATTATTATTCATGGTTTTAGAGCAATACTATAAACTATGGAGTGACATTTGACTACTTATTGGCCAAAATATAGCAAAAAAAATATTAAGTGATACAAGTTTGAACCAAAACGAACACAATTTAGCCAATAGCTACGTCGTGCAGTTAATATTAAAGTTACTCAATAGTAGGTGACAAGAATTAAATATAGAAATAGAAACACCTTATAATCATATAGCATAGAGAATGAAACCAAGCCCACCACAATAAATTCCACAATCCAATCTGCTCGTCTACACCATTACAATTGTGAAACATACACCATTACAATTGTCAAACATTGGTCACTATTGGAAAAGCACCTTAATTGAGACTGCCACAATTGCTTAAACAAATCAAAAGACGTTGACAATTACATTAACACATAAACTTTGTAAAAACTCATGTAACTTCAATCATATATTACTCCTTCACAACCGTGACTTCAGTTTATAGTGACAGATGAACCTATTCTGTAATCTCGTAACCCAGTTGACATGTGGATAGAACAGATAATTAGAGGGCAGGGCCTACGGTGTCCAAACCAAGTTGTTGGTCCAATTGGGGGGCTCATACAATCCAGTCAGAATATGTAGAATATGTAACAGTTAGAAACTTATGTTGCTTGGGGTTCTTCCAATAGTGAGGGGAGTCAAGTTGAAATACAATCTCAAATTGGGAATGTGAATGAGTCGCCCGCTAATATGTGGAGTTCTAATAAAAAAAAGTGAGTCTAATGGTAGTAAGTAGTGGGCTGTTCACAAAAAACATAATTTGGGGGACGACACGACGTCAAAGGAAATGGTTGGGGTTCCAGTACAGGTGGGTGTGGTACTTCGACTAAAAAGGGCCAAACTAAAGTTCAATTACAATTGCAGACAGGATGGCATAAATATTCACCAGATGATTCTTGGAAGAAGTCGAGTATGAATGATGATCACACTGATGGGAAAGAATGAGTGGTTGGCATACAACATAATTTGGGAGCTGGTGAGACAATCTCAAAGCCAAGTGGTTGGTCCTGTTGGGGGGGGTAATGCAGTTCAGACAGATAACGTGCCCTCTTCAACGACACAGAAAACAGAACAGGTAGCTCAGTCAAGAGCTTCCTTTAACTAGGCTTCTTTAAATAGTGATGGTCCGGGTAAAAAATTTCAATCTCAGAAACTCAAGAAGATAGAGTCACCATCCCATTCCAGGAAGTCCAATGAGGATGAGGACTCTGGTAAGGAAAAGGGGTTGACAGAAAACTAAACTTGAGGGCTAGAAAAACAAGCTCAAAGGCAAGTGGTTGGTCTAGTGGGGGACTAATAAAGTGCAGACAGACAAAGTGCCTAGAATAAAGGCACAACAAACAACATGGGCAGCTCCGTCAAAAACGTCCATTCACTGGGCCTCTCAATCAGGACAACAATAAGTGTCACGATTCAATTCCTGGAAGTCCATTCAGAATGAGGACCACACTGATCAGAAGTCAAGCAATGGAGGGTTCTTAAAAAACAACATTTAGGGGCTAAAAAAGCAATCTCAAAGGCAAGTGGATGGTCCGCTGACACCATAGTTTTGGGAACGAATAGGTGCTTCACAAAAATCAAAATTTGGGGGCTGAAATAAAATAGAAAGTCGGTCGTCCGGTAGGGGGACGAATACAGCACAGACACAGGATAAACTCTCTACTACACCACAACAAGCATAACACCTATCTCAGTCCAAACAATCGTTGCTTAGGGTTTAGGAGATGAGGGGTAGGGTACAGTACAACTACAATCTCAGACATGACAACATAAACATTATGCTGTCAATGTCTGGAGTCCTAAATAAACCTAATTTTGAACTTCAAAATTCCCAATCAAAAATCAAAACCCTACTTTATCCAAAGCAAACCTCAATGTGGATGATGGAAGGGAGAGGTGCAAGGATGTTTTCAGGCCTTCGTCTTCTTCAGTCTTTCTATAGCTTTTGTGGTGGCCTTCGTCATCTTCGCCTCCTCTGCGGTACTCTTCGTGTCTCTCTCTTCATCGTTGTTTGTTGAACTGCAGAGGGTGTGTGTGTGTTTCGGACTGTTGGAGCAGATCAATTTTAACCCAAAACAAAACAAAATAAAAAAATTTATTTAATGAAAACGGCATTCGTAAAGCCGTATTAGAAAATGGCTTTTGTAAAGCCATATTATACAACAGCTTTTGTAAAACCGTTTTATGTATTAAAAATATTTTTGGCAAACAATATTTATGTTGAAAATATAAACAGGAAAAGAAAATTTACTAAAAAATTGTTTTACGAAAACCATTTTTAATTAATTCAGATTTAATTACACATTAAGTAAAAATGGATTTTCAAAAGTCGTTTTTGTATAGGGAATTTTTATTACTTTTTTATTCACAAAAAGCGGCATTGGTAAAGCTGTTTTCTTGAAACCGGCTTTGCTAAAGCCGTTTTCCCCTATTATGGGAATAAAGAAAAAAAACCATCCTAGAGTGGGAATAAATGTAACACTCAAGAATTTTTCCCTCTGCTCGAGTGTAAGAGTTGACGCTCAAGCGGTCTTGTGAGGCTCCCAGTACTTTTGTAGTCTATTAGAGATTCTGAGAGTTGTGAATTTCTGCTCGAGTGCAAGAGTGGTCGCTCAAGCGGTCAGCTTTGTTGGACTGTTCGCTCAAGCGCAAGATTGGACGCTCGAGTGGTTTGCCTGGTTGAGTCTAAATTTTTGGGACTAGTGGGTTTGTTGTTGACATTTTATTATTGTGTTTGGAGCCTCCTTGTTTTATTTTGGGGCATTGATCGAAGTGGTAACATGATGGCAGAGTAAGATTGGACCAAAAACTCAGATAATTTTCCTATGAACAACCATCACTCTTTTGCTCTTTTCTTTTTCCACACTTTGAATTTGGGGGTGAGGCTAAAACCATTGAAAATCTTGTTTTCGGGGCGTCGATTTGGACACAAGAACGACATAAAACAGAGTCTGGACGAGAGAGTTATGCCCGTTTGAAGTTTTAGTATCTGTGTTGGAAGCAAGTGCGCTCGAGTGCAGAAAGTGGCGCTCGAGCGGACTGCTCGAATTCAATAGTTTAAAAAGTGATTTTCTAGATCATTCTCTCAATTTTTCTTTTCCCTCTTCTTTCCTATCATCCTAAGTCCAAAAAACCCTAAATTTTTTACCCAAATACTTTCCATTTCTTAAAGATTTGGCCAAGATCTCTCACCAAAAAGTGAAGATCTCATTTTCCTACCGATTGGATTTTTGATTTTATGAAGAAATCTCAACAAAGCCTTGCTTTCTTGCTTGATCCTTGAGGTAGTGGTTTCTAGTTCTTCTTCAATACTCTCATTTATAGATAGATTTGTGGTATTTTCTTTATGTATATACAAAATTTATATTTTTGAGCATATTATGATAAATCATGAGATTGGGGGTTTAGGGTTTGAAGTGTTGGGGTTTATTTGTTGGGTTATGATTTTGGGTTATGAACTTGGGTGTATAATCAATAGGAGAATTAGAATAAAAATGTGTTTTTGTGAAAAGTTTTAATTTCTCTTAAAAAACCCTAGTTTGGTTCATGAAGATGGATGGTAGTTTTGCTTAAATTGAAAGTAGAATTACGAAATTGAAGTGTTAAATTGCACATATACAAGTTTAATTGAATTTTTGGAAGTGTTTGGAAATTTATGTAAAAGTTACGATTGAACTCTTATTGTTGATATTTTAAATTATGTTCTAATATGAAATAAAATTTGAGGAAAGAAAATTGTTAATGATATGGATGATATGAGCTTTGTGATGAAATGATGAAGTTGAGGTTTAAGAGGTTGCATTGAAATATGTTGAATTGCATTGAGCTATGTTGAATTTGCATTGAATTGAGTTGTGTTGAGTTGTGTTAATGAATTTAGTTGTGTAGAGTTGTGTTGAGTTGAGTTGAGTTGAGTTGAGTTGAGCTGAGTTGTGTTGTGTTGAGTTGAGTTGAGTTGAGCTGAGTTGTGTTGTGTTGAGTTGGTTGAGTCGTGTTGGGTGGTGTTGTGTTGGTACCTGCACATGGAGTTGAAAATGTGCCCAATTGCCCTATCTAGGCTTATCGCTAGACGGATGTAGGAAAAATATTTTTGGGTGCCCACTGGTCACGTCGTATTAATAGCCGGCAAAAGTGAAAAAACAGATGATTTTGGGTGCCCATGTCCTGCCGTATTAATAGCCAGCAAATGTGGGGGATGGTTTTCAAAATAAAAAGGTGATTTTGTGTAACCAAGCTGGTAAATGTGGGGGATGGTTTTAAAGTTGAAAATAATTTTTGGGTGTCCACATCTTGCTGTATGACAATCGGTAAATGTGGAAAAACATGATTTTTAGAAAAATATGGTTTTTGAGAAAATGATTTTTGGGAGTTTACTTCCCGCCGTATAATAGTTGGCAATAGGTTGAGGGTGTTAAGAGTTGGGTGCCCACTATCCCGTCGTATCAAGTCAGCAAAAAGTGGAATGTGTTGTGAAATGTGTTGAGTCGGTGATGATATGTGTGACTTGTTATGAACTTATGAAATTACAATTTGATATGTAATTTGGTATGGAAGGGGAATGCATATATAAATTATTTGAAAAGAATGGATAATGAAAATAGTAATTAGATGAGGGGTTGGTGATAATGAATTCACCGGGTTGTCTGTATCTATAAGGAAAGACTAAGAATTTGTTTTGTAATTAATTGAGAAATTGAATTAAATGGATTTATTATTCTTGTGTTATGTTGAATTATAATTGATAATGCAAATGTAGATGTGATGTAATTGTTAGACAAGTGGGAGTTGAGTGTAGGAGAATTGTTATTGAATATAAAAGAGATTTGGATTTCTATGTTATGGAGTTATAGCAATAATGGATAGACAAGTGAGAATAGAGTGTATGAGGGTTGTTTTTGAGTATTAAGAGAACTTGAACCTTGAGGTTATGGAGTTATAATAATGGTAATTAGTAAAAAGGAAAATAGAAATTAAATGAGAAATATTTTGGAATTGGTTAATAAATTTAAAATGATGTTGTTCCTTAAACATATTTGTTTTCGAAGACGATTTATGGTTTTTTTGATAACGAGGGATAATTTTTATAGCTAAATGTTTTCCTTAAATGACCAAATAAATTTTGAGCTTACAAAATGTCATCCTACTATATAGTATCATCCTGCATGCATGATCATTTCTATCTATGTGATAGTTATTGTTTTAGAATTATAAGATTCCTACTGGGCAATTGTGCTCATCTCTCGTTGTTTTATTTATTTTTTTTCAGGAAGAGAATTCGGATGCAATAGTTGAAGAGTTATGGAGTCCATGTATCTTTTATTTATAATTTCATCATAGATGTGAAAGAAATGAATAATGTATCTTGTTGCTTGTAATTATTTATTTGCAACTCCGCAGTGGAAGCTTGGCATGAATTATTGTTATTGTTATATTCATTGAGAAAGAGAACATGTATTATTATGTTTCTATTACTCAAGGGTAATAGACATATTAAAAAAAAAAGGACCTAAATTAAAGGTTTTTGGTAATATTTCCGAGTAGTTAAAAATTGGGGCGAAACAATAAAGTTGTGAGAATGGCATAGTCAGGGAAATTGGCCCTGTCTCCCTTCCCCTCTCTTCTCTCTGTCTGTCTCTTCTATTTCTTGCTTTTTTGTTGGAGTACGTTACTCTTTTTTTTTTTCTTTTCTCTCTCTCTCTCTCGATCAAACGTTATTTGTTTGTTTGAGGAGAAGTTATTTGGTTGACCTTGGCACGACCATGTGGTGTCTTAGGTGCATTGTGATTGATGAAGGGAGTGGAGTTTATGATTTTGTGTTGGTTGATTGAGGAATCAGAGGACATATAGTGGATTGTGATTGGTCAGTAGTAAAGTAACATGGTGCCCATGTACCATGATATAATTTTTCTTGTTTGAGAGATTAGGGCGAATAAGATTATTGAGTAATAATATTATTAGTATGCTATATCAATAATTTTATGCATACTAACAATCTTATTAAAATTATAATAGGCCAAATGTGATTGGTGGTAAAAAAAAAAAAATAATATTTAAATATTCAATGATGTTTGGACATCTATGTTTTTAGTAAAATTATTAGTAAAAATTTACGTATATGTATCATTGCTCTTATTAGATTTGAGAGGTAAGGTAAAATGTGTTTATTTGTGCATTAAGGTGACATTAGTTGAGAATCTCTATTTTTACACACCAAATTTACTAAACTCGCAAGCTTAATAATATTTTTTATATTATATTTTTAAAAAAATAAAATTACTAAAATAATCTTATTTTTTTCATCCAAATATTTAATTCTCAAACCCTAATTCCCCACCCCAAACCCAACTGCCACTCACTATTGCCTCTTCTTCGACCACCCCAACTATTCCCTATAACTGTAGTGAACCTCCTACACCTCCACTACTCCTGACTATCAAGATGTCTACCGTACATAGCCTCCTTTATTACGATAATTCCATCCATTCTTTGCACAACAAAGAGAGATGACAGGGATAGCGATAATGTACGGCGAGAAGAGAAAGAGATGATGCCAACATTGATGCTAGAAGCAATTGTGGTGGCTTGGGAGTTAAGGTTAGGGTGGTCAATGAACACACTGATGCTGGCAATTGGTGGTTGGTGACTATGATGGTTTGGAAGTTAAGGTTTAAAGTGAAATATTAGGACATTTTGAGAATAAAAAGATGTGCAATGAGTGAAAATCAAAATTTTAAAATTATTTAGTGTGTGAACTGAGTAAGGATATGTACAAAGAGGGATAGGTGTGAAAAATTTGTGTAATATAAAGATAAAAATAGAAACCCCCATATTAGTTTGTTTGGATTAAAATTTTCAAATTACATATAAAAAAATCATTATATAAAAAATGATTTTATCATTTTTGTAATATAAAGATAAAATTGTCCTTTCACATCCAATCTCATATAATTGGATTAACCATCCCACTTGTCCCAGACCCCACAATACATGGGTTAAATTTGAATCATATGCATTGTCTTTATTAGTCATTTTCTATGCACCAATTTTGTGCACAAAGCTTTGATAAATTATTTGGTAGTCAGAGTTGGATCCACAAATTTGTGTTAAAGGACAGTCAAATAAAAAACTATGTAGCATTCTAAAAATACTATGTGGTTGTGTATCCAACCGATTATGTTTGTCATTTAAATAATATGACAACTTGACATTTGGTAAATGAAACACAATGATTTGTTTTGGAAAGAATTAAAAAAAGTAAAAGATTCAAAAAATTACTAAAAAACATAAAATAAAATCAAAGAACTATAAAAAAAAATAATTTTTATTTTATTTTATCTCTACTTTTTACAGGTTTTTTCCGTAAAAAGTTAAAAAAGCACCCCAAACGTACTAATTTTTTTTACCTCATATTTTAAACAAGGGCATTTGAATCATAAATCTAAATTTGTATTTTCTTTGCCCAAAGATTTAGGTGCTAAAATACTATGTCCATAAGGACAAGTTTTCTGTGAAATGACTAAACTATCCATATTTGTTTTGCTTAAAAGTTCATGCGTTGCGTACAAAGTACAATGGCTCTCTATCTATACAAATTCACACGTCTTTCTCTCTCACTCCTCATCTTTCTATCCATATCTCTAGGGTTTGCAGAGTTCAACATCAAACAAACAACCATGCCTTCCTCCATGGTGGCAGTGGCGGTGGCGATGGCAATGGCGGTGGCTTCTCCCTTACCTTACCGGAGATGAGCGTGCTGCTTTACCGCCACAACCACTCATCCAGTCCTAAGCCAAACCCTAGACCCGATCTCCCTCTCCCCGTAATCGCCTTCATCCCTCTCTCACTAGAGTCGCCCCCTTCTAATACTTTGCATCACCGTCTTTCTTTATCTCTCTTCGTTGTTGCCTTCTCTCTTCATTTCTACCTCTAAGATCGACAAGACACACGGAGATCGAGACCTATGAACACACCAAGATCAATATCGAACCACCACCTCTGAGATCGCCATCTCTCTCTCTCCCTCTCTCTTTGTGCTTTCGGCATCATCGCCTAGGTGCAATCTCTCTCTCTCTCTCTCTCTCTCTCTCTCTGTTTAATTTTTTTTTAAAATATCTCTATTTGCAACTGTAAAGCCTCTAGTGCGTTTCCTTGTTGGTTCATTATTTTCTTCTTTGCAGATCTGAGTATTTTTTATTTTTGATTTTATTTTTTTAAACAATTTAGCTTAGTTAAGCCATGTAAATTTAGGCAAATAAAATCGGAGGAGTTTTCATTTTTTGAAGATGATTCAACTGCCATTGTTGACAACTCTTTTGCTTGTGCTTGTGCTAGTTCTTGATCTCTCTCTTCCATTCTCTTTTTGTGTTGTGTAAGTGTATTTTGATCTTGATTTGCAAGGATTGAATTTCCTTGATGTTGTTGTTGTCGTTGTTATCCAAATTTGGTTTTTTTCTTTTGCTGCTGCTGTTGTTGTTGCTGTTGTTGTTGTCCAACAGATGATCTGTGTTTTGTTGAATCTGATTGTTTTGTTGGGTAGATCTGTTGATTATATATATATATATAAATGTGTGTGTGTGTTGTTTTGGATAAATCTGTTCAAAAATTTGAATAGATAATGAAATTTGAACAGATTAAATTCAATAGATAGAGGGAGAAAAGAGAGATGTAAAAAAATCAACAGATAAAGAGAAAAGAAAAGTAGCGAGAGAAATAAATAAAAAGAGTTTGAAAATGGTATAAATTTGAACAGATAGAAAAAAATAGATTAAAAAATTTAATAGATAAAAAAATTTAACATATAGGTTAAAAAAATTCAACAGATAAAAAAATATTTGACAAGATAGTTAAAAACTTTGAATAGAAAGACAAAAAAGATTTGATCAGATAAATTAAATTTGAACAGATAGTTAAAAAAAGTCAACAAATAAATGAAGGAATAAAATTGAAAATAAAATGTCATTCTAGAACAATAAAAGGACTTCTCAGTAAACTATTTCACGATTTCTCATCAATAAAAAATATTCACTTGACCTAATACCTTATATTTTCGTTATTTAGGATTTTTCAATAATTTTCTCTTTAAACAAAAGGCTAAAAAATTATTAAAATAAACCTATTCCCAAACCAACCCTCAATAATTTTTATAAAGATTGATTGTTATTGGATTGTTTAAAATCTTACCAGCTTTGTAAGGTATAAATATTAAACTTAGGCCGTATTTGGGAACTATGTATTTTAAAAAGTCATTACAAATTAGGGGGGTTTTTTTTTTTTAAAGTCCCTCGTATTAAGATTTTATAGCATAAAGGATATATAATATTTTCATAATGTCTAAGGTCCCTCAAGTTGATCCAGAGAAAATTAGTCCAGAGAAAATTTGAAAATTTCTCTGACTTTACCGGCCTTCCCACAAAATTATATCTCCAAAGAAATTTTAAATTTCTCTAGCCTCCTTGGCCTTTCATGCACTCTCCAGAGAAATTTTGAAATTTCTCTAGATTGACCCAGAGAAATTTTAGTTCAAACCCAGATAATTTCTCTGGGGATATATCCATATCGCTTACCACTCCAACCTTCAACTTTTCTCTGCTTCACCACCCTCTCTCTCTCTCTATATATATATATTGTTTCTCTCTCCTTAAGTACCAAGAAGAAGAAGAAGAAAAAGAAGCAGAAGAAGAAGAAGAAAGAGAAAGATTAAATGACACTATCATTAGTATATATATATATACACACACATAAATTCTGAGCATTTACATTGTCAAACTAATATTTTTGAAGCTAGTATCTAAATTTAACAGTCATCGTTTGGAAACAGACTAATTTAGTAACTTTTTGGCTATTTGGCTAAAATATGAGCTAAAAGAAACTAGTATGTTTGGGATGACTTTTTGGCTTTTTACGAAAAGATGTGCAAAAAGTAGAGAGAAAAGAGAATCTCTGACTTTTTGGTATGGGTTGTTGGCTTTTTGGCTTTTTTAAATAATTTTTTGGCTTTTTGGCTAAATGGGTTGGTTCCCAAACGAGGCCTAAATGTAATCAACAATCACAGCCGTACTACTCGCTGAAATACCTTCCCAGCAATGTTTTCTTGACTTTGGAAGAGAGGAATCATGACTGTTTGACCATTTTCCGTCTTCATTGAAACCTATGCAGACAACGTTCACCTCCATTTCGTAACGGCAAGCCATTGGAAAGAAGGGATCGGTGATTGATCCGGATAATTTGTTGAATTACGGGCTGACGATTGCGTCCAAGGGGCAAGAAGGTTTGTTGAAAGAGTTTGATGAATTTTTGGAGCATTATAGTAGCTTTTCGGTACAGAAGGTGTCGGAGAAGGGGAAGAAATCGGAGGTGTTGGATGTAACGGTTGTGAAGGAGATTGCATCGGAGGATTTGGAGTTGGAGAAGAAGAAGGAGCTGATGAAGGAGCAGTGTGCTGCGTACTAGACCACGTTGGCGCCGAATGTGGAGGATTATAGTGGGACTGCGGCAAAGCTGATGATTGAAATGGGGCAATGAGGTTTTGAGGAAGAGGATCAAACCCAGTCAAATTTCTCTGATATATATTTAGGGACGTTAGTTATTAAAAAATAATTTTGTAGATCTCTTCCATTATGAAAAGTAGGAGAGGGACCCTAAACTAATTTTTCTTATAAATTATTATATCATTCTATATTTTTTTTTTTCATATTTTTATAAAAAATTTAAAAAATTATGAATATAGTATGTTACCAAAAACGAAGCGTTACTCACCCCTAAAGTTGGAAATTTGTTTTTGGGTGTACAATCGCTCAAACCAATTGAACGGTCCAGATCTCACCACGATGAAATGTACAGTCAGGATTCCGCCTTCAGTTGGCTATTTAAATCAGCCCCTGTTGCCCGCCGAAGGCTCAAACACTCAGAAATAATGGGCTTGTTTGGTTGATGTTTCTGAAAAAAATTTCAGAAATTTTCTCTACAAACAAATTTCAGAAATTTTCTCTACCAAACAAATTTTCCCAAAAAAATTTCTCAAAACACACAAACCAAACAACTTTTCCAAACAAATCTCTCTCACACACACATCAAATCAATCACTTTTTCCAAAACTCTCTCTCAAAACAATTTTCCAAAACAAATTTCCCAAAACACCAAACCAAACATGTTTTCGTACTTTTTTTTTCCAAAACATGTTTCTGAAACACAAACCAAACAAGCCCAATAACTCACTATTTCCCTACTCCTCTCTACAAACTTCCCATCAATATGCAAGACAAAACCCTTCAAAAACAATCTGAATTCGAGATCACATCAAAACCCTAATCTCTCCAATTTCACCATCAACTACTCAGGTTTGATTCACTTCATATAACCATCTCATCAATTCATATCTTGATTTCTCGATTTTCAATCAATTGAATAATCTGAGAATAATAGTATAATTTTTCTTGCTCACAGTTGAATTCTGGGTTTAGGGTTTTGTACAGACGGCCTTAAAATGGCCACTCGAAACCGGAGATCGTCATTCTCATCGTCGCAATCTTCATCAGCATCATCATCACTGATATCATCGTCTATGGCCAAGAGGCACGTGGGGTTGGAGAACCCCGGGAAGGCTATGGCAGTGAAGCCCAAATTGGTGAAGAAGCGGCCGACTCTTGCTAACCTGGTGAATCAGACAAATGGTTCTCTGAATGCTCCACGGGCGGTTGTTGTGTCGAAAAAGCCTATGGTGCGTAATTTGTTATTTGAATTGATAAAATTTATTGGTTAATTGATATGGGTGTGTGTTGCTTTGTGCATAGCATTTAAATTATAGTGGCCACTTTGCTTACTAGATTCTTCAATTTGAACTTGCAATCAATTATATAAATATACATTTGTCTTTGATTAGTCCTTCCATTCAACGATTTCTCTCCAAAACTGTAGGTGGTTTCCATTTTCTAAATAAAAAATTGAATTGATATCCTACCTCAAAAATCAAATGTAGGGTGATGGGTTTAGTTAATTGATTTGTAAGACTTTCGGGATGAATCGATATGATTGTGTTATTTTGTGCACACATGCATATATAAAATGAGCGGTGATGCATGTGCAATTCAAATAGGTAAACTGTCACGCCCCAAAATTTGGATTATTAAATATTAAATTAGGACTAAACCCAAATTAATATTCCATTATCCAAATTCTAGGGGTGAAACAAAAAAAAAAAAACTAAACGCTAACCAATACCTCAACATTAAGGTAGCAACAATAAAACAAAAAAAATTATGCCAGTCAAGTGGTTAGTGTGTTCTTTATCAAATCTAAGGTTTTATGTTGGAGTCTTGCCCTCTTTTCCAACTCTCTCTTTCTTTTCTTTTTTTTTTTTTTTTTTTTTTTTTTTTTCTCAATTGAGAAATCCACTTGGCACATAGAGAAGGCAAAGCTTTAGGACACCAACATATATGTTTAATGGTGGAGAGTTTTATGGTGTCAGTTTTTAATGGATTGTTTTAGTTGAAGTTAACAACTTTTTCTATTTGATTAGATCATACTTGAGTTTTGTTAATGAGTTGAACTGATTAAGTGCTTGTGCAAGAATTTAAACCATTGGTGGTTTCAATTTTCTTGATACAAAAATTGAATGAGATCATCACTTCCTTAATATGACAGTAGAGGAGTTTTATGATTTTCTTAATTTGTTATGTGTGCAAGTTGATGATACATTTAAACAAGAAGGGATTGAAGGCATATGGTGGACTTCATATCATGGGGTGCTTGTTTTACTTACTAGTATTCTACCAAATGTAGAAAAAGTTATGTGAAACAAAATTCGTTGGAGCTTCATCCTCGTTCTAATTCTATTTGGAAATCAGATTGCTTTTTATTTATTTATTTTATTTATTTATTTATTTTTTGGGTTTCTTCCCTCTTCATCCCTGAACTACCTATAGGAATTCCTAATGAACGTGGCATCTTTTTCATTGGAAAAGAAAATGTCTTGGTATAAACTTTAAGGGTCTTGCTAACAAGTGTCCCTAGGGCACAAGAAAAGGACAAAAATATGTCAATCTTGGGGCACTTATTACTAAATTCAATACACTTTTTATAAATTTCAAAAACTTTATAGTCTTTTTATACTTTTTCAGTACACTTTTTCTCACCTTCCCAATATTAACAAGTGGCATGGGGGCACTTGTTAGCATTTGTCAAACTTTAATTGTTCAATGACTATTTAAGTTTTATACCTTAGTGACAGCTTGAGTGTCTTGAACTGTGGCGCCTGAAATTCATGTTGGTTCTAGGCTATGTTACACGGACTCGTCAGTTTTGGCGAAGTACTGGTGTCGATACGACACGACACGACACGGGTACGGGTACGGAATCCGGACGGGATATGGCATGGAAGAAGTGGATATGGCATATGGAAGTAAGAAGAAAGATTGCATACCTGTGATTAGGGAGATTGCATACCTGTGATTAGGGCTACGAAAACTGCGAGATTAGGGCTTCGATCCTGCGATTAGGGATTCGATCTTCTTCTCTCAAACTGTCTTCTTCTCACTCTCACTCTCGATTGTTCTCTTCGTCTGTCTCTTCTCTCGCTCTTGATCATCTTCATCTCTCTCTTCTCTCTGTTTCGATCAACTTCGCCTATCCCCCTCTCTGTTTTCTTCTCTCCATTCTCTCTGTATTCTTCTCTCTTTGACTGTCTTCTCTTCTCTCTTCTTTTTAATTGGTGCCTATCATATAAATAATATATAATATAAATTATATCATAAATAATATATATAATATAACTCCTTTTCTTCCATCTTGAAAGTTGTCGCCAACCAACAAGTTAATAAACTTTCACCTTTTCACCTACCAATCAAAAGTCAAAAAAGCTACCATCCACCTATTGATTATATAATAATAAATCTAATTAAATAATATATAATAAAAATTTTATAAAATCTATAAAATACATTATCTATTTTATATTTATTTTAACATAATTTGTTATTCCTTATTTATTATATTTTTGTTATTTATAATATATATGTCAATTAAAAGTAAAAAAATAAATTATATAAATAAATTAGAAAAATTATCAGTAAAAGTAATACATAAGGTAAAAATAATAAATATATTTAAAAAATAATTATTTAACTTATCTTTATATAATAAATATATTTAAAAAATTAAATATTTAACGTATCCCCGTACCCATATCCCCGTTTGGATCCATATCCACGTATCCTCAATTTTTAGTTTTGAAGTGTCCGACTCCTAGATACGTACCCGCACCCAATACCCACACCCGAGTCCGTGTAATGTAGGTTCTAGGCACCTAGCCCCTAAGTGATTTTTCAGTACTGATAGCAGCCTACGCCTTGGTGGAGTTATGGGGGCTTGGTTGGGCTATATTTTAATTGATAGCAAAATTTTAGAGTATGAGTTGCTGATATTGACATTGACGTAAAGTTGTTTATAATTTTCATTTTGTTAGTTTTTATGCCACTTGGAATATTCTACATGGTCTAGTTTGAATTTGATTAATTTTCCATACCATATATTGTAATCAAGGTTTCTTTCATGGTTTTAGTTTAAACAGTTTTGGATATATGTTATGTTTTACAAACAGTAACCAGTTGTAAAAATATTTGTTTTAACTGAGAGGATTTAATATTTTTTATTAGATATACTGTGGTGCGCATCTTGTTACGCGGGCTTTACAAATATTTTGATTGTAGTGGTTTTTACAAAAAAATATGCAGAGTATAGGTGATCAACTTGCTTATGTATTTTTTTTATCCCGTAAATATAAGTGTAGGAAAGCTGCTTAAGAGCATTTACAATGGGTGTGTTAAAAATGTGTGTTAAAGTGTGTTATATGACAAAAAGTGATAAAAGTGGGATTCAAAAATGTGTGTTAAGAGTTTGTTAATTTAGTGAGTGAATAGTTAGTGAATGATGATATAATGGATGTGTTAAGGTGTGTGTTAAGATGCGTGTTAAGAATATATATATATAAATAATAAATAAAATATAAAATAATTGAAAAGTGCACCCCACCCCACTACACTGTCAGTGCCTCTCTCTCTCTTAAAGTGTGTGCATCTTTGCTTGGTAATAAGCCGGCCGGCCATAAAATCATCCGGCTGGCCAAAAAAAACTCTGCAAATATATATATGTATATATATATTTATTTTTATTTTATTTTATTTTTTTTGTTACTTGAAGGGTCTGGGGGGACGACCGGCCAGACGACCCCACGGCACTTCCCTCTCTCTCCCTCGTTGGCTAAAACACTGGCTGCAGTTAACACACTATTTAGCATCTGGCACTAACTTCGAGTACTAGCGTTGCCCTAAACAGCTCCATTGCAGCACCAAACAACACACTTAGCTGGCCAAAACTTGGCATCTGACATTAACAACATCCTTAGTGTGTCCATTGTGGATGCTCTAACTCACTTTTAGAAAAACAAGTCATAAAAAAGGAAATAAAAAAATCCAAGCATTATTATAACGTCTTGCCAATCAGAGAATGCAAGATCATCTTCCTGTCCCTGGACTTTTTTCAAATTCAAATACTTAGTTATAAAATTATTTTTTAAGCTTTTGTACTGTTGGATGAGACATGCAAGCAGAATGAGATTAAAAAACACAGTGTATAAAATAAAAGACGAATAAAGCCTGGGACAGGATGGGCAGAATGAGATTAACAAACACACTGCCATTTATTAGATTAATTTTATTTTGATTTGCTTTGATAACATATGTCAAGTGTTTTATTTTGCTGATGCTATGTATAAAAGTGAAAGTAAAATTTTACTTTGATTTGCTATAATAATATGTAATCTGTCATTTATTTGTTTAATAGTAAAATTTTACTCTATTAAAGTTATTATTTTATTTTACTTTGTTAAAGTTATGTTTTTGTAATTGTTTATTAATAATTATAGTAACTATGGTGTTTAGTGATGATGATAGCACTTTACTATTTAAAAATTAAAAATGTATAGTAAACTTTACTGTGAATCAAAGTAAAATACGTTAATTTTGATGGTAAAAATTTCGCTATTTTTTTATTTTAAAAAAAGACTTTCATAGTCAACCTAGATCTTGTTTAATAAATTTTGATGAGAGGATTCTAAAAATACTACTTTTATTAAAAAGCAACATTTAGATCAAAAGTTATATAATTTTAAAGTTTAAAATATTAAATTAGTCATTAATGATATTTTGGTAATAGTGGTGTGTGCTAGACTTTTAAAGGAATTTTTTTTTGTGCTTGTCCTTAATGCATTAAAGTTTTATTAGGAGGGGGTTTTGACCAAATTCCCCAATCAAAAGTTCATTTTCCAGATATGGTACCTGTGCCTGTCCTGGTCAAGTGGCCACTTGGAATTACTCATTAATGTATTCATTCCAATATTTTTGCATAGCATTCTAAAATTCTATACATGTACAGGGTTTCACATGATTCTAAACCACAGGAGCATTTTTTTTTTTATTTTGTTATTTTTGTCTCAAATTTCAGAAGCTCATGATTGTGTTAGGTGATCTCTAAAGAATGGATGTATGCTTTCAAATAATTGGCAAGCTAAACATAAAGTTTTCACTGCTGTATCTATACCCTACCTCAATTGCTATAGCTGTGTGCATTTCTTTTGGTTATCAATTAGATGTACACTTTGATCATTCACTTTGTATAGATGTGAAGCTTAATGTTTTAACTTAAAACTAAAAATTGATTAAATATTGTATTTGAAGGTGCCATGTGAGGTTAACATTGCCAAGATGAAGAAGGAATCTTCTACTCTCAGTTATAACAAAAGCATCTATGAAAAATTGCTGCCTACATCATGCAATGTGAAATCAAGAACAAATGTTTCTTGTCAGGATACATGTTTCCAAAGAGCTGATCAACCTGCAGTAAGTATTACTGCCTCCAGCGGTATGGATGTTTCTCCTTGTAAATCAGATGGTGGTTCAGTTTCTTTGGATGAGACTATGTCGACTTGTGATTTTTTGAGGAGTCCAGAATTTGAATACATAGACAATGATGATGCTTTGGCTGTCAATTCTATTGAGAGGAAAGCATGCAGTAGTCTCGACATATCAGATCCTGCGGGAATAGCAGGTTCCTTTTTCTTGGTGTAGTCTATTTGTTGTGGAATTCATTTTTCTCATTCGGTTGACTGCATTAGTACATGGGCCATGATACCTTACTAAATTTTTTGACTGCAGAATGCGAAAATTTAATCTTGTGGCATTTCTTATCTAGTTTTTGTTACTTTACTGCCAGATAACATCTGCAAGAAAGATATCCTCGTGGAGATTAAAACAGTCGATAGAGTGGTTGGCATTGATGATAACGTCACAGATCCCCAGCTCTGTGCTACCATTGCATGTGAAATCTATAAGAACCTGCAAGCATCTGAGGTTCATCCTTCTTTTTTTTTTTCCATGCTGCAATCTATAAGTAATCTATTTGGCATATTGACCCACTTTTCAACTTTTTTCATTGTTTTTGGTCCCTTGAAAGTGTGTCTATAGAAATACTGGTTTTTAGTAAGGAATTTCATTTAATCGTACCTTTAATTAAGTTTGTAGGGTTAGAAACTTAAAATAGGACAACAATCTTATATAACCTGAAAATCTTGGTTATTGTAATGGCAAGGCTATGGGTTTCCCATCCTATGATCCCATGATGTTAGCTGCAACGCTAAGAATTGTCATTAGTACCTTTTATTCTTGTTATTATATAAACTTAAATTCAATTCTTTATATGTGATGTGGTTACATATTCAATGGATGGGAAGCAGCCAGAATGTCAGTGTGCAGCAATATTTTTCCTTAAAGACCTTAATCAATTGTCATTCTTCTTAGCTTTGTGGTTGTTCAAGTAATATGCTTTTGTTAACTCCATAATTGCAAATATGAAGTTGTTAATTAGATCCCATTGAAATAAGAATTTAACCTTGAAAGAAAGGTTCAAAAGTAGTTTATAATCTGGCAGTTTCTTTGTCTTTTCCCAGGAGGTGATTTTGGTGCAGCCCTAACAGTTACAACCATTTACTTTTCCCACCATAAAATATATATTATAATACTATCAAACTGTGAAACTCTTGAGATTTGCGAAGTTTGTAAAATTGCATTACAATATTCTGTTGAACAAACACTAGAGTATAAAAATCGCTCATGTCAATAGGTTGATTGTGTTTTGAAATATGAGAGTTTATGGAGATCATTACCTAGAGATTGATCAACAAAGATTTTATTTGCGTGCATTGTCTGCTTTGGTATTTGTTGGATGGACAAAACTAAAAATTCCAGTAGGTTGATTGTTATTTGAAATATGAAATTTTAAGAAGGCCATCACCCAGAGATTGAGCAACAAAGATTTTAGTTGCATGCATTATCTGCTTTGGTATTTGTTGGATGGGAATTTTTTTTTTAGTTTTGCATAGAAATAGCTGATCTCATTATTCCTATATATAAAATTTTGTTTCTGGAAGTTTCAGTTTAAATTTGCCTGTAGTACAAGGGAAATATATGAATTTGTAGTTTTAAAAGTTGGTTTCAATTTATTTCTTTGGCTTTCTTGTTTTTTAGAGAAAGAAAATGCCTCGCACAGACTTTGTGGAGAGAATTCAGGGAGACATTAATGCCAGCATGCGTGCTATACTGATTGATTGGCTTGTAAAGGTAAGCCAAACTATTGGTGACATTACCAAGTTGAATTTCTGTAGTTCATCAAAAAACAGAAAGTGCATTATTGAACCAGTTCATACCAGCCTTGGTGTTATCAGGTTGTGAAAGTTTAGTCATTGTGAAGGGGACGGTTGTTTTAACCTTATAATCGGTACTTCATTTTGTTGTTGTTTTAGATAAGCCATCTAGTAACCAGTTGTCATGGCATCTTATTGTAGGTTGCTGAAGAGTACAGTCTTGTACCTGAAACTTTGTTTTTGACTGTTAACTACATAGATCGTTATCTTTCTGGCAATGTAATTCAGAGGCAACGACTACAGTTGCTTGGTGTTGCCTGCATGATGATTGCTGCGTAAGATTTAACATTTTAGTTTCTTGTTTTCGGTTGTTCTTCTCCATCTTCTGTGTCTCTTCCTCTGTGTATGTTGTGAGGAGAGAATGACAACTGATTATAACCAGTGATGTGATAATGCTGCCAGTAAATACGTGGAGATCTGTGCGCCTCAGGTGGAAGAGTTTTGTTACGTCACTGATAACACATACTCCAAGAAAGAGGTTTGGTTGTAATCTTCAGATGGATTTTGCAATTCTAGACTTTAAAGTGCTTCTGTTGTTAACCTGCATTACGCAATTTAATTGCTGCAGGTTTTGCAAATGGAATCTTCCGTGCTGAATTACTTGAAGTTTGAAATGTCAGCCCCAACGACTGGATGTTTTTTAACGTAAGGGCCACCTGTCTGATCTTTATTGAAAGTAGTGCATTTTAGTGTGCTTCTCTGACTTGACTATTCGTGCAATTCTTAGGCGGTTTGTTCGTGCTGCTCAAGGAATTAATGAGGTATTTATATCAGAGTAGTTAATCCTCGCATATAAGTTTCTTGGTTCCATTGCTTCTTGAGTTGATTAAAGTTTTCCGTCACCTGGTAACGATGGAACCCTGAGCTGTCGCATGATGTACTAATACTAGCAATATGTTTAATGGTCTCAATTGTTGATGCCATTCCATATTGGTATTAGTTTGATTTGCGTGTTGATTTTGTGGTAACAATGGTGGTTGCTAAACCCTTTACTGATTTGTAGTTTCTATCCCTACTTCTAAAGGTTCCATCAATGCAGTTGGGATACCTGGCCAACTACCTTACAGAGTTATCGCTGCTGGAGTATGGCATGCTTTGCTATGCTCCATCTCTAATTGCTGCTTCTGCAATTTTTTTGGCCAAATTTATACTTAACCCGTCAAAAAAACCATGGGTAAGTGTGAAAAAATATCATAAGGCCATTGCTTATTTCTAAGCTATTTTGTTATTATATAAGCTCTGATATATCCATGCAACATAGTTTAGTCCCATGTTTTTTTGGTGCAGACTTTGACCCTGAGGCATTACACACTTTACAAGCCCTCTGACTTGCGTGACTGTGTCAAGGCAATACATCGTCTCGTCTGCAACATCCATAGTTTCAGTTTGCCTGCAATTAGGGAAAAATACAGTCAACATAAGGTGAGCAAAATTTCTCTCTGTGAAATACACTATATGCATGCTCCATTGTCATTTATATTTATTTATTGTTAATATTTTTTTTCCCTACAAAAGGAAGAAACCAGAGGCCATTATCGTTTAAAGTGTTGTATTGGGTATAACTTGGAAAGGATTGGACAAATACATGACTTTTTTCTGATATGACAAACATTGATGCTATGTTTGGATCTTGAATTTGTGGAGGGAAGGGAAAAGAAAAAAAGACGCTAAATCTTTTCCTTTTTTTTAGTAGTTGGGTTAAGAAAATGGATAGGTATTTTTTTTAAAAATTCAGTTTTTGTTTGGTTATTTGTGTCTTAAGTAATTTCTTTTTCCTTTCCCTTCACAAATCCAATACGCTAACAAAGAGTGTCGGTGGTTGTAGTGGAAGTATGGTGGCATTCCACACTGAAGAGAGATTTAGGTAACATTGAAATATATGAAATTGTGGATATTGAAATCTCCCATTGATACTGACACACTTCTTTGCATCAGTACAAATTTGTTGCAAAGAAGAACTGCCCTTCCTCAATACCTCAGGAGTTCTTTATTGACCTCAGAGACTAGACATCTGGTTTCGTTCAAATGTTCTGTTGGATAGAGTTGGAAGTATCATAAGAGCTTTAATACTAGAGTATGTGATTGAATTTTTTTTTTTTTGAAGTATAAAATAGAATTATCATCATTTGTTGAGGAAGGTGGTATAGCAAAGGCAGTGGTGGAGCCAGAAAAATAGTTTGGAAGAGGCACTTGTTAATTAAAATTTTAAATTTTTTTTCCTCATAATCAATAACAATAGATAATAATTATTAAATTAATATTACGCACAAAATCTTAAATATTTAATATAAAATTTTTAAAATTTTTGTTTTTACAATTGACCTTGTGAAAAATTAGAATTTGAAATATATGGTGTTACTTGTAACTAGTGTGTTATATGCAATGTAAAAGAGTTATAATAGATTATATAATAATATATAAATATTAGTGATACCACATTATCATTGATATATGATATCACTAATCAATAACAAAATAACGCATGGAAGGTCAAATCACATTTGTTAAATATAATTAACAATTCAATATTTTTTCATTTTCGTAGTGGGATTAATTATGTTTATATGAAAGTGATGATTTGATATCACTGTTGTATTAAATTTTTTTAATAATTTGATTTGTTGTAATTTTTTTATTTTCAATCAAAACAATCATCATTATTTTCGTAATTTGAAAAAAAGTCATTAAGAAATCATTCTAAATGTTATTTTTATATGAATTTTTTTTATTGGTTAATAATTTCCTTACATGCAAAAAAATAAAAAAAATAAAAAATAAAAAAAAATTTTGCAAAACCTGAGAGGGGCACGTGCCCCCTATTCCCTTCGTAGCTCCGCCACTGGCTAAAGGGACTGACTTAAGTGATAATAATATTACATTAAAGTTGTTCATTAAATGAGCATATTTTATAATAATATTTGAATTCATATAGCAACTGACCCTAACAAAAAGGGCAAAAAAAAAAAAAAAAAAAAAATCATTGTGAGAGTAACTATAAACATTGGCTCCATTTATTTATTTATATGAATATTTACAGAATCAATAATGGTAGGGGCCCAAATTTTATGACTCAAAAGTGGCTGGCTATTTGAGTTACTTTTGAGCCACAAAATTAGGGCCCCCAAATATTTTTCTTACAGAATACTGCCTGTGGCTCCATTTATTTATGTATATGAATATTTACAGACAATTCTCTCTCTCTCTCTCTCTCTCTCTCCATTTACAGCATATAACTAACTACATTACAGTACAACAACTTGCCTAACTTCTGAAGATGTGTAGTGGTACTACACGAAAATAAATAAAATAGAACAGAAGCCTCTTATGCCAAATCCCAATTCACTGGACCCTCATTGAGACATAGGGTGCAAACTCTACACTATGGTTCGGAAATTTACTTAGCCAGTGAGAATCATCAAAGGAGCATTGTGGTCCATGAGTTGGGTGCTCTACATCAACGGGCTTCATGAATTTGGGTCCCCAAGCTGGGCTTCCATCCTCAAATGAGTTATGAGTAGGGGTGCAACTCGGGCGGGTTCGGTCGGGTTGGGGGTCTGCCCAAGCCCGACCCGAATTGCCCAGAGCAGTGCCCAAGCCCGCCCAAGTCCGAACATGAACCCGAGCTTTGCTGCCCAAGCCCGGCCCAAGCTTTGTATTTTGAACTCGGGTTAGCCCGAATTGCCCGAATTGCCCAGAAACTTGTAGGTAGATTTGTTTTGAAACCTGTAGGTAGAATTGATAATTAACAAAGAATTGAGAATTATTCAAAGTTATTTTCTGGTCACCAAAAAATAAAAATTAAAAATTAAGACTAACTCTTTTACTTAATTTATATATATTATATAATTTATTAAATTATATATATATTATATATTATATAATTTATATAATATATTAAATTTAATTCGGGTTCGGGTTGGCCATTAGTTCTGCCCAAGCCCGGCCTGAATTACAATTTGGGCATCAAAAATCTGTTCAGGCCCGTCCAGATTACAAGATATAGTTGCCCAAGCCCTAAAAAAACTCGGGCTGGGCTCGGGTTGCTCGGGTTGAGCCCGCCCGAGTTGCACCCCTAGTTATGAGGCATCTCCTTATCCCAGAATCGTCCGTTCTGATGGTGAAGATATCGTCGTAGGGTTGATAATGATGTGGGTTCGAGATTGGTTCAGCTGACACCCTAGCATAGTCTGTGGTAAACATGATAGTTTTTCCATTTGGATTGAACCACAGGTGGTTGGCCAGTCCACTAGACCCGCTTTGGACTATCTTCTTCAGCTCAGTCCCATTTGGGTCAATCATGTATAATTCAAAACTCCCTGAACAGGTGTAGCTTGCTTTTCGTGTTTCTTTCGGATATGATAGCCCTACAGTATGGTTTCCTGTGGTTCTGAATCTGATCTCACAAGTGCAATATGAAATAGATAAACACAAAAGAGTTCAAATTCGGCAAATTTTTTTAAAAATTGATTTTGAATCAAAATGCTAGAAATGAATTACTTTGTTAGATATAGAGTCGCCACTTAAATGGTTTTTTTTTTCTTTTTGGTGGGAAATTTAGGAAACTCGAGACTCGTGCCAAAAGTCACTTATCCATCATCACCAAAGTGTCTCGGCTCGGGAACTTAGGTACGAGAGGGGAAGGTTATGAATTGAGCACCTCACTCGCCCGATCAAAATCGGCCTTTACTAATCATGATGTGATTTTTATTTAGATTATATGGTTTTGTTCTGATTATTAGACTATTGTTATTATGTGATGCACACAAGTATAGACTAATTTGTAAAAGTTGGAACACTTTGATTTCATGTTTGTTTTGAAAAGTGTTTCGAATAAGTGCCACTTGAAAGTGATCTCATATGCACATTACTCAAATCATCCCAATTTAAGCAATTAGCCTTCATCCATAGGCATTCAAACAGATATAGCACTAAAGCACTTAGCCTCATAGTAATCATGCTTAACATGGTAACAATCATACTAATGTAATATGCTAAAGCAGTAAAGCTTACCCCAATTTCCGAGGCGAACCAAAAGAGAGAAAATAGTTAGAAAAATGCATGATCATAACTAATGAAATATGCCTAATGCAACACATGCAATATGCAATTAGAAATCCGGTTTCTAGCATTGCATATGAATCAATTTGATAGCATGTAGTTTAAGCATGTTTTCAAAGAAGTATTAAATAACAATGTAAGTTAGAATGAGAAGCCGAACCTTATGCATATAAGACACATGGATGTAAATCATGGAAAATGCTAACCGAAATGTGATACTCTAAACTATCCATCATAAGTGGGTAAATAAAAAAGAGAAGCTTGGAAGACATACACGCATTATTACATATTTGCCATCGCGCAGGAGGGTCCGAATGAATGAATTAACTAAGCTACTTAACTAATTATTACAATGCCGAAGTTAACTAACTATTCTAGCTAATTAAATAGTTACAACACACTCTAATTAATTAATACAAATTAACTAATTAGTTACATTACGGAATTAATTAACCAAATAATTATTTACAAGTTCATTAACAACATACTAATATTAACAAAACTCTAACGAGTCCCGAGGAGCAAGGAAATGACTTATGCATGCACATGAATTTTTCTCCTGAGAATGCCTCTGCACTGTTTTGCACCTCAACCTCTGCTCTGCTTTGTGAAAAAAAAAGTGGTATTGCCTAGCTGAAAAAGGTGGCTGGCAGGCCAGAAGTGGTGGCCGGCCGCCCACTAATAGTGGCCTGTCGTACGGTAAAGGTGGCCTGCCAGCCACTAATGTTGGGTTTCTCTTGCTGCAACAGAAAACAAACGGAGCATAAATAGAGCATTCTCAGGGGATGTTTGTCCACCCCGGTGTAGACGTCCCCGAACGTCCCGGGAAAATCCCGTTTTATTCATTGGGCTCACTACAGTTCGGACTCGATGTCACGGTTCTTAATTTGATCTCGCAAAGTGCAATACGAGATGATAAATCACCAAAGAGTCCAAATCCGGCAAATCGTTTTGAAAAATTGATTTTTAGAAAGAAGTGCCAAACATGGACTGCTTTGCCAGATACAGAGTCGCCACCTAAATGTTTTTATTTTGGAAAATTTAGGAAACCCTAACTCGTGCCTAAGGCCACGTGTCCGTCATCACCAAAGTTGCCTCGGCTCGGGAACTTGGGTACGATTGGGGAAGGTCATTTCATGAGCACCCCCGCTCGTCCAATCAAAGATCGGCCACTACTAAGCATGATATCTTGTTTTTGAAAACACATGTGCTCTTATTCCGGTTATTAACCTAGAATTACTATGTGATGCGCACATCATACAAGTATAGACTAGATTGCCTAAGTTGGAACAAAGCATCGCATATCCGTTTGTTTTGAAAATAGATTGAAGTTTGTTACTCGCAAGTAGGCTAAAACATGGGTTTCGACGAATTATTCAAATTCAAGCAACCCAACCTTCACCCACAGACATTTAGGCAGTTATATCACATAAGCACATAGCCTCATGGTAAGCATGCTATCATGGCAATCACTCATACGTATGTAAGGATGCTAAAGCATAAACACTTACCGAGTACTCCGAGCCAAAGAAAGAAGCTAATTAGAAAACATGCATGAATCCTAACTATGCTGAGACGCCTAATGCAACACATGCAAGAATGCAACTAAGATAGGCTCGGCTATTCTAAGATGGCATATGAGATGCTAGAGGTAACATGTATTCAACTTGGAATTGAAATACGATGCAGTTAGTATGATGTGCCGAGCCCGGTGCATGCAAAACAGATGAATGGATGCAAACATACGAGCATAAGGATGCTAATTGAAACGTGCCCTAAAACTAACCATCATAAGCTGGTAAATAAAAGGGAGAAAGACGTGGGGTTGGAAGACATACATCACACACACGCACACTTATTACAACATTGCCCTCTCTCGGAGGGTCCGAATAAATAATACAGAATCGAATTAACTAATTATTACACAACACTAGCTAATTAACAAATTAACTAAACTAGCATGCAAACTATGTAAAATGGGCTGCCCCAGCTCTGCTTTGAATGATAAAGGATACATGCATGCTCAAGTCGCCTTGTCGAGAAATCCATCGCGATGCTCTGGCTCGCATTTGTTTGCAATTGATTTCAGAAACTTGCACAAAGCTCCAAGGAGATGAAACTCTACCTTGGGAATCTAGGGGGAGGCTGCCGACCAGCTACAGGCATTGGAGACCACCTACCGACCACCCTTGGTGGTGAAAACCAGAAAAGGTGGTCGGCCTGCCAGAAAACCTGGTCGGCCGACCAGTTTCTTCTCCTGGTTTCTGCATTTTCTGCAACAAAGGCAAGAGAGAGAGAAAGCAAGGTATTTGCAACACATGTGTGCACGACCACTCTCCCCATCATTGCATAAGCTCTAGGGAGTGTAGTCCTTGATCCTCGTGCCACCAGTCACGCATCTCGATGCATGATGGCCGATGAGTCGAATTGCACGACTCAATGTGAAATGAATGCACATATAAACACATAAATGCCTAAACTCCATCATGTGTTAGTCAAAAGTGTCGGTGACCGAGAATCGAGATACGTTTCATCACTTGGATTATGAAACGTCCCTCGTTTCCCGTGTTTGGACTAACTTCTATTCCAAACATAATGCAACAAGTAGAATGGCATGCACAATGCAACCTCAAGCATGCAATCCTAAGGCGATGCAACCAAGTCATGCAAACATGCAAAGGATGACGTGCCAACATGCAAACTAGCATACGCAATGCTACGAACTAACAATGGCATACTCAATGCACATGATACTATATGTCATACACAATGCACATGTGAAGACTATCATACACAATGAAGTGAACAAGGCATGCGCAATGCAATGATCAAACATGCGACAACGCGGCATACTTAATGCTATGAACTACAATGGCATACTCGATGCAAAATGGACTTAAACCAAAATGAACGGGCCTCAGCCACACCCAAATCAGTGGCCATACATGATGAAAATGAGGCAACAAAACACATGCAAACATGCATGATACAAGGGCCCAAAGCCTAGGGCACAAGATACAACTGTATGAAAGCATGGAAATGATGAAATATGGCATACAACAACACATGTTCCAGCTCTGAAATGACATACAAAATGGTCCCGAATCATGCAAACAACTCATGTTATGCATGTTGAATGGCTCAAATACCGAAACTAGTGAAGTGCATTACACTAGAGGTATGCAAAGCAATGCCCAAATGAACAAACCAACCCCAAACAGTCCCTATGCAGGCCCAAAACAGTGGCAAAATGGACTAAGATGATGGCTTGAAATGCACAAAAATGAAGCTCATGCAATGGCCCACAAATGAGGTATACAAGCACAACTCTCAAACGCACTTAAAGAGTGGAAAACATGGGAACATGACACAAGTATAGGCTCTGAAATAAGATGCTCAATGATGCCAAAACATGTAAATAGCTCAAGTTAAGCATGCAAGGGACCTCCAAACTCAAAGCTAGTCAATGCTATTACACAACAAGTATGCATGGCAAGCATCATTCGACCAAGGGGCCTCAAAACAGAGCTAAGGCAGCCCAAAATATGAACAAAATCAGTTTGGAGCATGGCCAAAATATGCTAGCATAGAGGGCCAAAACAACATGCATTATAAGCTAGTGAACATGATTTACACTACAAGCATGTGAAGCATATGAGAGGCTATCAAACCAGCCAAAAACAGAATCATGGCATGCCAAATGATGGCCAAAAACCCACTGAAACAAGACCAATACATGCAAGAATGACATGCTCATTTGATAAGCCATGAAAGGGATTACTTTATATATGCAAGAAGCGAGTAAAAGGGGACCAAACCAGCCATGGTCAGAGCCTAGGCAGGTCCTAGAAGTCACCAAAAAGTGCCTAAACTAGGCCTCCAAATGGTATAAACATATGCTCCTTTAGTAGGCCAAAAATGCTAGTAAACAAGACAACAAGAGAGAGGGTCACCCATCTCTAATTTAGGCCCTTAAAACCACATGCCAACAACTGAAAATCTGCTGGATTTCAGTGGCTAAAAGGCCAAGCAAAGATTAGCTCGAATGCCTTATGGCATGGCACAAAACAAGGCTAAATAGAGCATGCAAGAGGGTAGATGACCCTTAACACCAAAAGAGCCTTAAACAAACATGAAAAACACTTAAATATGAAGCTTTTTTCAGTTGACAACAAAGCTCAAATAAGCATGAAAATGAGGCTAAGAGAAGGATCAAAACAATGCTTAAAAAGAGGGAAACGGAGTTACCCTTGATGCTCAGCAAAACTAGCAGGTTTTTGGACCAAAAACCAGCTCTTCAACCTCCAAGAATGCCCTCCAAGAACCTCAGATCAGTGGTGGGGGTATATGGCTATGAGGTATGGTGAAATAGGTCAAGAACCACACACTTTTGAACCCAAAATATAGAGATATAGAGAGAGATATATATTTTTGCCTTAGCAAATCTTAGAACCTTTGTATAAGGAGAGGGAGGGCCTTTCTTATAGAGAAACAAGGCCAAAGATTCTTCAAGAAGCTAAAAACAAGGCTCAAGATCCTCCATACACGTGTATGGAGGATACAGTCTGTGCCTTCCAACTGGCACAGCTAGCACCCACTCAAACAGACAAAACAGGAGGAAAGGGGCCGACCAGAAAAGGTGGTCAGCCAGCTACTTTTAGTGGTCGGCCGACCACCCTAAGTGGTCTCCCAGAAAAAAAAGTGGTCTGCAGGGGTAATTGGTGGTCTCCACACTGAAAGAAAGCCAGTGGTGTGGTGGGAGACCAGTAAATGTGGCTCAAAAATCAAGGAGACCAGTTTCCTAACAAGAAAACCAGCTGGCGGAGAGAGAAGTGGTCTCCAAGAGAAAAGGTGGTCTCCCACCCTTGTACCACCTTCCAAACAATGAAAACAAGGTTCATGCCAAAAATGAACCAACACCGATGCAAAACGAGGGTTCGGGGGGCAAAACGCGGGGCCGGGTGCCCCGAAAACAGGCTGTTAAGCACCAAAAGTGGCGTGCGACCACAAAGGTGGTCTCCCGGGCCGCAGTGTCCCTCTAGACAGAGGAAACAAGGTGTGTGCCAAAAAAAGTGCCAAACAGGGAATGTTAAGCGGTCTCGAACCGAGGCGCGCGGCCGACGGCTCCGAAAATCGAAAACTAGTCTCCAAACGGGAACAGTGGCCTGCGACCACGAAAAGTAGCCTACGGCCACTGAGAGATGGTCTACAAGACCTCTCCCTCCCTCCGGGAAGAGAAAGCAAGACTTGGTCCGCAAACCGAGGCAAAACATAAAAGGGTCTCGAGGCCCGGGGGTAAGGACCTTAGTCGAAACTCCGAAACCTCAGAACGAGCACAACATACGCAATCACCGAGCGCTCAATCGATGACGTCTGAGTCTTAAGGTCGGTAAAAAATGGGGTGTCTACACCTGCCTCTCCTTATCATTAGACAGCTCAAATGAGGGGTAGGCTCGATTCGCAAGGCATCAATCGGCGCAAATTTATTGCGTGATGACTTATGAACCAAGAGATACAATTTCAATAAGTGCACAATTAAAGACTCATGAACCTCCTCACCATCATGATATTGATCAAGGGAAGCGGTTGACATCGACTCTTGAACCGTTTTCATCACTAACAAGTATGAAACGACTTAAGACTTAATGGGTTCAATTAATATCCGACCGAACCCCAAACCATTTTATTATCTTGCTTCATTTTAAGCTATTGATTACCCTTTTTAATTACCTTTGCATTCGCTAGTCATTTTAGTCCAAAATGAGCATTAAGTCCACTAAAGGAGGGAAGTGTCAAACAAAGGGTTGTTTTGGGCATGAGAGAGATGTCATGCCGTTGGTAATAAACCTCCGAAGAGATTAAACCATTAATCACAATGATCTCTATCTTAAGCTTAAACAAATAATCGATTTGAAACGACTCTTAAAGCAAGGAAGAAGCCAAGAAATGAGAGAAGTACAGAGATGATTAGAGATTATCACAAGTATGGAAAGCTTGAAATAAATGCTATCAACTCAAATAGGTTGGTGTCTAATGTCTAAAACACCAAGCCTATGATGACCATTACACTAGAAACATACTATACAAAGCATAAATGACATGAACAACTTAAAACAGTCCTAAAATAGGCTAAAATAGCACTGAAATTAAGGTTACAAAAGCAAGCTAAAATAATGGGGGCAATTAAGCTAGTAAACAAGCCAAAGGAGGGAAGGCTAACCCCTCCATTTTTGGGACTTCAAAGCCACATTTTAACCTCTGAAAAACATCTGAGAATCAGTGTTAAAAAACTTAAAAAAATATAATGAAAAGATGGGAAACACAAGGGTAAAAGCCTAGAAGACAAGGATCAAAGAAGGGTGGTCAAACCCTCTACCTTTAATGACCTTACACCACAAGTTTCAGCCCATAAATACAGGTGAAAAATAGTCCAAAAACAGTAAGAAAAGATAGGAAAGAAGTAATGCAAAAGAGCTAGGATGTATACCTCTTAAAGAGGAGTGATCCTTTTGTTCACAAACCAATAATTTCACACCCTTAAGAGCTAAAATGCAAGCTCAAACACCTCAGCAAAGAACTTTCAAGATTTGGTTTAGAGTGTTTAGGCAAAGGGTATAGAAGTTGAAAGGGAGAGAGAGAAATGTAGAGAGAGAAATATTTTTTCAAAACTCTACTCCACAAATTTTTCTAACCTTAAATTTTGAGAGAGAGTCATCAATATATAGAAATATATGATACTAGCTCGAAAATATCCACACAGACATAGTTGGTGCAGTATATGCATATGTAGAGACAGCTAGCACTGCTGGCAAAAAGATCTAAATTTTTACACAAGTGGCCGGCAGGCCACTAATAGTTCTGCAGGTCTCTGGATGATGAGGCTTGAAAAACTATTGTTTTGGTCCAAAAATAAGGCACAATGTTTGTAGTTTTTTGAGGCTCACAATTGAGGGTTCCTATTGAGGAACTTGAGCATTTGGATAAGCGTATAAATTCATCATTGGGTGATCAATCGGTGGCGCCCAAGTCGTAGGGTAGTCAAAAATAGGGTGTCTACAGTTGCCCCTCTTTGACAGAGCTTGAAGTCATGAAATGACATGAGTGAATGTCAAAGCCCAGAGACGATCAATTTTGACAAGGCTATAAGACTTGGGCAAACAATCAAGACATAAATTAAATTGGTTGAGCTCGAAAGCTGCCTAAGTATCCCTTTGCAAGAATCAAACCAGCGTAGTTTAAGGACAAGATGCAAATGATATGCACAAAGAATATACAGCTGGACTCACGCTTCGCGAAGCCAGTTATTTTGAAAATGCATGCTCATGCAAGATGATGCAATAAGAAATAACAAAATAATTGTAAAGAAGTCCAACCACGTTTCATGTGGAAAGAAATAAAAACACACTCTAACCACGCTGAAATTGTGAGAAGAGGAGAAAAATCGCTCAGGGTTGTGCTTTCTCACACCTCGAGATGATGCGATAGATGCAAAAAGCATGAGATTATGCGATAGATGCACAAGGCAGTAAGAGTGTGCGATAGATGCACAAAGTGAACAAGTGCGATCGATGCACAAAGTGGACGAGTGCGATAGATGCAAAAAGTGAGCGAGTGGGATAGATGCACAAAGTGAACGAGTGCAATAGATGCACAAAGTGAACGAGTGCGATAGTTGCATAAAATGAACGAGTGCGATAAATGCACAAAGTGAATGGGTGCAATAGATGCACAAAGTGAGCGGGTGCGATAGATGCACAAAGTGAGCGCGTGCGATAGAAGCACAAAGTGAGCGGGTGCAATAGATGTACAAAGTGAGCGGGTGCGATAGATGCACAAAGTGAACAGGTGCAATAGATGCACAAAGTGAGCGGGTGCGATAGATGCACAAAGTGAACGGGTGCGATAGATGCACAAAGTGAACGAGTGCGATAGATGCACAAAATGAACAGGTGCGATAGATGCACAAAGTGAATGGGTGCGATAGATGCACAAAGTGAACGGGTGCGAAAACCAATATAATGACAACGCATGTTCTATGTAAGATTATAGACAATCGGTATATCATGTTAATTGAAAGCATGTTCTATGCAAGAATTGAAAGCATGTTTTATGCAAGATTGAAAGCATGTTCTATGTAAGAATCAAAAGCATGTTCTATGCAAGATTGAAAGCATGTGAGTTATGAACAATGCAAGGCGCACATGCAACATAAGAGGTATGTGTGAGTGCACGTTCTATGCAAAAAAAGATATCAGATATGTAAATTGACAAAACAAACAAAAGCGACGTTCGATGACAAACTCTGACGTACCCCCTCGAAGGCTTTGCAAAATGCTCAAAAGGATACAACTTGTTCATATTTGAAATTGGGGCATGTTCGCGCGCTGGAGTACAGCGGGCATTGGAATGGCGCAATCGGAACACAATTTCAAGCTCCTCGGAAATCAAATCCAATTCAAATGCCTCAATCCTTCTTTCCAGACCCAAAAGAGGACCTCCCATACATTGTTAGGGAAAAAGGGGAACAAAACCAGCATTAGGCCATAAAAGAGGCTTGCCAAACACTAATAGTGTACGACTGCCCCCTTTTAGTGGCCTGCCGACCACTAATGCAATTTCGGGGGGCAAAAATGGGATTTCGGCACGGGTCTCTTTAAATACACCACCAAACCTCATTTCCTCATACCCACATGACCAAAATCAATCTTCCTCTCTCTCTAGGTGCTTCCTCTCTCTCTAGGTGCTTCCTCTCTCTAGATTTGTGCCTCGTATGCATTTTCTAACGCCCAATGCAAACTTTATTCGTAAACCTTCTTTGGCCCTCTTCACTTTGAATCGATCAGATTTTGTTTTCGTTGATTTTTCCTAATTTTCAACACTTTGGGCTTGTTCCCCTTGAGTTTTTCTTGGGTTTTGTGAACTTTCTCGGGTTTTGACTTTTTCTCCCATTTTCTCTCTCCTAGGGTTGACTTTTTCAAGTTTTCCCTTTTTTCTCCATTTATCTTCATTTTTCACCCACTTTCCACTCATTTTCCAGATAGCAGACAATGTTCCACATGATGGTGCCCCTCTCGAGGTACCTATGCTTTCACTTGCTGTCGAGATTGAGAAGCCTATAGCTGATGAGGCTGGCGAGGCAGCAAAGGACATTGCCACTAACCTCAAGGTAGAGGCAGAGGTCTTCGCCCTAGGGCCCGAGCCTGAGTTACTACTAATGAGGGTGAGGCCCTTTGATTCGGCCTTTACCACCCCTGTATATACATGATGGTGCCTGGAGGCATTAGGCACTTTGATGACTTCGTTGATGACGTTCTGGAGGATATTTTGCTGAGGGGGCCAGACTCCTACCTTGTCCATAGTGCTACTGAGGTACAACCCTTATGCTTTACTGCCTTTTATCAGACTCTTCTTTTATCACTGTCTTTCATCTGATTCACTCTTTCTTTGCCACATGAGGACTCTTGCTCCTGTAGGGGTTACGGGGCAGTAATGGCTAGGGATTAGTATCATGAGCTCCCTTCCTGGGTCTGCGACCTTGTCGATAAGGCAGGCTTTGGCTTACTCTACACCGGGCTCAAGTGCCACATGGCTAGCCGGACTCTACTTGGAGCATTAGTGGAGAGGTGGTGGGATACCACCAAATCTTTCCACTTCTCTTCTATTGGGGAGATGACGATGACCCCCTATGACTTTTCGATGATCACAAGCTTAGGACTTGGGGGTGATCCGATCCCTTTCGACATGGACATAGGCTAATGGGAGGCGGCCTGGACCTACCTACTCGGAGCGAGCCCGTCCTTATACAGGCCAGCTATGGTTTGATACAATTGGCTCCTCAAGCGCTTCCACAGGAGTCAGCCTGAGATACAGGAGCAGGTGAAGCAGTACACCCGGGGCTTCTTGATGTACCTTCTTGGTACCACCTTGTTCACGAACAAGTGGAATACCGTGGGTTTGTACTTGCTAAGTGCCCTTGTGATCCTGTCTCGGGTCCAGTTTTACGACTGGGGCGAAGTCGGCCTTACCACACTCTACAACTACATGAGCTCCACTTCCCGCATGAAGGGAGACAGGGTCGGAGGCCACTGGAGAGCCTAGGAGGTATGCACTGCACCTTTGATTCTGTTTACTTCTTCTTATGTTTTCTACTTTGCATTTTCTGCCTTATATCTGTTCATACATTGTGCCTTTTGCTGATCTTTTTTTGCAGCTGTGGGTTTACGCCTATTTCTCGGCCCTAGCTTCAGAGTCGATAGATGAGATTGCTCTGGCCGTGCCCTACTCTCGGCGGTATGATGGCAGGTGCCGCCGCTGGAGCCGCGAGGACATGACCTTTGCCTTCTATCGTCGTTACTTCGACATAGTAGTCGCCTGTGAGGTAATCCAAAACTCACAATCATGTCTGCTTTATTCCCATTGCTACTGTTCTGATCCATATTCTGACAACTGACAGCAACTAACAACCTGTACCGTCTCTATTTGCAAATCACCTGGAAGCCATGGGTGATGATGCTAGCTGGAGTCAAGGACCAGTATGTTGGGGCTTGGGCTACCTCTTGATAATGGATTTTGTTAGAGGGCCCATTTTGCCAGGCCTGGTTTTTAGGAGAGCAGTTTGTACGTTAGACACTGGGTTTGCCCGCCCCGGTTGTTCCTATGTCACCCCCAGCATTTTTGAGGACAGTTGATAGCCTCTCAGCTAAGGCCATTATTTAGTATATGGTGCGGTTGGATGCCGACTACTTTCGAGGGGACAGAGATTACACAACCTTCATTCGAACTCATCTTATGCCACCCCTGACTGGAGTTCACGCGGGTGACGTAACAGGTACTCCCTTGGCTGGAGAGGCTGCTAAGGAGGTCGAGGCTGGTATTGGAGAGGCCCATTCCTTTGCACAGGCTGCCGGTTGGTCGGCGATTCCTACCGCCATTCCTTGCGGGCGACTGAGCGGGACGGTCTATCAGTTCTCGATTGAGTCACCGGAGACGGGGCACGGGTACGTCAGAGCCTCGGGCGCACGTCAGGTATGGACCACACTTGACACCTTGCTTTTTGAATTCTTCTTTTTTAGATACTGATTATTTAGTTTCACTTGTAGGCACGCACAGAGTACATAGAGGGCCTCCTTTAGCTGGTTGCCTCCCTAGTTCACATGGTGCAAAGGAAGGAGATGCCACTCACTTTGCATGGTATCCAGGTATACTTCCCATCCCCTCATGCATTGTATTGCTTTCCACACTATTCATACGGTAAATTAAGATGCATTCTGATACACTATACTGACACACTGTACCCATGCTGCATCTGTTTTTTGTATTATACTCATACTGCATATTCCAATCTGCAACAATACATACATCGTATTTGATATGTTGATGCTTGTTTCTTTAGGTTCCACCTACACAGAGGGCACCAGCAGCAGTAGTAGCACCGGCAACACCTCCTCCAGCGACAGAGAAGAGAGGTAGACAGGCTCTAGTACACGGCTGAGACGAGCGTCGAGGTCGAGGTCGAGGTCGAGGTCGAGGTGCTCGGAGTTGGAGCAACTCAGAGCCGTTTTGAGTGGGGATGATACTGAGACCAGTGATTCCGAAGAAGTAGTGAGCCTACGCTCTGAGTCTGAGAACGGGGACGATGATGCTGGCTCGGGATCAGAGAGCGAGGAGGACGCTGAAGCTGGTTCTGAGTTAGGGAGCGGAGATGATGATATTGGCTTTGGCTCGGAGTCCGATTCTGATAGCGGCGCCGATGGAGACAGTGCCCCTGAGTCCTCTCAGAGAAAAAGGACGAAGAGGGCCTCTCGAGCTCGATGCGACTGGCGCAGATTTTTGTATGCTTTTATTTTGGTAGCTTAGCACATGTATAGCTCCAGTTAGTTTTGCTTCTACTTTTGAAAACTTGTACGCTCTTTTGTAAAAACCATGATCAGGGTAAAAGCCCTAAAGTTTTATGAAAAGAGTTATTGTTTTTGCATCATGACCATCATATTTGCATAGAATGAAAATGGAGTTGGATTTGAAACCGAGAATGCTTGTATTAGAATAATGTTCTCAATTGGATAATGAACCGACTAACGACCAAAATACAAAATACAACTTGATAAATGGAAAACAAAGTAAAAACAATGTAAACACAGCTAGACACACTTGCTATAAAAAAAAGACTCAAAACAAAACCCCAAAATACAAAGACCAGGACAAAACCAAAATGCCAAACTGTCATGCCACAAAGTGGACGACTGGCCACTAAAAGTGGGCGGCGACCACTAAAAGTGATCCACTAGATAGCTGACAGTTGGCCTCCACTCACAACCTTATCTTCTACAAAAGGTCCTCCTTCACAATTTTTTCACCAGAACCTCATTTTAGCTGTTGTTTTCATTGAAAATGGAGATCTTCCTTGCAGAGAAACTCAAAGATTGGATAGCCACTTTAGACGGCACGGAAAAGGTGAATTTCTGAGGTTTCGGCATAAACACGCTTTTTCCGTTGAGTCGTACTCCACTTTGTTTTCTGTTCCTCCATGCCGCGACTCAATGTTGGGACCCAATTACACATGTATTTCGCTTTGGAGCACAGGAAATGTGTCAGACTCTTGAAGAGTTTCAAGCATTGCTGGAATCCCGACACGAAGACGAAATCATGCCTCAAACCTGTTTTGGCCATGCCCTGGCTTTAGGATGGATGTGTGGGCTTACTTTGCACAAAGCTCGATCTTTGGCTGATGACGGGAGGTAGATGTACTCAGTTTGATTCCTCAATTTTCTAACCTTGGAGACAGAGGCGACCTTCTCTGGTGAGGCTTTCAGCAACATGCCCTCTGTTTATGTATGCTCGCGCATTTTCTTCTTGTCCCTAGTTATGGCAGAGCCAGCATTAAACTAATCGCAGTAGCCCAATGCTTGAAAGAGGGTAAGAGTTGCATTGGTTTGGCACTGGCCGAGACCCTGATGGATTTAGATGCTTTTCATCAACGAGAGACCACTAGGTTTGCGGGGAGTCCACTACTGCTCCAGGTATTGTTTCCCATCCTTTCTTATAGATGTGATTCTCACATCACTCGGCACTGACAATCTATTTTCTCTCAAAGCCCCTTATTTCCTTTTCTCTCAACGTACATCTCTCTATTATTTAATCTCTCTTATTTTTCATCACTTCCCAGGTATGGCCCTTGGATAAGTTGAAAATGGTGGACCCTTGCCCCGAATATTCAGCCCGAGCTTACTTCTTCGCTAGCGACTAGTGGACATTCCCAATGAGGGATGGTGGTGCAACTGCATGTGCAGCAGATCTGCAGCTGACATAGCTTGGCATTGCCCCTGGCTTAATATGACTGAGATGAGCTACAGCATGTCCCAATAGCTGGGTATTTAGTTGATTGGCCTTACGCACTGCATGTTCTACTTCCCCTTTTGGTTTAGACGCTAGTTTGGACATGATCAGACCCGTCCAGATGAGGGGGTAGAATACCCAACTTCATACTCGGTACCTCACTGCCTGGAGGATGAGAGAGCTTCTGGCCCTTGAATCTAGCTTCAGTTATGCCCTTTTCTGGCGAGTGCTTGGCTTGGCTTGAGGATGAGGCATAGGTTGGGCCAACTTTGGCTGCAGAGACTTTTGCAAGCACGAGTAGAGGACGCAGGAACACCTGATCTCACATATGCCCCTAGTTTATTGCTTTGACCTTTCTTTTCAAGTTTTATGATGTAAAAGCAACTTTGATTTAAATCAGAGAGTTTGGAGAATGTACTTTGTGTTGAAATCAATGGAATTAAAGTTGTGAGCACTAAGAATTTTTCTTTTGATCCCAAAATGGTCCAAGTTGTAAAAGGTACAGTTTTAAACAACATCAACTCTTATTAAAACTTTTTAAAACCATTTTCGAGAATGATCACTGCCTGACACACACGAAATCAGTCCTCAAGATGTACAACCCCGAATCAGCAGATCGCAATTGCCCATAATTGCATTCATTATACTGGCGCTTCTGTCGCTATACTGAAGATCACATAACCGAGCTAACTAATAATAGAGAAAGATGGCCTGATAAAAAATGAACGAATAGGACAGTTGAGTTGGATATGGTTACAGTCGAACTTCAGGACGAAGTTGCCTACGTATCCCAAAGATGAGAATCAGGCCTTACGTAGTTTGGTTCAAGTTCACTTGAGTATTAACTCTCTCTTTTTGTGCTCTAACTTTTGCCAAAGTCGCTCTTTAGGGTTTTCAACCTTGCGAGCTTAGTTTTTCTTTATTTCTAATTTTTTATACTCTAACTTTTGCCTAGGTTGCCCTTCTAGGTTTTCAGCCTAGCGAGCTTCTCAGGGATAATATTTCTTCAACTTGTCCATATTGATCGGCTATGAAAACGCCAGGCCATTTAGGTCCATGAGGATAATCGCCCCTCCTGACCAGATAGATTTGATGATGTAAAATTGCAAGAAATCGCATTTTTGCCGACTAAAAATTTGGTCGACAAAAGTCCATTTTTAGTCGGCAAAAGCTATTCGTGACCAATCTTTTTGGTCACCACTTTGGTCACCAATTGAGGGTCGGCAAAAGTAATTAGTGACCAAAACTTTTGTTAGTCGGGAAAAAATTGGATTTGCCGACTAAATTTTTGGTCGCTAGATATATCATTATTGCGACTAATCCATTTAGTCGCTAAAACACTTTAGTTTCGAAAAGTGACATATTCCCGACCAAACATGTTAGCCGCCAATTGTCACATTCCACGACGAAAAAGTTTGGTAACCAATTATCACATTCTACGACCAAAAAGTTTGGTCGCCAATTGTTACATTCCACGACTAAAAAGTTTGGTTGCCAATTGTGACATTCCAGGACCAAAAATTTTGGTCGCCAATTGTGACATTCTAAAACCTCTTGGTTTGGTCACCAATTGTCACATTCCACGACCAAAAAATTTGGTTGCCAAAAGGAATGTTTGTGCCAACATGCAACCAAATAAACCTGTAATTCATAATAATCTATCCAATCCATTCAATACAATCTATAATTTACAATAATCAATCAAACCAACAATTCACCTGAATCATGAACATTCAACAAAATACATAAATCATCAAATTCTGAACCTGTTTAATTAAAGTCAGCAACTATTATAAGTTTTCATTTACAAGTAATTCCAAACTACATATTCATTCAATTAAAAATCCGCTTGTAATCTATATAATCATCCAATTCACATCCATCTAGCATTAAAATTTAAAACATATTCCTTAAGTGAAGAGTAGAACTCCCTTTGTGAAGACTGCAAAGTGGCCCATTCAGCCACAATAACCACAGAAACTTAAAAAGTTCAAATTCTTCCTTCATTTCTCTTTACTACATTTACTCAACAACCAAACGGAGTATAATAAAAATCCAAGAAGTACATAGAGAGAGGATAGTAACTACTGCTTCGATTTTCCCGTAATCTAAACAGACAGCAAAATTAAGAATTCAATTAACTAATGCTATCTACTTCTACTATGCTAAGTTGAGTAAAACTTTTTACATTCCCAATTCAAGTAATGAGAAACCTAATAAATTCATGATTTGCAAAAGCGGTGCAAGCATTCCATAACAGTTCTTGTTTTCTTAATGATCCCTGCAAAAAATAAGATAAATTAGTTTTACCAAGTTGGTAGTGTCATGGATGTTGAGCAAAAAACAATCACGAAAGCCATTAAGAAGGAAGTGAGATGCAGAGTTTCCTTAAGTTGATTCACTGACAAAAGCACCTACTAGTGGATTAACATATAGAATGAAAACAAAATCAGTAGTAGAACATTAGTGTTGCACTGATCTTTGACCTCCTTAGAGAAGAACATAATAGAAAATCTAATGACAAGCATACATACAAGCATCCATGGCATAAAGATTCACTATACGGAAGAAACTGAGACTGCAACAACTAGCAAACATGTAAAATGTGGAAAAGCACACTTGAGATTTGGTCCTCAATCAAAATTTCCGATGATGCAGAGACACAAGCACCATAAGATATAAAGACTAAAAAAAAATCCACAAGTCGAGTAAAGACATTGAACTTGACACAATCTTAGGGAGAACGACAAATGGGGTATGTCATTACAAAAGACGAAAATAATACTAATGATATGAGAACATAATTAATCACCTGTGCAAGCATAACAACGAATCTATATATTGGTAAGGAGATGCCCTTGGCATCCATGTGATTGCCTGAACCGCAGGTGAAGTGTAACATGTAATGCACAATATGTATTGCAATTTTATTATTAAACTCCTCATTTCTTATATGATTCTGTAATTTGTTTTACATTTATTCATACAAAGATTCATACATGAATTTTTCGAAGATTCTAATGGGAAAAAAAGTCTAGAATTTGAAAGAAAATAATCCAATTTACAATCCAGAAGAAACCATCTTCCTCACCACAATACTTCAGTGTAAGGCCAGCATCAATTGGGCTATTAAAACAGTAATCATAACCAACATCCAAGATAATTGTGATAATTTCATTGTTACATTAAGTCTTCCTTATCCAACATGCTTATGATAGTTGACCCAGTTTTAACCAACATATCATCCCTAGTTCCAACAAATGTAAAAAAACCATAAATACCACAGCACTGAAAGCTAAAAAGATAACAATGTTGTTAAGCATGGGCTTTTCCATTCGATCATGAATATCTTGATGCATATGCAGCAAATCTGTTGCCTCATAACTTCGTTCTATTGTACAGTGGGATTGCATAGCATATATCATTGAAATGATTAGGTGGCTTTGATTGAACTTTTTAAAGCTTCATGTCCTGAAGTTCATGTAAGTGTAATGATATTTATTACATTCCCCTCCAAGTCCCCCATGGACCCCAACTCACACTCAAGTGACAAGCACAGATTGGGAGCTCAAGCCAAATCACATTTTTCTCTACCACCAGCTCAATTTACACCTTTATTCATAACTTCAATTTGTAGCCAAAGTGTCCACAAAATATACGCTTGGGTATTTAGACATGCTTTAACCTCTTTGTTACATGAATTTAGATACAAATATTGAGTACAAGTATTAGATACAGCGAAAACAATAACCAAAAAGCATTGGCACCGGCACCGGTACCGGCACAAGCAGTAGCAGCAACAGCAGCTTGTTGGGTAGTTTGTTTTTTTCTTTTTATCTTGGACTTTCTCTTCTCATTTATCTTGGCTATTTCTCTTTTAAACTCATGTTTGATGAGAAATAGTACCAAATAGAGGACTCAAATAAAACCATGGGTTCTGTGAGTTACTAGAGGGGGCAGTTGGAGGTTTGGGAGGCTGCCAGAGGTGGTGGCCTGCGGCAGTATGTGGCCAATGCCTTGACCAAGCCATCCAAATACATGAAACATAAGCAATATGCTTTGATATGCTTTGAGAATCATGGATAAGTGTCTGCATCTAAGAACTCTAAAAACGTTAATCCATTTGTTTTAGAATTTAAAAAAGAAGAAGAAGAAGAAGAAGGTACCAGGCTTAGAGCACTAGAATTTTCATTGATTAACGAGGATCTTGGCTCAGGCTCAATTAGCTCTATTCAAGCTTACTTAGTGTAGCTTTGGTAGAGTCAACTTTAATCAAAAGCTAACTAAAAATGACACTACAACAAAATGCACCTTCAGTGACCAAAATTGGCGACTAAAAAAAATTTAGTCGCCAAAAGTTGTAGAAATGGCGACCAAAATTTTTCTTAGTCGGCAAAAGTAAAATATTTTGCTACTAATTTTTTTTAGTCGGGGTATATTGGTTATTGGCGACGAAAAAAAAATTTAGTTGCCAAAAATACCAGAATTGGCAACAAAAAAAAAATTAGTCGCCGTATATTGAGTTTTGGCTACTAAAACGATTTAGTCGCCGATTGGAAAATAAAAAAATTGTTTTTTACCTTTGGCGACCAAAATTTTAGTCGCCAAAAGTTTATTTTCAGCGATGAAAAATAATTTTAGTCGCCGTATATTGAGCTTTGGCTACTAAAACGCTTTAGTCGCTGATTGAAAAAAAAAAAATTTATTTTTTACCTTTGGCGACCAAAATTTTAGTAGCCAAAAGTTTATGTTCAGCGACGAAAAATAATTTTAGTCACCAAAGAACTAAAAGTGTTGGAGGGAGATATTTCAAATAGTTTGGAGGGATTTATAAAATACTTTCAGCGACTAAAAACTTTTTGTCGCCAATGGTGTAATATATATATATTTGAAAACCACAAACCAGCGCCTCTTTTCTCTCTCTTCAGCGGTTCTCCTTCTGTCTTTCCCTCTCACCATTGGCTGTCACTACCACTGTCGCTGGCCACCGTCCATTCCCACCGTCGCACGTCGCCACTGCCATCACTGAAATCACCCCCAATACTGCCGCAAATCACAGGTTTGTCACTGTCACGCTCGGTCCTCTCCCTCGTTGTCGATCTGGGTCTCTCTTTCTCTGTCGAGCCATCTCTCTGGTTCCCTCTCTCTCTGTCAAGCCATCTCTCTGGTTCCCTTTCTCTCTGTTTCTCTCTCTCTCTCTCTCTCTTCTCCCTTCCCCTATTTCCCCATTTCTCACACTTCATCTAGGGTTTATATGATTTTTTTAGTTTAATTTTGTGTTGATTTCGTTAATGGGTTTGGTTGAAGTGTTTGATTTCTATGAAATTATGATATTTTTCATGATGAAAATGGGTTTGATTTTAGTTTCATGGGTTTGATTTTCGTTTTATGGGTTTGACAGAGAAGAAACTTATAAGATTCAAACCCATAATCAATGACCAATTTCAAAATTTATAAGATTAAAGAAAAATGGAATATTGGTTTTAATGATAGCAATCTGATGTAGTGATCATATGCTATTGATCTCCCTTCTTGAATTGTAATTTTCTTGTAATTTCTGAGTTTATTTTATTACTTTATCAATCTTATTGGCTATATTATCCTTAGTAATTTTCCTTTAGAAAAGGTTTGATTATTCTGTGCCTCTTCTAAGTTCCCAAGGGAAGCCACAACAGTGGAGAATACTGTAGAGATGGACATTGACAACAACTCCAAGTTCCAACTACACCACCAACACCAATACTGTAGCCTGTCAATGACTTTCAGATACCATATTTAAGGTGTTAATGTTAGTTTAGTTATTATTAAATCATTCATTTAGGCATTTGTACAAGAATAAAAAGTATAGTTAAAAGTTTGTAGTGTGAAAAGATTATCATTTTGTCAACAGTTCACATAGGCGACATTAAAAATAAACAGTGTATTATTTGTAACTATTTATTATACAATAGATTTTATCTTAATTTCTTTGAAGAGGAATAAAAATTGAGAAATTAGTGATCTCAGTTGCTCATATTGAATCAATTCACCCAAATTTGAAGCAGTTTTGAACATGAGTTGAGAACTGTTTTTGTTCTTTATCTATTGATGCAACCTGAGGGTCTGATAGATTATTGGTAGAATGGCCTCAAATTCAAAAACTTCTGTGACTCGTACTTTCAGCTAAATTCTTCTCTGGATTAACTTCTACACCCTGGTATCGATTACCAAACTGGTCTGGCATAAGATATATCTGTTTTTCAAAAAAAGAAATTGGTGAAAAAGAAAAGCCTTACGTTAGTTATAATGAACTATTAAATTTACTTTTTGCCTTTGTTTTAATTTGGGTTGTGTAATATGCTCTAGATCTATCATGAACTACATTGTTTCCAGATTTTGGTTGTTTCCAGATTTGTTTTAATTTTGGTTGTTTCTAGATTTGTTTCTTTCTTAATTTCGTGCCCCTGTCAACATGATATTGCTTGATTGCCTTCTGATTAAAGAATAAGTTTTACATATTTCTGTTTGCATGGCTATGTTATGAGACCGTGATTGCAGAAAATTCAATATCTTAATGGACAATGGCATCTCGAAATTTTGTGTGTGTGTGTGTGTGTTGAGTTGTTTTCTTTGTGTTTGGATCTCCAATCTTTACTATCTCTCTCTTTCTCTTTTTTCTTTTTTTTTTTTTCCATCAAATTTGAGTGAAAGATTGATTAATAGATTGATATGATATGGAACATTCCAATCTATATTTTCCCTTTTCAGCAAAAAGAAATTTTTTTTTTTGAAAAATTCCAAACTTATGTAAAAAAAATGTTCTAACCATTTTTTTATGAAATACAATTGTGGAATATTATAAAAAAAATGTTCTAACCAAATGATCTATCATGAACTACATTGTGGAAATGGAATCAACAGGAATCTAATTACCTGATTCGATTAAGTTCTGTATGACCACAGTGGTGATGAATATTTAGTGTCTATCCTAGTGAAGATAGTTTTGGATGAAAACCATTTAATTTTTGACAACTCAAATAAACTAGTAGCATTACAACACTATGGCACTATCTATATCTATGCCTCCATTTGCAGATGCGGTGATTCCGATTACTTGCATCATATTAGTCTGTCTATTTGCATTACAACACTATGGCACACATCGGGTTGGCATCGTTTTTGCACCAGTGGTGTTGACTTGGCTGATATGCATTAGTGCCCTTGGCTTGTACAATATATTGCACTGGAACCCACATGTTTATAAAGCTCTCTCCCTATATTACATGTTCAAGTTCTTGAAGAAGACAAGAAAAGGTGGATGGATGTCATTGGGTGGAATTTTATTGTGCATAACAAGTAAGATTTAAAAACGATTGTACAAGGAAATTCTGTGCTTTCTTTCTAGTCCTTCAAGTGTATTTGTTTTTTCTAAGCACCGTTGCCACTTAGATGAAGCAAAAACACACCAATGTAAATTTCATAGGTGTTGTGCTCGTCATCAGACTGGTCTTCATAAGGAACCAATTTGGATCGACACTCAAAGTACTCATCTAATGTAAATTTCAAATCCCAAGAATATAAAATCTATGTGACAGGTACTCCAGGCACAAAACATGAACATTTTCAGATGTTTTATGTTTTGTACATTCAATACTAATCTGCAGATTATCTTGAAAACTAAATAATAATAATAATATTAATATTATTATTATTATTATTATTATTATTATTATTATTATTATTGTCTTTACAATTTATTTATTTTTTTCTGTCTTAACATTTTGGTATGCACCGAATTGATTGGATATATAAAATCATTGAAGGGTTCTGTGTGGGTATTATGAGTTTCGACAAATACTATATTTGTGATTTCTTGTATGCCATGTAGCTTAGAAAGGTCTTTGGGCAACTTGCTAGGATGTTTCCTAAGTTTTTCCCTTGGCACTTTTTAATCTATGTTCTTTTGATTTGATGAATTATTTATAATAGCAGACCTCATTTTAGTCCATTCAAGAAGGATCATGGAGCTCCTTCTGATAAAGAGCATCACCCCGGAGATTTGGGTAATATTGTTGCTGGCCCAGATGGTGTGCGTTCAGTTTCTGTTACTCATTCATTGTTGGTATTGATATTATTATTTGGAGTGGATTCATTTAATAGCCTATACTTTTGTTTCCATGTTTCAGGGGTTGCGGAGATTATGATTAAAGACATGTTGGTATATTAAGAGCAATTTTCTTCATTTCAAAATTGTTACCTTTTTGTTTCGTAATGATGACGAAAAGAAAGAGGATTTAATTGATGTCATATTCTGTTAATTTGATTATTGACCTAGTACACACAGTAAGGTATTAAACTTGTTTCAATTGCTGCACGAAAAAACTGTTGTTTCAAATGCCATATAGAATACTATTTTAAATCTCTCATTTTTCCATGGTATGGAAAGCTTTGATTTGCTAGAATTATGTGTACAGCTTGTTTTCAAATTTGAAGATTTGATTAAGTGGGCAACATTCCATATTGGGGAGGGCAGTGGTTCTGCATGCAGATCCTAATGATCTTGGGGCAGGTATGGTTCATTCTTTGCATCTTATGTCATATTACAATGGCTAAACTTGAAAGCAAAAGCAATACTTCCCAAGTATATATATTTACTTGAGAGATTAAATGTGTAGGGAAATGTGATACCAAGCACCTGTTATTCTTGGGTCAAAGAGCTAAAGATATTTGAAGTGGATTTTATTATTATTATTAATATATATATATATATTTTTTTAATGGAAGGGGATTTCAATGGGACATCAAAATGCATCAAATTGGTTGTACTTGGGAAATTTTAATCAGAGTGAAAGTACAGATCTATGTTGATAGAAACTGATACTTTAGCACAAGTAGAATTACATGAAAGGCACATAATAATTCAGTTTCTTGCTAATATTATTAATCCTGTCCATAGCTTGCTTCAACTTCGTTTTTAAAGTAGTTCTGTTCTTGATACACCCCTGGAATGATGCTAGTCTTGTGTGCTTTAGAAAGTGGGTTTAGAAAATGATCTTCTATATCATTTTCTTATTTTATTTTACAGGGATTGAAGTCAACCTTGGCTCACCATACACTTGCCAACTTGATCCGGGAGTAAAGCTTCACATATCTCAGGTTTATTTTCCTTTCTCAAACTGATGCCTCTTTCTTGGATTCAACCATGTATAGTCAACAAAACTTTGGTTTTAGATCCCAAATTTCTCAAGGTTTTATTTATTGTTTAAAAAATTAATGTATGTATATATATGTTACAATTTTATCTCTTGTTTTTGTAAAAGACACCCAATTTTGATATAAAAACTAGGCCTATAAAAAAAAAATCAATGTTTTACTATCTAGAAAAAAACCAATATTTTACAACTTAGATGTTATAGTTAATAAAATAGATAATCAATTGAGTTAGCTCAATTGGCCTCTTTTGTGTACATTTTGACTAAGAGAGGTGGTAAGGGAAGGATGGAGGGAGAAAAGAGTGAAAACTGAATTTGAAAACAAGTAGAACACTTTTTTTTCTTTCAAAATTTTTTGAAAATTTGAGCATTAGTTTCATTTTTTTTAAAAGCAAAAACTGTATACTAATTAAGTTTTTTGTTTATAATTTACAAACAAAATGAAAACATAAACAGGAAAGTAAACTTAGTCGAAAAAGGGCTTTCTGGGGGCAAAAATTTAAAACAGCCCCCGAACTACCATATGGCTATGATGGATAGCTTCCCCATGACAAATATGACTTGTGACAACTGACGGAATGTAATTCGGACCCATAGGTTGGGAGTTAGAGCCAAATACGCCCTAAACTTAGTCGAAAAAGGGCTTTCCGGGGGCGAACCAATCTCAAGTTAGATTCTAGATGTAGAATTAAGTAAAGTAAATTTATGGGGGTGTGATAGTCTTAGGTCAATGACAAGGTTGGTGAAGAGATGGGTAGTTAGCGTCCTTAAACTAAAAAAAAAAAAACACACACACAGGACCTATGACAAAACACCTTAATTAGCATGCCTTAAACTTACCCGAAAAAGGGCGATAAGGGGGTGAAAATGGGAAACAGCCACCGAACCATCATACGGATGTCACGGCCACCTTCCCTGTGACAAATAGGACCTGTCACAATAGATGGAATGTCATTAGCACACGTAGTTTGGGAGTTAGAGCCGAAAATGCCGTAAACTTAATCGAAAAAGGGTGTTAAGAGGGTGAAAATGCGAAACAGCCCCCGAACCACCATACGGATGTTATGGCCACCTTCCCTGTCACAAATAGAACATGTAACAATAGACAGAATGTAATTAGCACACGCAGTTTGGGAGTCAGAGCCGAAAACGCATTAAACTTAACCGAAAAAGGGCGTTAAGGTGGCGAAAATGCGAATCAGTCCCCGATCCACCATATGGATGTCACAGACACCTTCCTCGTGACAAATAGGACCTGTGACAACAGATGGAATGTAATTAGCACGTGTTGGTTGGGAGTTAGAGCCTTAAACGCCTTAAACTTAACTGAAAAAGGGCGTTAAGGGAGTGAAAATGCGGAATAGCTTCCGGACCAGTGTACTAATGTCACGACCACCTTCCCCGTGGCAAATAGGACTTGTGACAGCAGATGGAATGTAATTAGCACGTTTAGGTTGAGAGTTAGAGTCGAAAACCCCTTAAACTTAACCAAAAAAGGGCGTTGAGGGGGTGAAAATGCGAAGCAGCCCCCGAACCACTGTATGGATGTCATGGCCACCTTCGCCATGACAAATAGGACCTGTGACAATAGACGAAATGTAATTAGCACATGTAGGTTGGGAGTTAGAGTCAAAAACGCCTTAAACTTAACCGAAAAAGGGCATTAAGGGGGTGAAAATGTGAAATAGCTTCTGAACCAGCATACATATGTCACGGCCACCTTCCCCATGGCAAATAGAACCTGTGACAATAGACAGAATGTAATTAGTATGTTTAGGTTGGGAGTTAGAGCCGAAAACCCCATAAACTTAACCGAAAGAGGGCATTAAGGGGGCGAAAATGCGAATCAGCCCCCGAACCACCGTACGGATGTCACGGCCACCTTTGCCATGACAAATAGGACTTGTGACAACAGACAGAATGTAATTAGAACGTGTAGGTTGGGGGTTAGAGCCCAAAATGTCTTAAACTTAACTGAAAGAGGGCATTAAGGGGGTGAAAATGCGAAACAGCTTCCGAACTAGCATACATATGTCACAGCCACCTTCCCCGTGGAAAATAGAACCTGGGTCAACAGACGGAATGTAATTAGTACGTTTAGGTTAGGAGTTAGAGCCGAAAACGCCTTAAACTTAACTGAAAGAGGGCGTTAAGGGGGCAAAAATTCGAATCAGCCCCTGAACCACCGTACAGATGCCACGGCCACCTTCGCCGTGACAAATAGGGCCTATGACAATAGACAAAATGTAATTAGCACGTATAGGTTGGGAGTTAGAGCCGAAAATGCCTTAAACTTAACCGAAAATGGACGTTATGGGGGAGAAAATGCGAAACAGCTTCCGAACCAGCATACAGATGTCACAGCCACCTTCCCCATGGAAAATAGGCCCTGTGACGATAGATGGAATGTAATTAGCATGTTTAGGTTGGGAGTTAGAGCCAAAAACACCCTAAACTTAACCGAAAAAGGGCGTTAAGGGGGTGAAAATGCAAAACAGCTTCTGAACCAGCATACAGATGTCACGGCCACCTTTCCTGTGGAAAATAGGACCTGTGACAGTAGACGACATGTAATTAGCACGTTTAGGTTGGGAGTTAGAGCTGAAAACTCCTTAAAGTTAACCGAAAAAGGGCGTTAAGGGGGCGAAAATGCGAATCAGCCCCCGAACCACCATACGGATGTCACGGCCACCTTCGTTGTGACAAATAGGACTTGTGACAACAGACGGAATGTAATTTGCATGTGGAGGTTGGGAGTTAGAGCCAAAAACACCTTAAACTTAACCGAAAAAGAGCATTAAGGGGGGCGAAAATGCGAAATAACCCTGGAACCACCGTAGGGATGTCACGGCCAGCTTCCTCGTGACATATAGGACTTGTGACAATAGATGGAATGTCATTAGTACACGTAGTTTGGGAGTTAGAGCCGGAAACAACTTAAACTTATTTGAAAAAAAGAAAGTTTGACATCCAATAAATGTTCAACATTTTCATTGTAAATGATGCCACTGTTTCATCGTACACGGTGGTCATTTGGGTGGTAAACGTATTAAGAAAGCATGATATGTTTATGGCGATAACCCTGTACATTACTCAATCATTTTACTTTGATTAGGAAAATGAGAATGAAGAAGAGTTAAAATAAATTTACCACCAAAACATTCTACTAATAAAAATTTATTTTATGAAGAGGTATGCTCCTAAAAATTGCATTATCTGTAAATTGAAATCATGTTTGAAATAAATCTTTCATGATACATACATATGATTGTATTTGAAAAAAATGTTTTTATAGATTGTTCTACTTTAAATGCATGTTATTACAACCTTTTTCCTATGTTTTTCTGAATTGATATTTTGTAATGGATGCAATTGTTTTTTTTTTAATTTTTGTAGATGGCTTTTGGCGTGGACTTGTGGATAGTCTACATTTTTGTTTATGGAGGACACTTTATGATTTTGTATAATCCTGCTAATTATGTCTTCCTCTGCTTTTGTGAAAGTATTTTTTGTATACGGAGGGCTTTGATTTTTGTATGATTCTATATTTTGTATGGAATTATTATTTTAGTTTGGACAATAGTTGGTTTGTATGGACTTTAACATTTAAAGTGATTCATTTTTTGTACACGGATGCAGATTGTGGAATGATTGATAGTATACGTATTATTTTGTTTACATATGTATTACAGGTTGCATGGAATATAGATAGGTTGTGGAGAAATTATAATTTTGTGATAAAACATAAGATCATGTTTTTGGCAACTAAATAATTAGTAGCTAAAAAGAAATTGGGAAAATAGTTTGGCCGACTAAAAGTTTTGTAGCAAAAAAAAAAATAATCAAACATTTGGCAACTAAAAGCTTTGTAGGCAAAAGAAAAATCAGACATTTGGTGACCAAAAGTTTTGTAGCCAAAAAAAATCAAACATTTGGAAACTAAAAGTTTTGTTGCAAAAAAAAAATCTAACATTTGCTGACTAAAATATTTCGTAGCTAAAAACAAAAGCTGAAGAATAAAAAAACTTTTGCCTACTAAAAATTTAGTAGCAAAAAACATAACATTTTTGCCGACTAAAATATTAGTAGCCAAAACACAAACTATTTGCCGACTAAAATTTTAGTAGCCAAAAACATAACACTTTTGACGACTAAACCTTTAGTAGCCAAAAACATAGCACTTTTGCCGACTAAAATATTAGTAGCCAAAACACAAACTATTTGCTGACTAAAATTTTAGTAGTCAAAAACATAACACTTTAGGCGACTAAACCTTTAGTAGCCCAAAATGTGCTATTTAGTTTTATTTCCAACCTTTTGGCGACTAAAAATTTAGTCGGCAATTGAATATATTTGGCTACTAAAATAATTTTAGTCGCCAATAACCTTTCCCGATAATTCTTCAGCGACTAATGCTGCGACCAAATAATTTAGTCGCTAAAAGCCATTGGCGACTAAAAATTGACTTTTGGCGACTAAAAATTTAGTAGCCAAAAGTGAAAATTCTTGTAGTGTGAAGTCATTTTACCTAACAATAAGATTTGACAAAAAGGCCCAAGAACTCCAACACTTGAATTGCAAAATCACAAAATGGGCATGATAAAACCACAATAGATTTATAAATAAAGAAAAAAAGAATGGGATTCCAATACCACACTACTTCCCATTTTCATCCTTTTTTTTTTTTTTTCAAGAATGTCGTTGACTGCTAATAACTAGTAACAGTTTTCAAATTCAACTTATCTTCTTCATTCACCAAACTCATCGCATTTACACCCATCGCTAGTATAAATATAAACACACACACAGGCTACATTTGGATATACGGATTTCAAACGAAGGGGTTTGAGATTAAATTTTACAGAAGGAGAGTTGGCTATTATAGTTACATTGAGAAACTAAAGGGGAAGATAGAGTAAAGTTATATATATATATATATATTAGAATCCTTAGCATGAAGATTTCAAATAACTATTTTTACATTGTTATTCCAAATCCATCATGATAAAGCAAGCTCTCAAATTCAAAAATTGAAATTTAAATATAAACTAAAAAAAAAATCTAAATTTGAGCTAGTATTGTCCTTTAATAATTATTACTACTAAATCCTTTGATTTTGAAATCCCCAAATCCAAATGCAACTAAGCGCAGACTTGGAAACAAGTAATCCTAGTATGTGGCTTAGAAACAGAAGAGAATTTCAGGGCATTGGTGAAAAGTCTCTATGCAATATCAAACTGGTTGTAGTAGACAATTTCCCAAACAAACTTAAACAAAGCTGGTCAGCATTTTCTCACTCAAGTGCCCCCAGAGTCAAATTTTAAACAGTATGGCCATAATAAAATATATAAACAAGCATCATTGTCATCCACTTGTAATTAATGTTCAAAGATAATAAATTAGTAAGTATAATCACACATCCTATAGGATGACAACTATCATATTGTTGATCAAAAAGGAGGAAAAAAATGACTCATATCAATAACAATATTTATGCACAAGTGGTTATGGTTAAAATGCAAAGTGATTTATGTATGTTGAGTCATTATAGAATTCCTTAATACATGAGTTTTTACTAATTAAATTAACTAATTTGTCAAATTTATTCTTTAGGACAAAAATGCATTATTGGAAAGAAGTTATAAATAATTGAAATATAAATTAAAAAACTAAGAATTAAAATATCTTTTATTCTATGTATAAATAAATAACAAAATAAGTAAGGAACAAAATGGAGAAAGCAAGAAACTTGTATAACCACATTAGGAAAGTACCTGGTTAAATATAGTACTCGTCCCAGACCCACTGTATCTAATTAAAAGAAGTTTTTGAAGGGTTCTCTACTCAGTGTAGTCAGGCACAGCTCGGCTAACCAAATTATTCACTTGTTCTCCACAAGGATTTGCAGACTTGGAAGGATCAGGAAGGGATGGTACAGTGCAAACCAGCTTTGTACCATCTTGAAAGGTAACTAAGTTTAACCAAAAAAAATAGTGCTCTTTTTTTTTGTGGTGTGGTTAGAAAGATGCAGAAGTATATGGACATTGATATACACCTTACTCCATAGCAAATGAGTATTCTGCTCCATCACCACTTAAATTCGCCCCTTCCAACGACTTTCAATTACCCTTTTAAATTACTCAAAGTTTGGTTTCTAGGTATATAGACAAAACAACCTCCCTAATGAAATAGAGTAAATCATTTCAAGAAAAGCTCTAGCTTTACAATTTCACCATCAAAATAAATCTAAACAAGAAAAAACAAGAACTAATCAAATTGCATTCCAAGTATAAAAATAAAAATAAAAATAAAAATAAAAATAATAAAATAAAAACCCCTAATCCTGGTTTGTGTTACAGACTACAGAGCAGTGAACTGAGAAAATTGAAGGGGAGGATGGGAAATTGAAAGAGAAGAGAGAGTGGGATTTGAATTTCTTACCAGGGACGCCTCCAAACACCATAATCTATCAAAGATTAATGTACCCACAAAATTTTTAAAAAAACATGCAAATAACAGATCAGATTTCACCATTAACATTAATTTTCTATTCCTGAAGATGGCTCTTACATTTAATTAAGTAAACGAACAAATTCTAAATACATTTACATAATTCAAGAAAACTTAGATGATAATAATAATTTTTAATGCATTTTCATCATCCAAAAAATAAAGAAACAGTAGAAATCTGAGTCAGCTTTCTTACCTTAGTCAAAACAATAAGAATGAAAAAAAAAAAAAAAACAGAACATGAACACAAACATTGAAAATGAGAGGGAGAGACAGACAGAGAATGAGTAAGAGAGGGAGAGAGGATTTATTCCTCAATTTATTTTTAGGGAGAGTTGAAGGATTTATACCTCAAATTGTATTCAGAATTTCTACACAGTAGGCTCAAAACATGAGGCACACTAGCAACAGACTTCCCAAACCCAGGAATTGGGGCCAAAACACCCACTAATCAGACACTAGCAACAAAATTCCCAAACCCAGTAATTGGGGCCAAAATACCCACTAATCATTAATGATGCCATTTTGGTATTAACAAGACAAGACTAACAAAACAATCTAAAAACATTGCATACACTGATTGATTTTATAAATGGGTTGGTCTCAACAAAAAATGAAGAAATGTTTACCAGGCAGTGTCGGTAGAGGATTTCTTGACGGCTAGGCGAGACCAAGCAACGACCTTGCTGGAGCTGAGGGGCTTGATTGGACAGGTGTAACGACGATGCCGATGAGCTATACGGAGTTACAGAGCTCCTTCTTCCACTGAAATGCTCTGTTCAGAACAAGAAGAGTATAAGAAAGAGAAATAAGGGAAATCAAAGAGAAAAAGTGAGACAGAGAGAGATAGATAGAGAGAGACAGAAGCTTGAAAAATATAACTAGATAACAGTGGCGAAGTGAAGATGGACGGTGGAGATGCGAGGACGGCGGACGGCAGCATTGATGGTGAAGAGGTGAGATGAGTGACGCGACTGAGAGGGTGGGATCGATTAGGCGTGTTTTTGTGAAATATTATAAGGGTTTGAATTTGTTTTCCCCTATAATAGTGTTGGTCGGCTATTTGGAGTCTGTGCATTTAAAAAGCAAAACGACGTCATTTTGGAATCTATGACTAAATTGCAACAGTCGCTAAAAGATTTTAATCTCCCTCCCAGTGTTTCACTTTCCCGCCTAAATTTTTGGCGACCAGTATTTCAAATTAGTCTCGAAAAATCACTTTTCAGGGACTAAATCACTTTAGTCGGTAAAAGTATGAACTTTTGCCTACCAATTTTTTTCTTAGTAGCCAAATGTGATTTTTTTGTGACCAAAATATTTTTGGTCGGCAAAAGTGGTCGGTAAATGTGTTATTTCTTGTAGTGTAAGGACCAGTCCAATTGGGTCAGAACTTGCCCCCAGGGTCGTGGATGGGAGTTTGGTTGTCTTTTAGTACCATGTCTCCCACCTTGAGATTCCTGGACTTAACTTTCTTGTTAAAAGCCTTAGTAATTCTACGTTGGTAGCCTTGGACGTGATATAATGCCCTCATTTTTCTCTCATCAAACAACATTAACTCCTCAAATCTACTTTGCTGCCAGTCTGCCTTCACTATCTGACACTCGGCCATAACTCGTAGTGACGGCACTTCAATTTCAATTGGCAAAACAACCTCCATCCCATAGACGAGAGAATAGGGGGTTGCCCTTGTAGATGTTCGGATTGAGGTTCTATAGCCTCTGAGTGCGAATGGCAGTTTATCCGGCTAGTCCCTGTATGTTTCTACCATCTTTCGTAAGATATTCTTGATATTCTTGTTAGCGGCCTCAACAACTCCACTAGTCTATGGTCTGTATGTCGATGACTTATGAAAAGCCACATTGTATTTCTCAAGCAGATCCACCACCTCTTTCTTAAAGTGTGAGCCATTATCTAATATGATCTCGTTCGGAACTCTATACCAGTACATGATGTTATTTCTAATGAATTTGGCTACGTGCAACGCTTTTAACACGGCATAGGACTGAGCTTCCACCCACTTTGTGAACTCGTGTCCATCACGGTGCAGTCTAGGGCGGCATCTAAACCAGCAATACATGCTTCATATTTTGCGTTGTTATTGGACACTTTGAACTGGAGTTTGAAGGCTAAAGGTATATGGAAATCATCGGGTGCTAACAGCAACACACCTATCCCATAGCCATAATGATTGGACGCTCCGTCAAAGTACATCATCCAAGTTTCCTCTTCGACTTGTAGAATGTTTTCATCGGGAAACAAATATTCCACCGCCTCATCGCCCTCTACTAGGTGGTTGGCCAGGAATTCCGCTATAGCTCTTCCTTTAACTGACTTGCGTGTAACATACTTGAGATCAAATTCGGAGAGAAGAAGCAGCCAATGGGCTAGCCTACCTGTAAGTACTGGTTTCTCAAAGAGATATTTAATGGAATCTAATCTTGAAACTAGGATTACAGAGTGAGCTAACAAGTAGTGCCTCAACTTCCTGGTAGCCCATACCAAGGCTAAGCAAGCTTTCTCCAAGGGAATGTAGCGGGTCTCGTAGTTTAACATCTTTTTGCTCAAGTAGTAGATGGCCTTCTCCACTTTATCTTCAGATTCCTAAGCAAGGATGCGTTCCATGGTTGTCTCGGTTACCAACAGATACAGAATTAGAGGCTTCCCCGACTCTAGTGGTGATAACACAGACGGATTCTGGAGGTGTCGCTTGACCTGCTCAAAGGAAAACTGACATCGATCGTCCCATCGAAACTTCTTTCCTTTCTTCAGGAGACCAAATAGTGGTTCACAAGTCAAGGTTAATTTGGAGATAAACCGTCTTATGAATAGCACTTTACCCAGAAAGCCGCACACCTCTTTTTCAATCCTTGGTGGTGGCATTTCTAAGATGGCCTTGATTTTGAAAGGATCTACTTCAATTCCCCTTTGTGTGATCAGAAAGCCCAGCATTTTCCCTGCTGTTACGCCGAAAGTGCATTTCTGCGGGTTTAACCTCAATCTGTATTCCCTGATCCGTTAAAAGAATTTTTCCAGTGTGGTGTAGTGGCCTTTTCACTATTTGGATTTGACAATCATGTCGTCCACATACACCTTAACCTCTTTGTGGATCATGTCATGCAAAATGGTGGTCGTAGCCCTCTGACAGGTAGCTCCAACATTTTTCAACCCAAACGGCATGACTCGGTAGTAGTATGTACCCCATGGTGTGGTGAAAGCCGTTTTTTCCTGGTCTTCCGGTGCCATCAGAACCTGGTTATATCTGGAAAACCCATCTATAAAGGAAAACAATGCATGGCTACACTACAACAAAATTGGGCTATAACCACGTTTTTTAGACAACGTTTTTCTGAAAAACGCTGTGCAAGAGCTAAAGTGAAATTAAAGAGACGCGTGTTTCACTTTATAATGGTGCTCCGTCTCCCTCTGCCCCCATTTCTCTTTCCGTCATTTTGTTTTCTCTCTCCATTTTCTGTATCGTTTTCTATCTCCGTCCTAGATCTAGGGTTTTCTCTATCTGCTCATGCTCCTTGAGAGATTCACCAGGGTTCAAATCTAATTCTAAATCCATCGATTCTTGCATCGATTTTGTTGAAATTTCTTGATGGTTTTTTGGTTTTCTTGATTCTGATTCTGATGATTTTGTAGAGGAAGATGGTTCGGTTGAGTAGCACAAATCGGCGGGGTTACAAGACCGAGGAATGAAGAAGGATCAAGATCATCGTGATCGAGACCGATCCACTCGGAGCAAGAGGAAACCAACCGATGAAATGATAGGCTTTTCTGTTCCAAGAAAAGCTCAAGCGCGATGGCATTGGATGCGCTCTACCCGTTGAAGCTCCTCCTCAGGTCTGCTCCTCCCGTCGCTACCATCCCTCAAGTCCTCTCTCTCTCTATTGCTCCATCAAATCTTCGATCTGGCCTCTCTTCATTCGAATTTTACTCTTTTTAATCTTTTCACTTGCTATTTTTGGTCCGCTCTCTTTTCAATAGAATCTCATTCACTTTGATCTTTTTGTTTTCAATCTAACTATTTTCAATTTTTTCAATCTATTTTTGGTCTTCTGTTAGATTGGTTTGTCTCTGTATTTGGCTTTCATTATATTTTTGTATCTCCGGTATTTGTTTGTGTTTGTCAGAAGGTTATTATCCTACATTTTCAGGTTGGCAAGGGAAATGCAGAGGTGGCTCTGTCTCTGGTTGGATACGATCAGGAACTGAAGGTATAATTCAATTGTGTGTGCTGGAATGTTTCTTAATGTTATATCATTGTAAGTCATGTTCATCAGCAATGGATGGGCCAAAATCTTATTCACATTCGTGCGATTTTGTTTTTGGTTGGATAAAAGAACTTTGGCTTGGGTTAGTTATATTTTGTTTTTAAAGAGAGTTTATATGTGTTGCAGAGTGCTATGGAATGTGTATTTGGTTCAACATTTGTTTGCAAAACTATTGATGCAGCGAGGGAGGTAAGTCTTTTTCAGTAATCCTTTTCCCTCGGGTGCCTTTGTAGATGATTCTAATATATATTTTTCATTTGAAGATGACATGTTTTCTTTTGTTGCTTTGTTGCTATGTTTGTGGTCATGTTATATTTGAGTGCAACTGTTGATTCTACATCTTGATTTAAATGTACTGTAGTTCACTAAGAACACTACAGAAAAGGATCAGAGAGCATGTGGTGCTGGATTTGTTTTCTCAGAAGTTAGAATTGATGAATGAATTTATTTTTTGACAAACATTTTAGAAACATATGCACTATGGTTTAAGGTTATGCTATTGATCTGTAAAAGTGTTAACTTAGCTAAACCTTATTTTTGGCGTTGGGCCAAATTAAAATAATGTAAACCAGTTTATTTACTTTTGAATTTATATATAAAATAAATTGAGGAGATAAAGTAAAAAAAGGATAAATGATGAGAGAATAGGCTGAATTGATGTCAGTGAGGGATAAATGGACAATGGACATCAATCCTGCAATGAATAATATGGCATTTATTTTAATGTTGGTCCTATAAAGGACTTCGCTTATGGTTTAAGGATTAATGCTGATCCAAATGCGGTGGGAATTGCTAAGCAAAGTAATTATGAACTGGTTGGTTTCTATTTCTTCAAACTTGATGCTAATAATAAGGTTTAGGGCATTAATTTGATCATGCTTCTGCTGTCTGGTTATACATGTTATTGAGTACAGTTGCTGTTAAATGCTATTATTTGAAACTCTTTTCTTAAATTATTATTTTTTGCTTCTTATTAATCCATACTGGACTGACATTCCTAGAGCAGCAAATCATACAATTCTAATGGTTTATTGCTTTGTACATTTGTAATATGGTAACCTTTCTTACTTATCAAGAAAAAAAAAAAATGGTAGCCTTTGTTGTTTTCATTTGGGTGTACTTTTCAGGTGTGCTGTTCTGGTCATGGTAAGAATTGTGCTCTCTGCGTGCTTCAACAGTCAATTCGGCCAGAAATGATGACTCAGGTATGTCCTGATACTATAGTTTGATGTACTTGATGAATACTTTGTCTCCTATTTTGGTGTTTTGGTCCTTTTTCACCCCTTGTATATACTTTTAATAACAGTTAAGGTGGATTGTTTCTAGATATTTACCTTTGTTTAACCAGTTTATTTACTTTTGATAAGGAACATTATTACAGATCAGATCCTATAACATAGGTGTTTGTGTAGAACATTATTTTAGGTCTTATATCAATTTGTCCTGTAACATATATTACAGATCAGATCCATTCGAGTTGAGAGTGATTAGGAAAATGATGCTCTGCTCCTTATTCACTTCTTGTTTGTCAAATGAGCTCCAAAAAGCTGAGCCTGTGGTTGGTTGAATAATAGCAAGGTGAGCCTGAAGGAGGTTGGCAGCCTCACTTTAGTTCAAATCAAGCTCGAACACCCCTACATCTTCAACACCTGGCTTGATTGTTTAAGTTGCAGTCATTGTTGTCATGATTATAGGGATTGTATTATGTTGATGTTATGTTGATCAGGAAGTAGTACTGAAATCCGAGCTGCTCAGTGTCAATGTGGTTGTTTATCTCTCTTTATTTTGTTGTTCACTCTACTCTGCATGCATAATATTTTCCTGTAGCTACAGTTACTTTACATTGATTTGGCCCACTTTATGGAAATGGTGATGGTTCTCTGAATTGATAGAATTTACAGGAGATATCTCCGCTTTGTACTTTGAATTTTATCAATCATCAGATGTCCTAACTGCTTCATTCTTCAGGAAATGTATAAAAATAATCACCGTAGAAAGGTTGCGGTGACTTGATGCAGGCTGTTCTTCCCTTAAGGGGTAAAATTTTGAACACTGAAAGAAGGGATGACGCAGCAATGTACAAGAACGAAGAGATTCAAAATCTTATTCTAGCTCTGGGACTTGGAGTAAAGGTTGACTTATATTATGCTATTTTATTTCTTGTGAACTGTTTCACCAATTTCATTGACTGAAATTTCCGGGTTTCAGGGAGAAGATTTTAAAAAGGAGGCTCTCCATTATCATAAAATCATAATCTTGACTGATGCTGATGTAGATGGCGGTCATATCCGAACATTATTATTGACATTTTTCTTTAGATATCAGGTACATAATTGATAGAATCCTTGTTTACATTTACTGGTGCGTAAAAGAGTAGAAATTATAAAGGTATTCTGTAAATGCTTGGGGGGAATCAGTTACACTTTGGTTTATGGAGTTTTTTATTCCTTGCAGAGGGCTTTATTTGATGAAGGATACATTTATGTTGGTGTCCCGCCTTTGTACAAGGTTTGCCTTCAAATTTGATAGGTTCAGCTGACTTCTGGAATAGTAATTTCCATAATTTTTTTCAGTTCTCTTTGTTGAAATAATTAGGTTGAAAGGGGAAAGCAAGCATATTATTGCTATGACGAAGTAGATCTGAAACGACTACAGGGTTCGTTCCCTCCAAATGCATCATATAACATTCAGAGGTTCAAAGGTAACATGAAAAGTATGATATTCTTTATTCTCCACATCATGTTTAGAAGGAAATGGAGTAGGGATGCCATATATCTACATCGATATCAGCATATTCTGAATGTGGTGGGTTGCGTGTATTTTAGTTGAAGTAAGACGATCTCTATTGTATCAAGGGTCGTACACAAAGAAAGAGCTCTCTGAGCCTAATGCTAGATTAGTTTTCCATGTGTCTTTCATTGCAGCTCACAATGTTGATAGTGCTGAGAGTATTACTTAATTTAACTCCATCTTCATTTCATTCAGTAAAAAAAACAAAATTGGGAAATAGAATGTGTAATGATGGTATTGTGTCCAATGATTGGAGCATTATTCATGTTGTGATGATGTGCCCAGCAATTATGCCAATAAATAAAACTTCAAATTTATGGAAGCCATTTTCCTTTAATTCAGAGCTATGTAGAGTTTTTTATTGAGCAAGCTGTCATTTGATTCAATTGGAACACATGTATGCTCCAAGAACTCTATAATTTCTGTGAGTCTTTTGGTTCATGCCAAAATTTGAAATATCCATGAACAGCAAAGACATGATGTGAATTCACATCTTCCATCTGTTCTTGTATTGGGTTGATTCAAGAGGAAACCCTTTTTAATTTGGAGTTCCATTTCTCATGGGCAATGTCCATGATTCCAAATTCATTTCTTTCAAGTGGCAACATATTTTGGTTGTTTATGCCAATTTTTATTTTTTGAATTGCAAAAAAAAAAAAAAAAGTGATTCACGTGTTCACTGTGCTTGTCCTTGAGGGGACACATTTTCTGTGGCCAGCACAAACTTCTATATGCTTTTTTAATTTGAGCATTCAACTCGTGCAAGATATTATGTCATTCCTAAGTTTAGTCTTCATCTAATGATCCCAAACTGTTTTCATTGAACTTGCTTTGGAAGTAGATTCATGTTCCATCCTTTCCACTTGTTTTTCACTTTATATGTATAAATAAATGGAAATCAGGTTTAGGAGAGATGATGCCTTTACGATTATGAGAGACAACACTTGATCCAAAGAGAAGATTGCTAAAGCAACTAGTGGTTGAGGATGCAGCAGAAGCAAATGTTGTTTTCTCCTCTCTTATGGGTTCCCGGGTAAGCAGATGCATTAATTATTTATTTATATTGAATGGAAACAAAAGAGAAATAATGTTAAAGAGAAAAAAAATGAATTACAAGAGAGTTGAAGGACAAGAAGTCCTCCAAAAAGCAAAAAAGAAAAAAACAATATCACAAATTCCATGTCACTACACGCTATACATCATTGATTCTTTAGGAAACAAAAGTGTTAACACAGCTTCAGAAAGTCGGAAACACCAAAATGGGGTTCTCCCATTATATATAAATGATTTTACAATCTTTTGATCCACATTCTTTGTTGTAGTGGTCATGCTTTCAATTAATGTTTGAAATATGGTTTGTAAAATGTGGGTAGTCATGCATCAGTTAGTAATTTTGGCATATGGTACAAGTGGGTGTTTATTTTATGCAAATTGTTATTTGTTATTAAGCCTTTGTTGCTTACTAATGCAACACATAGAAGCATTGCATCTTAATTTTTATTTTGTTTCTCATTTCAATCCCTACAGTGAATTGGAAACATGTGATCACTTCAATTGTATGCTGGACTTTAATGGTTTCCCTACTTTTCTACCTATCCACGGTGTTTGGGTCTGTCCAAATGCTTAGACTCTATGGTGTTCCCTACATGGTAAGTCAAACACATTCCATTCTCAAAGTGTTCCTAGAATTCCATATGATAAAAAGAATGAATTTCAAATGCTCCAAATACTTCAATTCCATTTGATTCAATCTTGTCACACATTTATCACAGATTTTTGTTATGTGGTTGGACACCGTTACTTGCATCACCATGGCTAAGAACAAAAGCTTCCTTGGTACCATGGAAAGGTACTAGCAAATTTTTGTTCTCAGCTTTTCCAAATATGCCTAGTTTTAATCAATTCAAAAAAAAAAAAAAAAAAAAAAAAAAAAAAAAAACCTTCCCCCATTTTTATGTTTCTCTCTAAAGAGGTTGTGTATTTAATGTTGCTATTTTAATATTCCATTATTTAAACTGCAGATGGTTTGCCTATGTTATGACACTCAATGTATAGAAAAGCCATTTAACTGATGATAGTTGAGAAAATGCAGGATTTCCTGAACCGGCTGGTTGGAGAACACGGAAGCATAGATCTTGAATGGTTGAGGGATGTTCCACCTGACAAAGTAAAGTAAGCCCACAGAAAATTTTCAGATCATTTCTATATGTTACGGAACAATTTCCGTATGATAAAAAGAACAATGAAACAAGTACTTACGGAAATCTTTTGCTTGTAGAGAATATCTGTTGAGTGTAAGAGGGTTGGGCTTGAAAAGCGTGGAGTGTGTGCGGCTTTTGACTCTTCACCATCTTGCTTTCCCAGTAAGTCAAGTCATAAGTTAAAAGTACACGACATATCAAAATAAGATGGATGAATCTTAAACATTTTACTTGTAAATCTTCAATAAGGTTGACACAAACGTTGGACATATAGCTGTCAGACTAGGATGGGTACCCCTTCAGCCGCTGCCTGAGTCACTACAGTTGCATCTTCTAGAACTGTGAGTATTAAGGGCCGACTGATTTACATCAGTACAATTGGTCATTCACAATAGCAAAGCTAATGTTGCTGTTCCTACATAGGTACCCAGTGTTGGAATCAATTCAGAGATATCTCTGGCCACGACTCTGCAAGCTTGACCAAAGAACATTGTAAATAGATATTTTTGTTGGCATCTATACCCAAACTGATTTATGCATACTGTTTATATATATATGAATTGGCAAGAACATAAAATTATTTATTATTTATTGTTGAATTATGCAATGGCATTTACTCTCTCTCGCCAATCGAATTTCACGCATTCTTTTCATTGCTCTAGGAGATTTGGACCTCTCTCTGTTTTTTATTGAATCTCATTATCTTTGTCACTCTTATCACATTTTCCTTATAGAAAATGTCAAACAGTTTCTAAAATTGGTGCTGGTGACTAGTTCTTTGGTGCTCTCCTATGCATGTTGATGATGACCTATTTGTAGTTGAGGTTAGTATTGCTTTCTCATCCACTTCTTGTTTGTTAATTACATAACATGATTTTATTCTACAATTATATGTTGCAGATTATGTACTAGAGGGAAGTGAAGGAACTCCTTTTGCAGGTTTGATATGAAGTGTTATGCACTTGTGGCACACGACATTTATTTCATCACTGGTTTTGTTTGCTATTGTTCTTGGAACGTGGAATTTTTTATTTTATTTTATTGATGAATGTTTCCCACTTATTATTGTAAGGTGGATATTATTATGTGAAAATCAAATTTCCTCCAGAGTATCCATTTAAACCTCCAGGAATCAAGTATTGTGGGTTTTGTCTCCTTAAATTTTTCCACAACAAATATTTTGATGCTTTTTTAGCAGCTTCATGTGTATTTTTATTTTTAACATTTTCACTAGGTTTCTTTCACTGAAAATTACATTTGTTTCCATTGTAGTATGACTACTCCAAACAGACGATTTATGACTTAAAAGAAAATCTGCCTGTCTATGAGTGATTGTAAGTGCCGTTAAATATCATTGGTCTAGGAATCATATGTTCTTTCTAATAAACTGATTTTATTTTCAACTCATTTCTATCATTTTTCAGTTCATCCAGAAAGTTGGAATCCGATGTGGTCTGTATCAAGGTAATACATTGTCATTGATGAAAAAATAGATGTCATTGTTTGCAACCATTTAATCTAGCGTCTGATGCTGACTAGAGTTTGTATGTCTTAAATGCAGCATACTTACTAGCCTTCTCTCTTTCATGGTGAGATTATGAACTTAGTATTATATGGCTATTGTCTCCTAACTATACAGGATAGATACATGACTAGATGAAATGTGCCTGAAATTTTCTTTATGGACATCTCAATCCCATTTATTTACATACCAAACAGTCCTTATTCATTTGACTTTTGAGTCTTTGAGTTCTTGCCAATGACTGTATCATAGGAATGTATTCTGCATTCATGACATTATATAATACTCAATTTTTAACAAAGTATCTGGTTGTCCATTGGTGTAACTGGTTGATTCACTTATTTCGATGAATGGAGGTTTTCTGCACCTTCTCTGCTTCCTCCCTCATATTCCATCTTAGAGTTGTGAATTTGAAAGGAAAAAAGTATTGTTAGTTTGGTAACTTCTAATGGGCCTTCTGATCATCTTCTTGCAGCTGTCTCCACTTTTATTTTAAATTTACTGAATGTTTGTAGACTTTAGGCTGCTAGGCACCAACCTAGTGGGTTGGCCCCTAAATGGCTCATAGCTCTAATATCTGAATGTGCCAAAATAATATAAATGGGAACCATTTTCACCATAGCTTGTGCCAAGCATATTTTCCAGATTTATTGCTAGGATCGACTAAATTGAACATACATCTAACCAGGAAATGGGAGAACAAAAATAGTGGGGCATTGTTGCATTGATAACTTCAAAGCATTCTATTGTGCTTCCAAGCACTCCTTTCCTGAGTGTGTGTGTGTGTGTTTTTTTTTTCCTCTTGGATTGTGATTGTTGTGCTAACTTTTTGCTGACTTTATTATTGGCAATGATTATAATTTGTTAACTTTTTATTTTATTTTATTTTATTTTATTTTTGGGTTAGTTTCTCTATTTTTTGATGACTGATTCCAGTGTTTTTTTGTAGGAGTATTGGCCAGCTTGTTCCTGGAAATAAGCATTGGCCCATGAATGAGTTATCCAATATTTTGATGGTTTTATTAACATTTTTTTGGGGTATGGTTTGTGCTTGAATATAAATAGGGTAGGAAATGTTATAATTTTTTTATATTGTTTGTCAAATGTAAAATTGTAGTCACCTTGACGAGGAATTAAATTTGTTTGGTTTATTTTTGATTTATTTTCATTTATGTGCTTCTGTATAGAATCCTTGCCTTTCAGAGTTGACTTTATTTAGCTAATAATGCAATTTGACAATTGAATACTTATTTTGCAGATTTTTTTTTTTTTTTTTTTTGAGAAGCATTATTTTGCAGATTTAGTACAATGAAATTTATTTATATTTTTTTCTTTCTATAAATAGCACTGCAAAATTTTTTTTTTTGGTAAAAAAAAAGAGAAAAAATGGCGTTTTTGAAAAAACGTCAATAAGTGTCGTCATATGACGTTAGCATTTAACTGTGACGGTTTTTAGATAACGGATGTATGAGAATTTACGGCGTTTAAAAAAACGCCGGCTAAAGTCATTAGCGACGTTTAATAAACGTCATGTACCTAAGACGGCGGCCGTATCTGCGACAAAAGTTATAAACGTCACTTTAGACTTTAACGGCGTTTTTAAGGCTTATAGTGGCGTTTTTTAAACGTCGCGAATTCTGAAAATTTCTGCAGTGCTAGCAGCAAAGTCCACCAACTTATCTATGTACAGTAGTGGAAAGTCATCCTTCGGACTTGCTTTGTTCAGATCTTTGAAGTCGTTACAAAATTGAATTCTGCCATCCTTCTTCGGCACTGGGACGATATTGGCCAATCAGGTCGGATACTCAGATACTAACAAGAATCTTGCATCAATCTGCTTGGTGACCTCTTCCTTGATTTTCAGTGCCTAATCTGGACGAATTCGACTAAGCTTCTACTTGACTGGTTGGGCCTTTAGGTCAAGAGGGATCCGGTGCTGTACGATCTCAGGGTCGATTCTAGGCATGTCTTCGTAAGATCACGTGAAAACATCTTTAAAATCTTTTAATAAAGCGATTAAACGCTCGCGTTCCTCCGAAGACAACGTGGACCTAATCTGGACCAAGCGTGGGTCCTTTTCAACACCCATATTAATGGCAATGATTTTATCAATACACAGCTTAGTATGCCTCTCCTCCTCTCGATTAATCAAGTTTTTCAAAGCCAGAGGAATTTCTTCCTCTTCGTTTTCGTTAGAATTTTGAAAATCTTGGTCAATACAATAAACCAGCAGCACAGAAAAGCACACAGAATCTATAGAGTTCTTATTCAAAAGGTCCAGATCTTCGGTTACAGACTTAAAAAAAAAGCTGAATGAAGACCTAGACAAGACTTTGGCATCTGGGTTACCACCCCCGGGAATGCGAGACTCAGACCTCCCGGACTGACTTGAATCTAATCCCGACTCTATGAACTTAGTGGAATCTGATTCTGGCTTATCACCCGATTCAGAACTGGAAAGAAAGACCTCCTTCAGTTGCCAAATAAGACACGACGTCTTTGATGCATCCAAAATACCACTGGTTGGGTCCACACCTAGTTCTTCCCCGATCATGGAGACAGTAAAATTATCCCCGAAGTTCTCTAGGTTAGCCATAGGATCTGTTATGAGATTGGCCAGTGCTGTCCTTACTTCAGTCTCGTTGTTTTCTAAGTCATCTTCCTTGCTTTGGTTGGTTTTGATGTTTAGTTCAGCCCTTTCCTCACCACTATCTTGTAGTTGATGGTCAAAGAAGATCTCGAACTTGGGGACACGCTCGTTCGAGGAATTTACACAAGGCTCAGGAAGGCCACAAAAAGGGAAGTCCTCTCCCTCTCAAACAAAACGGCCATTCAATGTCCCTTAGATTGGCCTGTGGACAAGCTCATAATGCTTCCCAGCTCTCTTGGCTTTGGCTCTGCCCTTCATCTCTTCCCCTTTTCTTATCCAGTCCTCTTTGGTGGGTACGTAGCCCAGTCCAAAGGTATGCAAGTTGTGTGGCACCTCTGCCGATGCTACAACACCTTTTCATTTGCTCTTTCCAAGTCCCATTCCCGGAACATGCCGCAGCTTGTTCATGAAGTAGATGGATTGGGCACTAACGTACATGCCTTCATCCGTGGCCAGAATTGTTTGCACTACCTAGGCTTCAGCCAGAGTGAATCCCGAGAGGAACACATCTTTGTCGCCATGATTGATCTTTAGCACTAGCGTAGTCACCTCCGGAGGTGGATGAATGGATGGACGAGTTCCCGAAAACAATTATTACTCCTCCCCCATGAGGATACTTCAACATTTGATGGTGGGTGGAGGACACAACCTTCACGTGATGTAACCAAGGCCTCCCCAATAGCAGGTTAAAGGTAACTGGTACATCCAGGACGTGAAACTCGAACTCTTGCTCTGATGAGCTAACCTGAACTCACACTTTCACCGCGCTCATGACCTCTTGGCTTGTGTTATCATACGCGCATCACTTGCACTATAGGGATAAAATCTGCCAGTTTAAGGCCAATTGCGTAGGCAGTACTGGACGGACATACATTAATGGCAGAACTAGTATCTACCAACACCACTGACACCCACTTCTCCCTGCATTCCATAGATATGTATAACGGCTTGTCGTGAGCTGAGCCTTCTGACGGCAGCTCATTGTCAGAGAAAGTGAGCGTGGGCTTAGCACCACTTGGAAAAACCAGGCCCACAAGTTGCTCGGGCGTAGTATCAATGGACAATTTAGCCTTGTCTATTGCCGACAATACTACATGTTGGTGCACCCGTGAAGCAATAAGGGGCCCCCAGATAGAGATATCAACTTGAATTTTCCTGAGCTACTTCAGCATTGAATCCTCTTCTAGTTTATTCTCCTTCTGTTTCTTGGCCTCCTTGTTCTTTTCAGATGCCTCTGCGGGTAAGATGGTCTATTTCCTCAGCATACCATGTATTATCCGGTAGGTAGCCTCCCCAATCTTCGTCGATATGGGCTAGACACAAATCATTGTCATCCCACCATTCACCGTCAGTTGCCGACAAGCAGTTGTCAGGCTCCACTTGAATCATTTTCACATCATAAGTGTCCCCCATAGGATGCCACGCAATTACGATTTTTCGACTCTCTTCATTTCTTTCTCTTTTAAACTGCATCAGTGCAGTTTCCTGTTCAATATTTACAGTGTTCACAACACCCACTTCTTGGGCTGGGTTTCCCGTACATGTGTCCTCCGACAATTTTCCTTTCTCATCAGCCTTCCCAGCTACTGCAGCTACCTCTGCTTCCTTACCCTCTGGATTTATCCCAGTTTCTTCTTTCTTGTCTGGTTCATCACTCAGCCATTTGGTGTTATCAGTCAATCCATTCAGGTTGAACCACCCGATCTATACATCCCCCTGATCATGCTCATCAAAGAACTATAGGTTGTCCAAATCCTCTTTGAGGTCTGCCAAATCAACCAACCCATGGCTCGGGCCATCTTCGCTGACTACATTAATGCCTACCGAGATTGGTAGCACTATTTTAGGTCTGATTTGACTGGTTGGCGCAATATAGCAACTCGGATCGTATGCCCTTTCAAATAAGTCCTCGAGACACTCCGACAACAGGCCAATACTTCCCTCTGAGGCCAGACCCTCCTTTACCACAGGTATTACCACCACATTGTGAGGCTCAGGTTGTGGCTTAAATGCGCCCATCATGTATAGATCTGTTCCCTTAGGAATGAATAGTATTGGTTTCGGTAAGTGAGAGGGGGTAATATATACGTTGGGGTCATAAGAGGTGGCCAGCGTATGGATTAGGTTAAGGTTTCGGGGTGGGGGGACTTGATTATGGACTGGGAGCGGGTTTGTGGTTATATTTGGCTTTTGAGGTGGAGCGATCACCTTGTTGTCAATGAGATCCTGAATCTCATGATGCAAATGAAAGCACTGGTTGGTGTCATGACTGTGCTGCTGGTGAAAAGCACAGTACTTTGCGAGGTTATGCTTGGGAGGAAGAGGGTCAGGAAGTGAGCGAGGTTCCAAGGGTTTTAGGTGCCTTTTTTTGACTAGCACCTGCATGGCTTTGGATAGGGTCATGTATAGTTGGTTAAAAGTCCTACGTTGAGGTCGGGTAGGGTTGGATGGTGTTTGTAGGCCTATATTAGCAAAGGGGTTGGCGGTTTTTGTTGCGGTAACAACACTTATGTCCGATGGCCTCGCAACTGTGCTACCGTTGGCAGCATTGGAACTGCGAACAAATGGCCTTTTGGTTGGCTCCTTGTCCTCGATAATAAGTCCCTGTTTCATGGAATCCTCGATTTGGACCCCCATTTCATGAAGCTCTGTGAAGGTAAATAAAGGTAGAACAATCATCTTCTATATCAATTTGCCATGCAGATTCCGGACAACCATTATTATCTGATCTTTTTATGAGGTCGAATGGTTATCATTGAGGCTTTGGCTCTCTATCATGTCACAAACTCAATGAAACCCTCCTTCGACTCTTGATGTGTTTCCTTGAGATCACGAGTTGTGACCTCAATCTGTATATTGTAAGAGTACTGAGAGATAAAGGCTTCGACCATCTTCTCCCAATTCTATTTGATGGAATCTTCCAACTTAGCATACCAAATGGCCGCTGTACCTGACATAGTGCGACCAAATAGAGACAGCTCTAGTTAAGCCCATCGGCCGCAAGATATCTGAAAACAGTCGCAAGTGAACCATCGGATCCCTAGAGCCGTCAAAACGATCAATGTGTGGCATCTTAAACCGATCCGATAATGTAACCCCAGAATCAGTGTAACCATCCTCTATGTCTACAATAGAGTTAACCCCTTGCGCTCTTTTGAATATTTTCTCCAGTTTAGTGACTTTCAGCGCCGTTAGATCAACTTCGAACTCGAATGGTGCCTTGGTCTAATAAATCGGGGCTCTGGAAGCTTGTGTCGGGATAGGTTCTACTGGATTGTCCTAGTTTTCTTGAACATTGGCAGTATTTGCAGTGGCTCCGGGTGCTAGGATAGTTGTGGTGGGTACATGGGATGCAGGGGCCACGGCCGGCTATGGTGGTTGTTGCTGTAGCCTGGTTATCACCTCGGCCTGATGGGTTGCGACTGTGGCCTAGTGGGCCGTATCATGTTGTAGTGCTTCCACTGTTTGTTGCAGCTGGAGTATTAATTCCTCCATATTGGCTGGGGGATACTGTGCCATTGGAATAGGTGACCTTTCTTGAATTGAACTGGAAGTAGCTGACTGTTCTTGGACTAAACTGGACACAGGTGAGCTGAGAAGTGATTGGTGTAAGAATTGGACTGGCGAACTCTGTCTGATTCTTTTTTGTCTCGTAACCGATGAGAGCGAGGTAAACACGGGTTGTCCCCGAACAAGATCCCTAGCCTTTCAAAGTCTTCTGACTCGGGTCCAGAGTACTTGGGGGATATCCGAACTTTCTAAAGCTACGGTTTTAAACTACCTAGCAAAAAGAAATAAAGTAAAAGAGCAGCAATCAGAAATCACACAGTACCTCAGGTAAGATGTTATCAACACAAACATGATCAAAGCTGTAGGACTGTACTCCACACTGAATTCTGTCCCAAAATAGATACCAACCTTGCAATTGATATGCACAAGCCTGTATAGTTTCACTGTAAAGCACATACCAGTTAAGAGGGAACCAAAACACCCCTATGAGGAGGATAGGGTTACCCTGTCCTAGTTTTGTCATAAACTAGGATTCACTATTTCAATCAAGTGGTTTTACACAATCTTGCATTCGGCTGAGCGTCCTGTCCTAGTTTGGAATAGTCTCTATGACTTTTCTATATGCAACTAAGCCAAATGGTCAAATAGGGTACCTCAATAGGACTACCTAATATACCTCTCATACCTCACACTGAGAAGTGAAAGGAGGATCAAACGGTACAACGGTAGTCCAGATCCAAGGGTTGTGTTCCCAACATGGCAAAGCCCACGATCAGTCAGCCTTTTGGCAAGCTTTCGGGCAAGCCTCTAATAAACCGTCTAGGAATAGCAGATGGCAAACACATTGACTTAAGCCCAACAATGCAAATGCAAATGCAAATGCAAAGAACGAATAAGTGTAGATAAAATTTCACATCATGAAGTTCAAGTCAAGTCCTTTACATTCCCCAACAGAGGTGCCAGAAACTGTAGCTTGCTTTTCGTGCTCCTTTTGGATATGATAGCGCTACACTTTAGACTCCCGTGGTTCAGAATCTGATCTCACAAGTGCAATGTGAAATAGATAAACACAAAAGAGTCCAAATCTGAAAAATCTTTTGGAAAATCGATTTTGAATCAAAATGCCAAAAATAGACTGCTTTGCCAGATACAGAGTCGCCACCTAAATATTTTTTTTTTTGGGAAATTTAGGAAACCCAAGACTCGTGCCAAAGGCCACTTTTCCGTTATCACCTAAGTGTCTTAGCTCGAGAACGTAGGTACGAGAGAGAAAGGTCATGAATTGAGCAGCCCACTCGCCTGATCAAAGATCGGCCTCTACTAATCATGATGTGATTTTTATTTACATTATATGCTCTTGTTCCGATTATTAGACTATTGTTACTATGTGATGCATACAAGTATAGACTAATTTGCAAAAGTTAGAACACTTTGATTTCATGTTTGTTTTGAAAAGTGTTTCAAATATGTACTACTTGAAAAAGTGATCTCATATGCACATTTCTCAAATCATCCCAATTTAAGCAATTGGCCTTTATCCATAGGCATTCAAATAGATATAGCACTTAAGCACTTAGCCTCATGGTAATCATGCTTGACATGGCAACAATCACATTCATACGATATGCTAAAACAGTAAAGCTTACCCCAATTCCCGAGGTGAGCCAGAAGAGAGCAAATAGTTATAAAAATGCATGATCCTAACTAATGAAATATGCCTAATGCAATACATGCAATATGCAATTAGAAGTTCGGCTACTAGCATAGCATATGAATTAATTTGATAGCATGTAGTTTAAGCACATTTTCAAAGAAGTAATAAATAACAATGTGAGTTAGGATGAGGAGCCGAACCTTATGCATGCAAGACACATGGATGCAAATCATGGAAAATGCTAAAAAAATGTGATGCTCTAAACTATCTATCATAAGCGGGTAAATAAAAGAGAGAAAGACGTAGGTTGGAAGACATACACGCATTATTACATATTTGCCCTTGTGTAAAAGGGTCTAAATGAATGAATTAGCTAAGCTACTTAACTAATTATTACGAGGCCAAAGTTAAGTAACTATTCTGGATGTTTAAATAGTTACAACACACTTTAATTAATTAATACAAATTAACTAATTAGTTACATTATGGAATTAATTAACCCAATAATTAATTACAAGTTCACTAACAACATATTACTATTAACAAAACTCTAACGGGTCTCGAGGAGCAAGGAAATGGCTTATGCATGCACATGAATTTCTCCCCTGAGAATGCCTCTGCACTGTTTTGCACCTCAGCCTCTGCTTTGCTTTGTGAAAAAAAAAAAAAAAGTGGTACTGCCTGGCTGAAAAAGGTAGCCGATAGGCTAGAAGTGGTGGCAGGCCACCCACTAATAGTGGCCTGCCGTACGGTAAAGGTGGCCTGCCGGCCACTAATTTTGGGTTTCTCATGCTACAGCAGAAAACAAACAGAGCACAAATAGAGCATTCTTAGGGGATGTTTGTCCACCCTGCCTCTCCTTATCATTAGACAACTCAAAGGAGGGGTAGGCTCGATTCGCAAGGCATCAATCAGCACAAATTCATTGTGTGATGACTGATGAACTAAGGGATACAATTTTAATAAGTGCACAATTAAAGACTCATGAACCTCTTCCCTATCATGATATTGATCAAGGGAAGCAGTTGACATCAACTCTTGAACCATTTTCATCACTAACAAGTATGAAACGACTCAAGACTCAATGGGTTCAATTAACGTCCGATCGCACCCCAAACCATTTTATTGTCTTGCTCTATTTTAAGCTATTGATTACCCCTTTTAATTACCTTTCCATTCATTAGTCATTTTTGTCCAAAATGAGCATTAAGTCCACTAAAGGAGGGAAGTGTCAAATAAAGGGTTGTTTTGGGCATGAGAGAGATGTCATGCCATTGGTAATAAACCTCCGAAGAGATTAAACCATTAATCACAACGAGCTCTATCTTAAGCTTAAACAAATAATCGATTTGAAACGACTCTTAAAGCAAGGACGAAGCCAAGAAATAAGAGAAGTACAAAGTTGATTAGAGATGATCACAAGTATGGAAAGCTTGAAATAAATGCTATCAACTCAAATAGGTTGGTGTGTAATGCCTAAAAACCAAGCCTATGAGTCTGTAACCGAAAATTTGGACCTTTTGAATGAAAACTTTGCAGATTCTGTGTACTTTTCTGTGCCGTTGGTTTACTGTATTGACCAAGATTTTCAAAATTTTAATGAAAACGAAGGGGAAGAAATTCCTCTGGCTTTGAAAAACTTGATTAGTCGAGAGGAGAAGAGGTTTGCTAAACCCTGTGCTGATGAAATCATTGCCATTAATGTGGGTATTGAGAAGGATTCGCGCTTGGTCCAGATCGGGTCCACGTTGTCCTTGGAGGAGCGCAAGCGTTTAATCGCTTTATTAAAAAATTTCAAAGATATTTTCGCGTGGTCCTATGAAGACATGCTTGGAATCGACTCTGAGATTGTATAGCACCAAATCCCTCTTGACCCTGAGGCCTGACCAGTTAAGCAGAAGTTGCATAGAATTCGTCCGGATTGGGCGCTGAAAATCAAGGAAGAGGTCACCAAGAAAATTGAGGCAGGTTTCTTGTTAGTATCTGAGTACCTGACTTGGTTGGCCAACATCGTCCCAGTGCCAAAGAAGTGTGGTAGAATTCAGGTTTGTGTTGACTTTCGGGACTGGAATAGAGCTAGTTCGAAGGATGACTTTCCTTTGTTGCATATTGATGAGTTAGTGGACTTCACTGCGGGCCATACATTGCTATCGTTTATGGATGGATTTTCCGGGTATAACCAGATTCTGATGGCACCCGAGGATAGAGAGAAAACCTCATTCACTACGCCGTAGGGTACATACTGTTACTGGGTTATGCCGTTTGGTTTGAAAAATGTTGGAGCTGCCTATCAGAGGGCTACGACCACTATTCTTGATGACATGATCCAGAAAGAGGTCGAGATGTATGTGGACGACATGATTGTCAAGTCCAAATAACGAGAGGGCCACTACAGCACGCTAGAGAAATTCTTTCAATGGATCAGGGAATATAGATTGATGTTAAACCCACAGAAATGCACCTTCAGGGTAACGGCAGGAAAAATGCTGGGCTTTCTTATCACACAGAGGGGAATTGAAGTAGATCATTCCAAAATTAAGGCCATCTTAGAAATGCCACCACCAAGGATCGAAAAGGAAGTGCGTGACTTTCTGGGTAAAGTGCAATTCATAAGACAGTTTATTTCCAAATTAACCTTGACTTGTGAACCACTATTTGGTCTCCTGAAGAAAGGGAAGAAATACCGATGGGATGATCGGTGTTAGTTTGCCTTTGAACAAGTTAAGTAGTACCTCCAAAATCTGTCTGTGTTATCGCCGCTCAAGTCGGGGGAAGCCTTTGATTTTGTACTTGTCAGTAACAGATACGACCATGGGATACATGCTCACTCAAGAATCTAAAGATAGGGTGGAGAAAGCCATCTACTACTTAAGCAAGAAAATGCTAGATTGCAAAACTCGTTACACTCCTTTGGAGAAAGCTTGCCTAGCCTTGGTATGGGCTATCAGGAAGTTGAGGCACTACTTGTTAGCTCATTGTGTAATCCTGGTTTCGAGATTAGATCCCATCAAATATCTCTTTGAGAAATCAGCACTTACGGGTAGGCTGGCTCGTTGGTTGCTTTTTCTTTTCGAATTTGATCTCAAATATATCACCCGCAAGTCGGTCAAGGGAAGATTTGTAGCGGAGTTCTTGGCGGACCACCCGGTAGAGGGAGATGAGGCAGTGGAATACTCGTACCTAGATGAAGACATTCTACAACTTGAAGAGGAAACTTGGACAATGTAGTTTGACGGAGTGTCCAATCAGTACAGTTATGGGATAGATGTGTTGTTGATAGCACTCGAATATTCCCATATACCCTTAGCCTTCAAACTTTAGTTCAAGGTGTCCAACAACGAAGTAGAATATGAAGTGTGTATTGCTGGTTTAGATGCCACCCTAGAACTAGGGGCAATAAGGTTGGATGTCATTGGGGACTCAAACTTGGTTGTTTCTCAAGCAAATAGAGACTGGAAAGTCAAAGAATAGAAGATGAAGGTTTACCATCAGGCCTTGGACGTTTTGATTCTGAGGTTTGAAAAGTTGACATTTACGTATCTATTAAGAGAGAACAACAGGTTCGGTGATGTTTTAGCAACTCTATCTTCTATAGTAGACATCCCACTTGGAGTTCGGATGCGTCCAATTATCATCGAATAGAAATACACACCGGCTTATGAAACTATTACTGCGATAGATGAAGTGCAAGACAAAAACCCCTGGTACTACGATATTTTGAACTTTTTGGAAATGGAAATTTATCCACCAGGGGAAAATGCCAAGAACAAATGGGGAATATGGCATATGGCCATCCAATTTATTATCTGTGGGGATAAGCTATATAAAACAGGTCATCTAGTAATGCATAAACTGTGCGTGGAAGAAAAGGAATCGAAGCTCCTTATGGAGGCTATCCACAACGGAGAATACAGGGAGCACATGAATGGTGTGATGCTAGCCTGGAAGATTCTCAGACAAGGCTATTATTGGTCCACCATGGAGGAGGATTGTATTCGTTTTGTGCGGCGATGCCACAAATGTCAAATTCATGCCAATCGTATGAATATTCCGCCGTCAAAGCTTTATAACATGACTTCGCCATGGCCTTTCTTAGTCGGGGGAATTGATGTTATCGGTGTAGTCACGGCAAAAGGATCGAATGGACATGAATATATTTTGGTGGCAATTGATTATTTTACAAAGTGGGTAGAAGCTCAGTCCTATGCCGTGTTAAAGGCATCGCATGTGGACAAATTTATTAGAAACAATATCATCTGCCGGTACGGAGTTTCGAACGAGATCATATCAGATAACGACTCCCACTTCAAGAAAGAGGTGATTGACTTGTTCAAAAATACAACATGGCTTTTCATAAGTCATACACATATAGGCCACAGACCAATGGAGCTATTGAAGCCGCCAATAAGAATATCAAGAACATCTAGCAAAAGATGGTTGAGACCTGTAGGGACTGGCCAGATAAACTGCCATTTGCACTCTGGGGCTACAGAACCTCGATCCGGACGTCTACAGGGCAACCCCCTATTCTCTCGTCTATGGGATGGAGGTTATACTGCCAATTGAAATTGAAGTGCTGTCGCTACGAGTTATGGCTGAGTGTCAGATAGTAGAGGCAAACTGGCAATAGAGCAGATTTGAGGAGTTAATGCCATTTGATGAGAAGAGGCTAAAGGCATTGTATGATGTTCAGGGCTACCAACGCAGAATTGCTAGGGCTTTTAAAAAGAAAGTTAAGTCCTGGAATCTCAAGGAAGGGGATATGGTACTGAAAGACAACTGAGCTCCCATCCATGATCCTAGGGGCAAGTTCAGACCCAATTGGACTGGTCCTTACATTATTATCAAAGTTATCTAGTCAAGAGGGGTGGTTATTCTCATGGACCTAGATGGCTTGGAATTTTCATTGCCAATCAATATGGACAAGTTGAAGAAATATTACCCCTAAGAGGCTCGCTAAGCCGAAAACCAGTAAGGGCGACGTAGGCAAAAGTTAGAGTATGAAAAATTAGAAATAAAGAAAAACTAAGCTTGCAAGATTGAAAACCCTAAAGGGCGACTTTGGTAAAAGTTAGAGCTCAAAAGGAGAGAGTTAATACTTGAGTGAACTTGAACCAAACTATGTAAGGCCTAATTCCCATCTTTGGGATACGTAGGCAACTTCATCCTAAAGTTCGGCCGTAACTATCTCCAACTCAACTGTCTTGTCTATTTTTTCTGATCAGGTCATCTCTGTTCATCAATTTTTAGTTCGGTTGTGATCTTCATTTCGAGAAGAAAAGTTGGTTACAATGCAGAGCAGTAGTGGTATTCAAGTAGGGGCAGTTATAATTTACCGATTTGGGGTTGTACATCTTGAAGATTGATTCTGTGCGTGTTAGGTAGTGATCATTTTCAAAAATGGTTTTGGAAAGTTTTAATAAAAGTTGATTTTGTTCAAAATTTTACTTTTACAACTTAGACTATTTTTGGGACCAAAAGGAATTTTTTTTAGTGCTCATAACTTTAATTCCATTGATTTCAACACAAATACATTTTCCAACTCTCTGATACAAATCAAAGTTGCTTTTACATCATAAAACTTGAAAAGAAAGGTCAAAGTAATAAACTAGGGGCATAGGCAAGTCAGGTGCTCCTGCATCCTCTGCTTGTGCTTGCAGAAGCTTCTGTAGCCAAAGTGGGCCCAGCTTGCGCCTCATCCTTGAGCCAAGCCGAGCACTCGCCAGAAAGGGCATGATTGAAACTAGGGGCAGGGGCCAGAAGCTCTCTCATCCTCTAGGCAACAAGGTACCTAGCAGGTGTGAACTGTGAATCAAGAATGAAGTTGGGTATTGTACCCCTCCTCTGGGCAGGTCTGATCGTGTCCAAATTGGTGTCTGAATAGGAAGGGAAAGTAGAACACGCAGTGCGTGAGGCCAATCAACTGTGTGCCAGGTTGCCGAGTTATGCTGTAACTCATCTCAGTCAGATTGAGCCAGGGGCAATGCCAAGCTATGTCAGCTATAGACCTGCTGCACATCCAGTTGCACCACCATCCCTCATTAGGAAAGCCCACTAGTTGCTGGCGGAAGAATAAACTCAAGCTGAATACTCGGGACAAGGGTCCACCACCTTCAGCTTATCAGTGAGCCATACCTGGGAAATGATGAAAAATAAGAGAGATTAAAGAATAGAGATATGTGTGTGTGGAGAAAAGTAAAGAAAGGGCTTTGAGAAAAAATAGAGTATGAGTGTCGAGTGATGTATGAGGCGTATATCAGAAAGGGTGGGAAACAATACCTGAAGAAGTAGTGGACTCCCTGCAAACTTGGTGGTCTCTCGCCGTTGAAAAGCTTCTAAGCCCATCAGGGTCTCGGCCAGCGTCAAATTGATACGACTCTTTCCTTATTTCAGACATTGGGCCGCTTCAATCAATCGAATGTTGGTCCCACCATAACTAGGGGCAAGAAGGAAATGCGCAAGCATACATAAACAGAGGGCATGTTGCTGAAACCTCGCCAGAGAGGGTCGCCTCTGTCACTGATGTTAGAAAATTGATGAATTAAGCTGGGTATATCTAGCTCTCCGTCATAGGCCAACGATCGAGCTTCATGTAGAGTAAGCCCACACATTCGTCCCAAAGCCTGGGTATGGCCAAAACAGGACTGAGGCATGATTTCTTCATTGCGCCGAGTTTCCATCAATGCTCAAAATTCTTCAAGAGTCGGGCACATTTCTTGTGTTCTGAAGCGAAATACATGCGTAATTGGGTCCCAGCATCATGCTGTGGCATGGAGGAACGGAAAGCAAAGTGGAGTATGACTTAACGAAAAAAGTACATTTATGCCGAACCCTCAGAAATTTACCTTTTTCGTGCTGTGTAAAGTGGCTATCCAATCCGTGAGATTTTCGGCAAGAAATATCTCCATTTGTGGAAGAAACAACAGCAAAAATGAGGTTCTGGTGAACAAATCACGAAGAAAGACCTTTTTGTAGAAGATAGGGCTGTGAGTGGAGGCCAGCTGTCAGCTGTCTGGTGGATCCATCACAAGTGGCCGGTAACCCACTTTTAGTGGTCGCCCGTCCAGTTTTTCTGGCCTGCCATCCACTTATGGGTCTGGTAGTTTTGGCAGTCTGGTTTTGTCTTGGTCTTTGTGTTTTGAGGTCTTGTTTTGAGTCTTTTGGTTTTAGCAAGTGTGCATATCTGTGTTTATTTTTGCTTTGTTTATCGAGTTGTATTTTGTATTTTGGTCGTTGGTCAACTCATTACCTGATTAAGAACATCATGCCAATACAAGTTTTTATTTATTTATTCAATTTCATTTTCATTCTGCAAATGTGGTTCTCATAATGCAAAAACAATAACTCTTTTCATAAAACTGCAGGGTTTTCCTCCGATCATAGTTTTTACAAAAGAGAGTACAAGTTTTCAAAAGGAAAAGTAAAAAGCCTATATGAAGTTATACATGTGCTAAACTACCAAAATAAAAGAAACTAAGCAAAAAGTACAAAAATCGGCGCCAGTTATCTCAAGCTCGAGAGGCCCTCTTCGTCCTCTTCCTTGGAGGGGACTCAAGGCACTGTCTTCGTCAGCACTGCTATCAGAATCAGACTCTGAGCCGAGCCGGCCTTATTATCGCCGCTCCCTGCCTCAGAGCCAGCCTCAGTATCATCTCCGCTTCCTGACCCCGAGCCAACATCATCACCCCTGCTTTCAGACGACTCAGAATGTCGGCTTACTGCCTCCTCAGAGTCGTGGATCTCAATATCATCTCTTCTCAACACGGGCTCAGACTCACTGCTCTGGCTCTAAGCACCCCTGCCTCTGCCTCGACCTCGACGCTCATCTCGACCGCATGCTGGGGCCTGTCTACTTCTCCTCCTTGTCGCCGGAGGAGGTACTGCTGGTGCCACTGCTATTGGTGTCCTCGGTATAGACGGGATCTGGAAAACAGTTGTCGACATATCAGCTACAGTATATGTATGCAGAATGAGTGCAAAAGGTACAATTTGAGTACAGTGTGTCGGTGCAGTAAATCAGTACAGTGTGGGGTGGTGTGCATATTACGGTATGTGTATTAGTGTATTAGTGGAAATGTGATAGTGTGGTGCACAACAGTGTGAGGTAGCATTGAAATGCATGTGGAAAATAGAAAAGATACATGAATACCATGGAGATTAAGCAACGTCTCTTTCCTCTGCACCATGCCAATTAGAGAAGCAACCAGCTGGAGCAGGCTCTTTGTATACTCAGTCGGTGCCTGCAAGTGCATTTGAATGATTAGCATCGGGAAGAATAATATCTGGAAATGGAGAGTTCAGTTACAAGCTGTAAAGTGTAGTCCATACTTGAGGTGCACCACGGGCTCTGACATACCCATGCCCTGCCTCGGGTGGCTCTAAGGAGATCTGATAGGCTGACTCGATCGGTCGCCAACATGTAAGCGCAGTGGGAATCACTTGCCAACCAGCAACCTGCACAACTGGAGGGCCCCCCCAATGTCGGTCTCAGTCTCTTGAGCAGCCTCACTCGCCAAGGGAGCACCAGTTGCATCGCCCGTGCGAACACCTCTCAGAGAAGGCATGAGATGAGTCTGGATTAATGTCGCGTAATTGCTCCCCACTCTGAAATAATCGGCATCCAGTCCCACCATAAACTAAATAATAGCCCCAGCCGAGAGGCTATCAGCTATCCGCATGGATGTTAGGGGTGGCATAGGAACGACTGGTGCGGGTGAGCCCCGAGTCTGGCGTATGAAACGCTCACCCAAGAACCAGGCTTGGCAAACTAGGCCCTCTAGCAAAATCCAAAATCAAGATGTAGCCCAAGCCCCAGCATACTGGTCCCTCACTCTAGCTGGCATCGTTGCCCAGGGTTGCCACATGATTCACAAACAAAGAATGTACAGATTGTTAGTTGCCATCAATTGTCGAATTATGAATCAGAACAGTAATAAAGCAAAAATGACCGTGAGTTTCAGATTACCTCATGGGCAACCACTGTATCGAAATATCGACGGTAGAAGGCGAAGGTCATGTCATCGCGGCTCTGGCGCTAGCGCCGGCCGTCATATCGCCTTGAGTAAGGCATGACAGGAGGGATCTCACCTACTAGCTCTGGAGCTGGAGCCGAGAAATAGGGGTAAACCCATAACTGCAACAGAAAGTGCAAAGTAGAAAGCACAATGTCAACAGAGGTAAAATAGAAAGTGCAAAGCAGAAAGCACAATGTAAACATATATAAAACAGAAAGTGCAAAGCGAAAAGTACAATATATCAACAGAAAATGCAAAAGCAGAAAGATGTGATGCATACCTTCAGGCTCTCTAATAGCCTTCGACCCACTCTCCCCTCATGCAGGAAATGGAACTCATATAGCCATAGAGTGTGGCGAGGCTAGCTCCACCCCAATCGTAGAACTAGACTTGGGGCAAGGTCACGAGGGTGCTTAGTAAGTACAAGTCTATGGTGTTCCACCTGTTCACAAACAAGGTGGCACCTAGTAGGAACGTCAAGAAGCCCTGGACATACTGCTCTACCTCCTCCGGTGTCTCGGACTCACTCCTGCTGAAGTGCTCGGGGAACCAGCTGTATCTCACCATCACTGGCCTGTATAGAGGTGGGCATGCTCCCAGTAAGTAGATCCAAGCTGTCTCCCACCCTCTTATGTCCATGTCGAAGGGGATCAGATTACCCCTTACTCCTAAGCTTGTGATCATGGAGAAGTCGTAGGGAGTCATTGTTATCTCCCCAGCAGAAGAGAGATGGAAAGAGTTGGTGGTGTCCTGCCATCTCTCCACCAACGCTCTGAGAAGAGCTCGGTTTGCCTTGTGTCATGAGAGTCTGGTGTAGAATAAGCCGCAGTCGGTCTCGTCAACAAGGTCGCGAACCTCAGGTTGGAGCTCATAATACCAGTCTCTCGCTGCCACTGCCCCATATCCCCTGTAAGAACAGGAGACCCCCTGTGGTAAAGAAAGAGCATTCAGACGAAAGACAGTGATAAAAGAGCATTTAGATGAAAGACATTGTAAGAAATACAGTCAGATGAAAGGCAAGAAATCATGAAAATAAAGTTTATACCTCGGAAGCGCCGTAAGAATGGTGGGAGTGAGGCTCTCACAGCATAATGTCCTCTGGCATGCCAATAGTGAAATCATCAAAACGCATCATGCCTCTAGTCGCCAGCATGTGCGTATGAGGATGATAAGTCACTGGATCAATGGGTCATATCCTCAGTGGTAGTAGCTTAGGCTCGAGTCTTGGAGCGAACTCTGCCTCAAAGTCAGCTACAATGCTTTCTGCCTCCTCGCCAGCGTTGGCAACCGCCGGCTCCTCGACCTTGACAGGAGGTGATAGTGGAGGTGGAACCTCAGGAGGAGCACCATCATGTGGAACATCATCTGCCATTTGGAAAGTGGGTGAAAAAATGAAGAAAAGAGGGAAAACTTGGAAAAAGTCAACCTTAGGAGAGAAAATGGGAGAAAAAGTCAAAACCCAGGAAAAATCGCAAAACCAGAGAGAAACTCAAGGGAAACAAACCTAAAATGGTGAAAATGCCAAAAAATCAACGAAAACAAAATTTGATCGGTTCAAAGTGTAGAGAATCAAAGAGGGTTTATGAAAAAAGTTTTCGTGGGGCATTGGAAAACGTATGTAAAGCACAAATCTAGAGAGAGGAAGCACCTAGGGAGAGAGAGGGAAGGATTTCGGACTTGGGTGTGTAAGGAAATGAGGTGTGGTGAGGTGTATATAAAGACCCGTGTTGAAATGTCATTTCTGCCCCCGTTTTTTTTTTCATTAGTGGCTGGCAGGCCTCACTTATGACAGGTAGGTGGCCGGCAGTCCTCATTTGTGCCCTAGTGCTATTTTGTTCCTCTTTTTGCCCGAGCAGTGTATGGGAGGTTCTCTTTTGGGTCCATATTGGTTTTTGAGGGGTTCAAAACTATGCTCCAATTGTGCCGTTCCCAATACTCGTTGTATTCTGGAGCGCAAACGTTCTCCATTTGCCAATATGAACAAGGTGTATCCTTTTTTAGCATGTTGCAAAGTCTCTGAGGGGTAAGTTGGAGGTTGTTTCCGAACATTGCTTTTGTTCATTTTGTCAAATTACATATTTGTTCTCTTCTATTGCATAGAATGTGCGTTTTCATATATACTTATGTTGCATGCATGCCCTGCATCGTTCGTGATTCATGCGTAGAATATGCTTTCAATTTTGCATAGAATATGCTTTTGTTTCTTGCATCGACAATGCTTTCCATTAACATCATAAGTCAGTTGTCAACCTTGCATGGAACATGCGTTGTCACTGCATTGATTTGTAATCTTGTTCACTTCGTGCATCTATTGCTCTTGTTCACCCTGTGCATCTATCGCACTTGTTCAATTTGTGCATCTATCGCACTTGTTCAATTTGTGCATCTATCGCACTTGTTCACTTTGTGCATCTATCGCACTTGTTTACTTTGTGCATCTATCGCACTTGTTGAATTTCTGCATCTATCGCACCTATTCACCTTGTACATCTATCGCACTCTTTCATTACATTGTGTATTTGTAGTACAGTCTCGTACCTTTTGCCTTTATCTCAGGACGCATGAAACGCGACCCTAAGTGGTTTTTCTCTTATTCTCGCGATTTTAGCTGATTATCTCAAGATGCGTGAAACTCGATCCTGAACAGTTTTGTCTCCTCTTCTTATGATTTCAGCGTGATTAGAGTATCTTAGGACGCGTGAAACGCGACCCTGAGCGGTTTTTATCACACGTCCCTGAGCGGTTTTTTTCTTTTTCTCACAATTTTAGTGTGATTAGAGTATCTCAAGATGTATGAAATGCGACCTTGGGCGATTTTTCTCCTCTTCTCACGATTTTAGTGTGATTAGAGTATCTCAGCATGCGTGAAACGCGGCCCTGAGCGGTTTTTCTCCTTTTCTCACGATTTCAGCATGATTAGAGTATCTCAGGATGCATGAAACGCGACCTTAAGTGGTTTTTCTCTCCTCTTTTCACGACTTTGTCGTGGTTAGGGTGCGTGTTTTTCTTTTTTCCCCATGAAACATGTTTGGACTTCTTGCTTATTGGTTCTGTTATTACTTATTGCATTTGTTATTGCTTGCTTTGTGCATCATCTTGCATGATCATGAGTTTTCAAAATAGCCGGCTTCGCGAAGCGTGTAAGTCTAGCTTTCAAAGTTTTTTTTTTCCCATACATACCATTTGCATCCTGCCCCAGAACTACGCTGGTTTGATTCCCTACAAAGGGATACGTAGGCAGCTTGCAAGCTCAACCAATTTTATTTATGTCTTGATTGTTTGCCCAAGTCTTACGGCCTTGTCAAAATGGGTCGTCTTCGGGCTTTGACTTTCACTCACGTCATGTCATAACTTTGAGTTCTATCAAAGAAGGGCAATTGTAGACACCCCATTTTTGACCGCTCTTACAACTTGGGCGCCACCGATTGCGCACCCAATGATGAATTTGTATATGCCTGTCAAATGCTTGAAGTCCTCAGCAGAAAGCCTCAACTTTGAGCCTCAAAACCCTACGAACCTCTTGCCTTGTTTTTGGACCAAAATAGCAGTTTTTCAAACCTTAACATCCTGGGACTTGCAGACCCACTAGTGTGGATTGCCGACCACTTGTGTGTTTTTTTAGATATTTTTGCTAGCTGTGCCAGCTGTTTCCATAGATGCATGCACTAATCCATACGTGTCTGTATGATATTTCTGAGGTGGTCTCATGTTTTTCTATATATAAAGGACCCTCTCTCATGTTTTTGAGGTTAGAAAAATTTGGGAACAAAAATATTTCTCTCTCCCTACAATTCTCTCTCTTTTGCAAGTTCTTCACTTTTTGCCTATACACTCTAAACCAAACCTTGTGGTATTTGTGCTGAGGTGTTTTTGAGCTTGTATTTAGCTCTTGAGGGTGTGTAATTGTTGGTTTGTAACTCAAAAAAGGTATCTCTCTTCAAGAGGTATAATTCTTGACTTATTTCCCTTCTTTATTTTCCATCTTTTCTACTATTTTTGGACTGTTTTTACACTGAATTACTGGGTTGAAACTTGTGGTTTAAGGCCATTGAGGGTGGAGGGGTGGATCACCCTTTTTTGCACCTAACTTATTAAGCCTTTGCCCTTGTGTTTCCCACCTTCTCGCCAACTTTTTTTGAGCTTTTTACTACTGAATCTCAGAGTTTTTTCAGAGGTTAAAATCATGTTTTGAACTCCCAAAAATGGAGGGGGTAGCCTCATCTCCTTGTGCTTGCTTACTAGCATAACGGGCTCCATGTTGTAGCTTACTCTTTTAGCACTTTTGACTTCAATTCTAGCACTATTTTAGCCTATTTTAGGACTTTTTTTTATGTGTTTGTTGCAATCATGCGTTGTATTATAGGCTTGTAGTGTAACTGTCCTCATAGGATTGGTGGTTTAGGCCTTAGCCACCAACCTATTTGAGTGGATAGTGTTTATTTCTTGTTTTCCATACTTGTATTCCTCGCTAAGCACCTCTATAACCTCCCTCATTTCTTGGCTTTTTTTCTTTGTTTTGAAAGTTATTTCAAACTAATTGCTTGTTTAAGCTTGAGATAGAGGTGTTGTGCTTAATGGTTTAATCCCTTTGGGGGTTTATTACCAACGGCATGACATCTCTCTCATGCCCAAAATGCCTCTTTGTTTGATGCTCCTTTCCATTAGAAGACTTAAAGCTCATTATTAGACTCAAATGATTTAATGAATGGGTGGTAATCAGAATGAAGTAATAAAATTGGGACTAAAAATGTAGCAAGATAATAAAAGGTTTTGTGTTCAATTGGACGTTAATTGAACACATGGAGACTTGTGTCATTTCATACTTGTTAAGTGATGAAATGGTTCAAGTTCCAAGGTCGACCACTTCCCTTGATCAATCCATGATAGGGAGGAGGTTTTGTTGGTCTTTCCTTACCATTTATTGAAATTGTGTCCCTTGGTTCATAAGTCGTCACACAATGAAATTGCATTGATTAATGGCTTGTGAACCAAACCTACCTCTCCTTTGACCTGTTTGCTGATAAGGAGAGGCAGGGTGGACAAACATCCCTTAAGAATACTCTAGTTTGTGCTCTGTTTGACCTCTGTTTGTCCTCTGTTGCTGCAGGAGAGAACCAACATTAGTGGCCGGCAGGCCACTTTTACTGGACGGCAACCCACTTTTAGTGGGTGGCCAGCCACTACTTCTAGGTTGCCGGCTACTTTTTCCAGGCAGGCAGTGTCCTTTTCCAATAGAGCAGAGCAGAGGCTGAGGTGGAAAACATGTGCAATTTTCTAAATGTGTAACAAAGGCATTCCAGTAGCAAAACAAAGAGCATTATTGGGTGGAAATCTACGTTCATGCATGATCTATCCCTCGATTCTTGGGATCCATCAAAGTGATGTTGTAATATTAGTATGTTCTACTTAAAATAGCAAGTTTGTAACTAATTAGTTAGAATAGTTAGTTAGTTTTGTGTTGTACTTATTTAATTTGCTAGAATAGTTAGTTAAATTCGTTGTTGTAGTAATTAGTTAAGTAGCTTAGCTAATTTATTCATTTTGGTTTGTAATAGTTAGTTAATTACTTAAGTGGCTTAGCTAGTTCATTTATTCGAACCCTCTTGTGTGAGGGTCAAATATGTAATAATGTGTATGTCTTCCAACCCCACATCTTTCTCCCTTTTATTTACTTGCTTATAATGAGTAGTTTAGAATATCATGTTTCTTTTAGCATTTTCCATGTTTGCATTCACATGCCTTGCATGCATAGAGGCTCGGTTCATCATTCTAACAAGTATTGTTGTTTATTACTTCGTTGAATACGCGTTAAACTGCATGCTATCAAATTGATTCACATGTCATAATTAATAGCTGAGCCTATTAGTCGCATCGTCGCATATGTTGCATTAGCTAGGACCATGCATTTTCCTAACATTTTTTTGTTTCTTTTGGCTCACCTCGGAGTACTAGGTGAGCATTTTTGTGCTTTAGCATATCGCATGAGTGTGATTGTTACCATGTTTAGCATGCTTACCATGAGGGTAAGTTCTTAATTGATATAATTGCTTGAATGCCTGTGGATGAAGGCTAATTGCTCGAATTGGAATAATTTGAGTAAATGTATATATGAGATCACTTTTTTGAGTGGTACATATTCGAAACAATTTTCAAAACAAACATGAATCAAAGTGTTCCAATTTTTGCAAATTAGTTTATACTTGTGTGCGCATCACATAGTAATGCTAGTCTAATAATCGGAACAAGAGCATATAATGTAAATAAGATTCACATCATGATTAGTAGAGGCCGATCTTTGATCGGGCGAGTGGGGTGCTCAATTCATGACCTTTCTCTCTCATACCTAAGTTCCCGAACCGAGACAATCTTGGTGATGACGGACACGTGGCCTTTGGCACGAGAGTCGTGGGTTTTCTAAATTTCTCAAAATATTTAGGTGGCGACTTTATATCTGGCAAAGCAGTTCATTTTTGGCATTTTGATTCAAAATCAATTTTCCAAACGATTTGCCAGATTTGGACTCTTTGGTATTTATCTATTTCACATTGCACTTTTGAGATTAGATTCAGAATCATGGGAGTCCAAACTGTAGGGCTAGTCGTATCCGAAAGGAGCACGAAAAGTCGAGCTACAGTGACCTTGAGGTAGAATCCATCCGGGAGAAGATATCTAGTGGGAAGGTAAAGAAGGGCTTGAACGCGTATTCTGACTGAAGTGTTAGATACCTTGATCGTCTTTTCGTGCCAGAGTCTTGTCGAGAGGAAGTACTCCGAGAGTTTCACCATTCACGCCTTGCGGTGCATTTGGGAGGCACAAAGATGTATCACGACCTTAGTAGTCAATTTTGGTGGAAGGGGATGAAGAAGGATATAGTTGTGTTTGTGTTGAGGTGCCTTACTTGTCAATAAGTGAAGGCCGAGCATTAGAGGCCAACAAGTTTGTTGTTACCCTTGCCTACAGCCGAGTGGAAGTGAGAGCATGTCACAATGGATTTTGTTGTGGGTCTTCCGAGAACTCAATGGGGGTAATGACGCCATTTGGGTAGTGGTTGACTGATTGACCAAGTCAGCGTACTTGGTACCTATGCGCACGAGTGATTTAATAGATTATCTAGCCAACCTTTATATTAGGCACATAGTTCGACTTCATAGGGTCCCTGTGACTATTGTTTCAGATAGAGATCCGCATTTTACGTCTCGGTTATGACAGAGCCCGCAGAATGCCTTGGGCACTAGGCTGACTTTTAGTACCGCCTATCATCCTTAGACTGACGAGCAGTCATAGCGTACTATTCAAATCCTTGAGGATATGCTTCAAGGTTGTGTCCTTGACTTTAATGGTTCGTGGGAGAGATACTTGCCTTTAGTGGAGTTTCCCTATAACAATAGCTTCCAGTTGAGTATTGGCATGGCACCATTTGAGGCCTTGTATGGCCAACCTTATAGATCCCCTGTCTGTTGGGCCGAAGTGGGTGATGCACCAATGTTGGGTCCAGAGTAAGTCTGGGAAACGACGGAGAAAATTGCACTTATCCGTAAGAGGTTGGTTACGGCTTAGAGTCATCAGAAGAGTTATGCTGACTGTAGGATGAGACCATTGTCCTTTGAGGTGGGAGATCACGTCTTTTTGAAAATATCACCTAGAAGAGGTTTGATGAGGTTTGGGAAGAGCGGGAAGTTGTCTTCTAGGTTTATTGGGCCTTTAGAGATCCTAGAGCGAATTGGGGAGGTAGCTTATTGTTTGGCCTTGCCGCTGTAGCTTTCCGGGATACATGACGTGTTTCGTATCTGTATGCTTCAGAAGTATGAGCCGGATCCTTCACACATGTTGGATTAGATTGAGTTAAAGGTGGATGAGGATGCCTCGTATGAGGAGAGACCCATTAGAGTCTTGGATACTCGAGACCAAGTCTTATGAGGCAAGACGATAAGTGTTGTGGTGACATGACGAGGTTGATGAGGCCACTTGGGAGTGTAAGGCAGAAGTCCGTGAGAAGTATCCAGACCTATTTATTAATGTTTGAACATGTATTGAGAACTTTAGTGTGTTGCTGTAATATAAACATTGTATATGTTTTAGAAATATGAATTGTATATTCAGCAATGAGCATATGATCATCTTGTTAATGAGAATGGATGATCGACGGATAGGTCATGGGGATGAATATAAATTACTATCATTGTTGTAATTGGTTTAAACTTGGTATTAATGTTTGGTTTAAATTTCGGGGACAAAATTCCTTAAGGGAGGAGATTATAGTGATTCTGGTTTGGACTCGACCCATTTAGTGTTTTGGATCTGAGTCTCATTGTCTTATATACGGAGTGTTTGGCAAAGGATTTTTTTGGCTTTTTGGGCTAAAATCCATAAAATGAAAAAATATGCTAAAATAGCCAATAAGGCAAAATGTCACATCAAATCCATAATAATGTAACTTTTTCTCTCACAAACATCACATCCAACTACAAAAAAATCAACTATCTTCCCAAACACAAAACTTTTAACCTACTAAAATAGTCAAAAACTAAAATAGCCTACTAAAATAACAACTTTTCAAACACCCACATAGTTATTCATGTCTTGTTTCCCTTTATACCTCTTTGAGTTTGAATTTCGGGTTGTGTTGGTCGTGTTTGAAACATGTTGGTAACTTGTTTTTCAAACTGTCGTTGCCCAGAATTTTGCTCCGATGCTCTAGCGTCACTTCTTGCGCTCGCGCTAGAGTGGTCTTTGCGAATTCTCAGTACTTTTGTAGGTCTGTAAAACTACTAGGAAATGGTATTCTTCACTCGAGCGAAGCTTCTTGCGCTTGAGCAGTGTTGGCTCGAGCGGCCCTTATTGTGTTCAAGCATTGGTCTTCTATCTGTAAAACTACTAGGAGTTTGTATTTCACGCTTGAGCGACAACTTGCGCTCGAGCGATCACATCTCTTGTGTGTATACGCTCGAGCGATGCTTCAGAAGCATCGCATGTCGAGCCGTATTTCAGTACTTAAAAGTCACTTTTTACATCACTTTTTCATCACTCTCTTTCTAAACATTTCAAAACCCTAATATCTCTTACTCTCTCTCTCTCTAAAACTCATTTATTTCACTCAAATATACCTAGATCCGTCGATCTCTCACCCGTGTCTCTTTGTTAAGAAGGTAGAGCTCGGCTAGGGCTTCGTTCTAATAGGAGTAAAGTTGTTTTTTGGCATCTTTAAGTTTTCTACTCTCTCTCTCTCTCTCTCTCTCTCTCTCTCTCTCTCTCTCTCTCGTCTTCTAAGCTTGAGGTAGGGATACCTCCACTCTTTTTATGAGTTTTAACTTAGTTATTTGTTATTTCTAAACAATATTGAGATTTTGGAAGATTTGGAACAATCTAGGGTTTTGGGTAAAAATCAAAAGAGGGGTTTTTCAAATGGATCCTTGAAAATGATTTTGATATGGGAAAATAATGTTGAGTTGGGAATAGATTGTTGATTTTGAATGTTGTGATTAATTTGAAAAGGAAGGGATTTTGCCCTAAATGTCTCAAACATTGATTTTATATAAATTATGAGATTGACATTGAAATTGTGAAATTGGATTGATGTTGATGAGGATGGTGGAGTTAGATATGTATTATCACTCACCTCTTGAAAATTTGGAGGTTTTTTTTTTTAAGAAATGTTTATCTGTTTAAAAATATCTACTTTGGACTATCGGTGGAGGATAGTTTTGATTGTTGTAGAAATTACATGAGAATTAGGGGAATTGAAACTACCTTCTCATTCATTCTCATTCATTGGCATTAGTTATTATTTCACACTCATACATTGCATATGTATATTGTTTTGAGAAAAGGGGTGAATCTGAGGAGGAGTTGTTGCATCAAATAAGTTGACCTATATATCCAGGGTGAAAGTCATGAAAATTGCGCATATACATGGATACCGATCCCACGGACGAAATTTCTGTGAAATGGCAATAGTAGTGCTTGTATAGCCTACGTTTACATGGGTCCCGATTTACGGTTTCCTCCAGACGAAATCTTCGTAAAAGGTTTTATTGTTTTGAAATTCGCAGAGCATGATTCACAGCCCTAGCTTTTACTTCAAAGGAAATGATTTATGATATTATTATGGCATTGCATAGTTTTGGAAAGAGATATAAAATGTTTTGACGCGAGCATTGTATATGCATTCATCTTATAGCTTTGTTAAAATTCATATACTGTGCTGGACTATTTCTACTAAGCTTTGGCTCACCCCTACGTAGGAAAAACATTTTAGGTGCTGATGATATGTCTTCGCAAAGGCAATAGCTTGAGAGGATTTGGAGCAAGAGCTTCATTTTGTGTGTTCGTCATATTTATTTTTGTACAAGCCAAGGACTTTAACTGGATTAGATCTAAATCCACTTTTATTATAACCAAGCATTGGCTTGGAGAGCTGTAAGCCCTCAGGGCATTTCTTATCTGTTTAGCTTCCATTCTTTTTCTTTAGTTTACAACATATGCTATAGATTCAGGGCTAGACATTATGAATGTATACCGCATATGTTTCTCTTTTATAAACTCAATTGGACTTAATGGAATATAATTACTTTATCATTGTTGTCGTTTTGTTGATATTGTGGATGGATTATTATAATTATTTCAGGGCGTTACAATATCAGATATCTTTGTAATGATGGGCCCCGGTATTGTTACCCTTGGGGTGAGGGCCGTAGGTCATGGTATTATAACCCACGGACAAGGGCCATAGGTCGTGGTATTATTATCCCCTGGGCAAGGGCTGTAGGCCGCGGTATTAGAACCCCTTGGTGAGGGCTACACTAAGGATGCCACAATTACTATATGTATGATTTGCTCCGAATTTGGAGACCTTCACGGATGGCACTCCGTGCTGAGTGCGAAGATTACGTCGTATTCGGAGACTTCTGTTGATTTTAAGTGGTGATTAATTTCAGACATTGCAAGGATTGTGAATAATGCATCCTATGTCATTGATGGCCTCATTATTTTTGAATGACAGCTGTTAGGCGGAAAAAATTCAGATAGAACATTAGCCAACATTGCTGAGGAGTAAGTCAAGAACAAATTGGTGACGTAGATTCCTTGCCCCATTGCTTGCGAATGAAAGTTGTTATTCAGAAGGAAGTCGGAATAGACTTGAGCCAAAATTGCCGAATGATATGGGCTGTTATATAGGCGGGAAGACGCCAAAATTGTTGAATTCAGCATTGACCAAACTCCAAGCGTGGCGACAAAAGTATGGTTTGAGATGTGATGAATATGTGGCAGGGCATATAAAATCTACAAATTTTTGGTATGGAATTTGCTAATTAGACTGTACGAATGTGTTCAGAAGGCTCCAATGACTATTGGATCGTCAGAATCAGATTGCTGATGGTGTAGTTTAACCCAAAATGGATTTGAGGGCTCAAATCAACAAGGTGTAATTCAATCGCAAAGCACATGATAATTTCTGCATTGGCTGGCTGGGTTGTCTTCTCCAGTGAAACAATGCATTTTCTGAGCAATCTTTGATTGGCTCATATGGCTTCGTTTTAACTTTGATTTTGACGCGGTTTATGGCGTTGGACTCGTCTCAATGGGTACTTCACACTGGTATAGTCAAAACTTGAGTTCAACAAATTTGAAAAATTTTATTTTTTGAAAATTGGGTCTGTTTCACAACTACCAGCAAACTTTGGTTACCTCTTGTCTCCTCTAGTTGGTGGGTTTGGACTCCTTGACTAGACATGAATCTTTTGGTATATTCAGATGTTGATTTTGGCAAGCCGAGATGCTAGTTCTATGACGAGATAGAAGTGCCGAGCAATGGTGACCGTTGGTGATGAATATCATTGTCGATGAGCGTGGTGATGGAGTTGTGGTGCTGTGCGAATTCAACTTGGGAGCTGATTAACGTATGTATGGCCGAGCAGTCTTGCCGAGCAAGCAATGTTGCTGAATATTGTTGCCGGGCCGATTTGATGTAGGGAATGTAGAAATTTGATAGTATAGCAGAGGCAAATTTGATGCTTCCATGCATGGATGTGCTGAACAACTATCAAAGGCAAATTTGATGCTTCCATTATTGCCGAGGAAGATGGAATGTACATGAAACTTGGGTAAATGGTTTCCACAAGGTTGTTGTACTTTATTTTATTTATTTATTTTTATGTTTATTTATATTCATTGGGTTTTTTAATATATATATATACTATTTGCTGAATGAAGTGCAATTCTCTTGGCAAATGATGCTTTGGAACTTCATTTCAACGGGGAGAATGTTGAAGCGAATGTTGTTTCTAACGTCTTTAGTATAATGGTGTCGACTCGGCGACATCATATCTACTCGGCAAAGAGTATGCATGTTTGGTGAGGGCGTAATTGTGCTCATCCTATCCATTGGTCTCTTTGTTCTTGATCGGCAGTGCCATTGCTAAATGGTGTGATAGCCCATTTGATTGTTATGCTTGGCAAATTGTTCTCTTGGTCGGTGGCGATAACTGTTCATTTGATGCAATGTTAGTTCTTCGGGTTCCCCATAACAAATATTTTGGCTAGAATAGGCAGATGGTCAGCTTGCTGAGTTACTTGATCGACAACTTCTCTTGGCGTTGTCACTTGCCAAAGCACTTGGTCGGCAACTCTACTTAGTTCTTTGGTTTGCCAAAGCACCTCTTCGACAGCTTGGTTGTGTCTTGTCAAAATTTCATTGGCCGATGAGTTGGGCGACTTTGCTTGCCGAAACATTTCTTTGGCAATTCACCTTGACCTTCTATATTGTCGAAACCTCTTCTAGAGAGAATGTCAAGTCTCTGTTGATCTACTTACGTAAGCAACAATATATATATATATATATATGCGCATATATCTATAAACTTGGTCAAGTCTTTGTATTCAACAAAGGTTGGACACCACCTGTGAGTCTAAATGCATATAGATAGAATAAATAAATTGAGTTTGGCCAAGCAACCTGGTTGAATTGCCGAAAAGATGCTCTCTTCAAGAAAGTGACCCATTTGTAGAGAGAGGAAATGGAAATGAAAAAGTAGATCCATGAATTCTATGTTGTTTTAAAACTTTTTCATCAAGATTTATAGTGAACAAAAGGCTCTGTATTGTAAGCACAAACATATGTATATCTAATTCAAAAAGTAATTTTAAAATAATTTTTAGAGAGCAAATAAATCTAAAGTGTTGTAGAATTTTTACTTACAATAACATGTTTGTTATTCTCTTTGCTGAACTCTTGCAGACGATTCCCACAGACGGCGCTAATTGTGAGACCTAGAAAATCCTCTCACATGGATTGTAGAGATCTAACGAAGAGATGAGCTTTGCCCGTATAGATCTGCAAAGATTAACATGGTCGATGCCATCCAACTGGGGTAGCCGGCCTAAGACACTCTGATGATAAAGTTAGCAACTTGAATCAAATATAGAAGATAAAGAACAGAAGAAAGTGTGTGTACTGTGTGGTGCAGGGATGTGAGACATACCTATCTTCCATGGAAGGCTATCCTTTTATAGATGGAGGTCTGATATTTGTTTGATGAGCCTCCTCATTTGGGCTAGACCCAAATGAGTTGATATTTTTTCTAGCTTCCACACTAATAAAAGGGAAATGAAAAGGGGTAATAGGTGATGTTCACACTAGTGTTTCGAAATGATTTTTGTAATATACATATGAATGAGATGAATTGTGATGGAATTAATACCAACTGAGTTAAGTCTTGCGCAAACGGTCTAAGCGAACCCCTAGGATGGTACATATGTATTCATATTCTATGCGGTGGTTTTAGAGTGTAAGCGAGCCATTTGGTATGGTATGTGCAGGGTGTAAGCGAGCCCTAGACACAATTTGGTATGGTATGTGCAGGGTGTAAGCGAGCCCTAGGCACAATTTAGGTGTAAACAAGTCCACTTGTTTGGCCGTCCCTTTTGAGGTTCACCGGTACCCTTACCCGGCATATAACCAATGCGGGCATAGGTGGTAAGGTCTGCAATGTAGCAAAAAGGAGAGTTCTAAATAGTCCGATGACCAATCCTTGTGGTTGGGAGGAAGGATCTTTTTGGGAGATTCTAGATGTCTAGTCTAACTGCTAATTTAGAGAACCTTATTATAGTATTGTATTATGTGTTACTCGATTTGTTTTGTATATGGTTGATTGGTTGATAAAAGGTAGAAGGTGTGTGCGTTTTTACTGGGCATTCTAAGCTCATGGCGTGTCAGGTTGATCACTCGATGATGAAAGTTATGTTGTACAAACGTTTGATTTTTTTAGCACAAAGAGCTTCTAAATCCCAACCTTACACCCCATTTTAGGCCAAAACTATTTTTGACTTCAAAATATTTTGCCAAATGTTTCTATAATGTTTCGAGGCTCGAATTTTGTTTAAAATATTGCACTTTTTGGTAAATTGAGTAAGGACAAAGTGGAAATAAATGAAAGGGAGGGGAAATCTTTGAAAAATCTGTAAAAACTTCTTATTTATAGGTTTGGAGTTGAAGAAAATAGTAGGGGAGGGAAAAAAACTAGTTGGGGAAGAAGGTTGGGCATCAATCGATTGAGAAAGAAATGAGCAGCATTCACTAAAATAGGCATATCTCTTTGCACACTAAGAATTTAGATGTAAGGCCACCATCATTGGAAAGTAGACTTTCGGGGCTTCAATTTAGACTTAAGAATCACCTAAAACTAAGTCTGGGTGAGGGAGATATGCCCGTTTGAAATCGGGCCTAGAAGTAGATTTTTGTGGATGGCCGCCCACTTTTTACAAGTCCTTGGCCAGCCAACTAAGTGCCCCCAGAGGCCCACAAACCCACTAGTGGTCTGCTGGCCACTATTAGTGAGTGGATGCCCCTTTTTAGTGGCCGGCCGTCTGCTTGTGTCAAAACTAGATATTTTTTGCCAGTTATCTCCACAGATGCATGCATCACTCCAGTTGTCTCTATATGAATATTTCTGAGATATCAACCTATGTTTCTATATATGCTTTCCCTTTCCTTATGTTTTTAAGGTTAGAAAAAATTCCAAAAACTCCAAAACTTGCATAGCACTCTCTCTCTCTCTCTCTCTCTCTCTCTCTCTCTCTCTATCTTATAACCTACATACTCTCTCTATGCACTTCCTAAACCAAAAATTTAGCTCTTCTTGCTGTGGTTCTTGAGCTCAAATCTCAACCCTTGAGAGTGAGAACTTGTGGGTTTGTTAACAAAAGAGTTACAGTGCTTCAAGAGGTATAACTTTGACTATCTTTACACTACTTTTCTATCTTTACTTGCTATTTTTGGGGCTGTTTTACACTATTTTTATGGGCTGAAACTTGCAGTTTAAAGCTACCAAAGGTGGAGGGGTTAATCACCCTTCTTTGAACCTTGTCTCCTAAGCGTTTGCCCTTGTGTTTCCCATCTCTTCATCAATTTTTTTTTTGAGCTTTTTACCACTGATTTTCAGTGGTTTTCAGAGGCTAAAAATGTAGTTTGAAGTCCAAAACATGGAGGGGCTAGCCACCCCTCTGTAGACGCGCCCGCGTGGGCCTCACGCTACAGTTCAGGACTCAATGTCACGGTCCTGTATCTAATCTCGCAGAGTGCAATGCCAAGACCGATGAATCATCAAAGAGTCCAAATCCGGCAAATCGTTTTGGAAAACAGATTTTTTTGAAAGAAGTGCCAAAACATGGACTGTTTTGCTAGATACAGAGTCGCCACCTAAATATTTTTTATGGGGGAATTTAGGAAACCCTGACTCATTTGCCTAAGGCCACGTGTCCGTCATCACCAAAGTTGCCTCGGCTCAGGAACTTGGGTACGATTTGGGGAAGGTCAGCTATGAGCACCCCCGCTCGCCCGATCAAAGATTGGCCTCTACTAACCATGATATCAAGTTTTGAAAACATTATGCATTCTTATTCCGGTTATTAGCTAATCTACTATGTGATGCGCACAACACAAAAGTATAGACTAGTCGCCTAATTTGGAACAAAGCATTGCATATCCGCTTTGTTTGGAAAACACTTTGAATTTTGCTACTCGCAAGTAGGCTAAAACATGGATTTCAACGAGTTGTTCCAACTCAAGCAATCCAACCTTCACCCACAAGCATTCGGGCAGTTAATCAACTAAGCAGTTAGCCTCAATGGTAAGCATGCTGTCATGTTAACATTCACACTCATGCAAAATGCTAAAGCATAAAAAGCTTACCGAGTACTCCGAGCCAAAACAAAGAACTTGGTTAGCAATCAATGTATGATCCAAGTCCATGTTGAGTGGCTAATGCATCGCATACAAAATGCAACTAGAATAGGCCTCGGCCAATCCTAGGATGGCATGTGTAATGCAACAAATAACACGTATTCAAGTTAGATTTGAAATACTATGCAATTAGTATGATGCGCCGAGCCGGTGCATGCAATACAAAATGAATGGATGCACGCGTGCATAGCATAAGAATGCTAAATTAAATATGCCCTAATACTAACCATCAAAAGCAAGTAAGTAAAAGGAGAGAAAGAAGTGGGGATTGGAAGACATGCATCACACGCACGCACACTTATTACAAATTCACCCTCGCTCGGAGGGATCAAAAGAATAATACAATTTAATCAACTAACAAGCTAAATTAAATAGTTACAAAACCAATTAACTAGTTAAGCAGATTAACTAAGCTAATAAAGCGATAAAACAGCCTCGGAAGAGGGGTCCAATGCATGCGTGCTCGACTCCGCTTGGAAATCCACCACCATGCACAAGCTGCCTCTGTTTGCACTGTCTTCCTCCTCTAAAGACTTCACAAGTCCCAAGGAGCACTCTCTGATCACAGTGGAAGGTCACCGGCCAAGGGGGAACACCACCGGCCATGGAGAAAGTGGTCATCGACCATCTATTGAGCTCTCGGCCACCAATTCATGGTCGGCCGGCACTTAGTGTAGTCGGTCGGCCATCTATGCCTGCAGAATCCTGCTTTGACAGCAACAGAGGGCAAACATGGCATGGCAATGCATTTCAAGCAAAATATGTGCACCAACACCCTCCTTATCATGTTCATGACTCAAAGGAGGATGGTCCTTGATTCTCGGACCACCAATTGCGCATTTCGATGCGTGATGGCCCAAGAAACCAAGTGCGCCATTTGGATTTCAAATGTAATGCAAAACCAAACAAATAAGAGGCCCAAACCTCTATCATGGTGATTTCAAAGAGGCAAGGCATGCGTGCTCATGCAATGCAACCTAGGCATGCAAGCTAAGTATGCAACATGACAATGCAAGCAAGTAATGTGCACTAGGCACACAACCTAAATAAACAAGCATGCTAGACATGTAACAATAATGCTAATGACCAATATGCAACAACATGTGAAGGGGACTTAGCATAGGAACATGTAAAACAACTTAACACAAGATGCATGCCAAATGCAACACCACTTGAACATGCAATAACATGCCAATAGACCAAGTATGCAACAACATGCAAGGCTAGCATGCAACAACACGCGAATGAGGGTCTTAGACTAGTTTGGGCAGCTCTTAAATAAGCCCAAAACAATGGCCGAATGCTAAGGAAATGAAGGCCAAAATATATACAAACATGCATGCATACATGGTTCAAAACTTAAGCATCAAAGAGCAACTTTTAGGCACATTTAAAAGGGACAAACATGGACATATGGCATGCATACTAAGCTCTGAAAATCATGTTATAAAGGTGCCAAACCAAGTAAACAAGACAAGCCAAGCATGCAACAATGTCCAAGGCTCAAGTGGGGCTTAAACCAAAGCTATATAAAGCAAGCCCCAAAGGGCCATGAGGACCTAAAACAGGTCCAATGCAGGTCTAAACAAGACCAAAGACGCACCCAGATGGCATCTAAATGGTCTAGACATGGAAGCATACATAAAGGTCCAAACATGGAGCATAAGACACAAGCCTTTTAAAGCATTAAAGGGGCATCAAATGCAAGCATACAAGCGTACCACAAGGAATGAAATGATGCTATAAGTGGTGCCAAACCATTGAAACAAGCCAAGTAATGCATGCTCGACACTCACACACCCAAGGCTAACAAGCCGAAATGCAAGGTGGCTATACAAAGCATGTCATGGATGGCCAAAACAACCACAAAAAGACCTTAGACATATCAAAACATGCATAAAAGCTTCACAAAGCTAGGCCAAAACAAGTGAGCATGGTAGTCTAAATGCTAGGCACATGTTAAGGCAATTCATGGCATTACAAGACAAGTATGCAAAGCAAGCATGGTGTGTCTAAACCAATTAAAAACAGTGCTATATCATGGCAAAATAAGCACAAATAACACTTAAGACATGGCTAACATGATCTCAACAATGGTGCTTACACATGAGGCTAAAATGGCACATATTGAAGGCAACAAGGAGAGGGGATGGCCCTCTCCTTCTTAGGACCTTAAAGTACCATCCCCACCACTGAAATCCCTCTGGATTTTAGTGGTGAGGAGTCCAAGACAAGGTGGTCCCGGAGCTCACCAAAATAGCACAAAATGGGGGCCAAACAAGGCCTAAGAGGGGTCAAACAACCCCAAACACCAAAGTAACCTTAAACAACTATTTAGAGCACTCAAAAACAAGACTTTTATTAGTTATACACAAAGTCTAAAAACAGATGCAAGGTAGGTTAAAAGACTATGGAAAAATGGGGAATAAAGAGCAAGAATCTTACCCTTGTAGACCCTTTCAAGGATGGAGCTCCAGCAGCCTTCCTTAGCTCAAAACCAGCTCAAAACTTTGAAAACAAACCTTTGGCACCTCAGAAACCAAGGTATAGTGTAATGGTAGGTGCTTTAGTACAAAACTAAGAACAAACACACACAAAGGCAAAAAGATAGGGAGATATAGAGATAGATAGATACACTATGCAAACACTAATCTTAGAGCTCTCTGGAACTTTTTTGTAACCCTTGAGAAGGGAGGAGAAGGCCTCCCTTTATAGAGGATCACTCTTGCAAAGCTTACAAAACAAGCTAAGCAAGAGTGAAATCCCTCCATACACATGTATGGAGGGGGGGCAAAGTGGGTGCCAGCTGTTCCAGCTGGCACAAAATATCTGCCAAAAGCATATGCACAGTGGTCGGCCAGCCAAAAATGACAAATTGGCCAAAACACTGGTCGGCCGACCACAAAGAGTGCCGGTCGGCCAAACATTTGGCTGATGGCAACAAAACAATGGCCGATGGCCTCAAGCCATGGCCAGTGAGGTGTGAGGATGGCCAACAAGCCATTCCCTGCCCCTCAAAAGCAAAACACAAGTGTTTGGTGCAAAACCAAACACAAAACAGTCGAGTCGAGAGGTCTTGAGGCAAGGCAAGTGGCCGAGACCTCCGAGAGCTCAGGACGAACACGAACATAGATGATCACCGAGTGTTCAAACGGTGACGTCCAAGTCTTGAGGACGGTCAAAAATGGGGTGTCTACAGTTGACCCTCTTTGACAGAACTTGAAAGTCATAACAATGACGGGAGTGAATGTTAAAGCCCGGAGACGACCCATTTTTGACAAGGCCGAAGACTTAGACAAAGCATACAAGCTACAGATAAGATATACGCCCGAAGGCAGGGGCAAAATGCAAGACAATGCACAAAGCCGAGCATAACTTATGATCATGCAAAGAAAACTGTAAGGAAGCATAACATGCGACAGTTTTAAGCAATCAAACACAAATCCAACTACATTACAATGCAGAAAGGATATAAGAGAATTATGTAATTCCCTCTACGTTTCACGCGGAGAATACAATACCTGTCCAGCTCATCTGGTCGTGCCAGCTTCAAATGAACCGTATATACAATATCGTGCCTGTAAAAGAGAGAAACTTAACAGGTACAATATTGTTAGCAGCATGCATGACATGCAAGTTAAGACTACGCGACAACGCAAGTGAAGGAGTGTATGACAATGCAACCAATACGTAACGCATAACAATGCAGAATGGATGCAAAATGATAATGCAATATTTACAAAACTATGTATAAACAATGCAAATGATATGCAATGCATTTGAAACATAATCAAACCATAAGCAGTTCAAAACCACACAAATATCATAAAGATGATGGAGATGCAAAGTCCGTCTACCATAGAAAAGGTGCCGACACCCTCAAACCACAATACCAGTAGTGGAATAGGCGCGTACACATGCAGAACTATGAGTGTGTAGACAGAACACAAGATACAAGTAATTGGGTGGAATGATATAAGTGGGGAAATGACCCGCTGAGGAAAGATCGTGATCCTAAATGCTGGATGCAACAAATTACACTACAATGTAATATATGCAATGGATGAGGCATGCAGCCAAACCGTATCTTGCCTAGGAAAGGCATGGACACATACAAACCATGTTTAACATAGAAATGGTGCCGTCACCCACAACACTAGGTGCGTACACAATATCATAACCGTGCTTCAACGTGAAAAGTACGGGCACATACCAGTCCAAGCTCAACAAGGAAAGGCGCGAGCCGTAGATGGATGTGATGCGGTAAATGCATGCAATGCTTTCTATATACAATGTAATGAGTGCATGACAATGCAAGCTATGTACAATGAAACCTACATACTAAATGATGCAGTAAGGAAATGCGTGACAATGAAAGCTAAGGAAGAATGTAATACAATGCATATAAGGAAAGATGCATGACAATGCAAGCTATGTACAATGCAATATTCACAAGCTAGAATGCAATGGATGCAGTGGGTAAGGCCTGCGGCCAAAACACATCTTGCCTAGGAAAAGCATGGACACATACAAGTCGCGTCTAACATAGAAACGGTGCCGTCACCCACAACACTAGGTGCGTACACATAATATTATAACTGTGCTTCGATGTGAAAGGTACGGGCACATACCAGACCAAGCTCAACAAGAAAAGGCGCAAGCCATAAATAGAGGTGATGCAGTAAATGCGTGCAATCTACGATGCAACATATACAATATGCATGGATGTAAATGTAATATTTACAATGGATAAGGCACGCGGCCAAACCAAATCTTGCCTGGGAAAGGCATGGACACATACAAGCCACGTTTAACACGGAAACGGTGCCGTCACCCACAACACTAGGTGCATACACATAATCTCATAACCGTGCTTCAACGCGAAGAGTACGGGCACATACCAGTCCAAGCTCAACTCGGAAAGGCACAAACCGTAGGTGGGGGTGATGCAGTGAATGTATGCAAGTTACAATGCAATATATACAATATGTAATGTATGTAAATGTTTACAGTGGATGCATGACATATGCATGTGTACAATGAATGCATGACATATGTACTGTTTACAGTGGAATGCATGACATATGCATGTTTGTTTTTTTTTGTTTTTTTTTTTTGAAATGCATGACAATGTGAATGGACTTGGATGCGCGACAACGCACGTCTTTTGATATGCATGACAATGCAAATGAACTTGAATGCGTGACAATGCGCATCTTTGGAAATGCATGACAATGCACATGACCATGAATGTGCGACAACACGCATCTTTGGAAATGCATGACAATGCACATGAGGTACGCATGACAATGCAACCTAAAGAATGTGGATACTAAATGCAAGTATGGCGTGCATGACAACGCATAACATATGTGCATGACAATGCGAGTATGATGCGCGCTGCAATGCATACAATGATATGCATAACAATGCAAAGTATTTAAAGCAGTTTCCGAACTTCGCAAGATACAAAAGGATACAAAAAGGATACACCTTGCACGTATTCGAGTGCTATGCATAGAAGGCACGGCTCAGAGACCGGTTAAGCTTCGGAAATGCACTTTTCTTGCACTATCTTTAGAAAATAAGGCCCCAAACCACATATCTGACCCAAACAAGGGTGTAGGAGGCTCACCGGCCATGAGGGGAGTCCACCGGCCATCCACCGGCCACAAAATAGGGCCACCGGCCATCTATTTGGCTGACCGGGCAACAATATGGCCGACCGGCCAAAAGTGCCTGTTCGGGGCAGTTTTGTCAATTCGGCACGGGTTTTTAAATATAGGGCTTGAAACCCTATTCTATCACTTGCCGCTTGTTCGAAAAATCCTCCCCTACCTCTCTAGGTCATTTTTCCATCTTCGATCCTCGTTTTTCCTTGGTTTTCGGGCCCGTTTGGTCGTTCGATTCGCGAACTCCTCGCCGTTTCGAACATTTTGAACCGAACAAATCTTTGTTTCGGTGCCTTTTTCTTGATTTTCGCCACTCGGGGTTTGTTTCCCCCAAGTTCATCTCGATCTCTGTGCCTTTTTTGCATCCCGACCTTTCCGGCCATTTTCCCCCCCTCGGGGTTGACTTTTTTAGTTGATTTTTCGTATTCTCACCCGGTTTTCACATTCACGACCATTTTCGCACCATTCTCAAGATGGCGGATGATCTTCCACAGGGTAGGGCTCCCCCGGAGATAGATATGAACCTAGAGACCTAGCTCTTTTCGCTTCACATCCGGCCATTCGACCCGGCGACCTACAGGTCGGCGATCTATGTGCTGCCTCCCAACGACATTCGCCACTTCAGCAGCTTCGTGAGGGGTGTGGCATCGGAGCTCCTACTGCGCGAGCCAGAGTCACATCTGTCCTTCGGCGCCTCCGAGCTACACTCTTCTTCGTTTCATTTTTCTGCAAAGTAGAATGTATAACTGCAATAGTCGATTCTGCCTTTTAACTGTTTAGCCCGGATACACTGATATACCGCATGCTGTAGTTGACTGTGAACATGTTTGCACCTGATATCTGTTTGGATCTAAACATGTGCACTGACGCTGTATTTTCACTGAACCACCCAAACACACTGACACATCGTATGCTGTAGTTCACTGTGAGCACACCGGCACCCGATGTCTGTTTGAATCTGAACACATGCACACACGCTATATCTGTACTGAACCACTCAAAAACACTGACACATTATATGTCATAGTTCACTGCGAGCACACCGACACTCGATGTCCGTTTGAATTTGAACACGTGCACACACGCTATATCTGTACTGAACCACTCGAAAACACTGACACATCATATGTCATAGTTCACTGCGAGCACACCGGCACCCGATGTTCGTTTGAATGTGAACACGTGCACACACACTGTATCTGTACTGATTCTGAGCACATTCAACACTATATTCATAATGCCGCTTCACGACTATTTGTTTTGACCACAGGGAGATTCCCACACCCTCCGGGGGTATGGGAACGTCGCTGCATGAGGTTGGTACATGGAGTTACCTGACGCGGTTCGTCGCATCATCGACCGAGCTGGTTTCGGGACCTTCTATATGGGGCTCTCGCGCCTTACTGCGAGCATGCCGCTCCTTGTTGCATTGGTGGAGAGGTGGTGGGACACCATAGACTCCTTCCACTTTTCCTCCACTGGGGAGATGACGATGACTCCCTTTGATTTCTCCATGCTCACAGGCATCGGAGTGGGGGGGTGATCCGATCCCCTTCGGTACAGACATGGATGAGTGGGAGGCTGCCCAGATGTATCTGCTTGGCGCCCTACCACCTCTTGCTCGTCTGGGATTCGTACTATATTCTTGGTTCGAGGCTCATTTCAAGATTCAGGTGCCGACCACTCAGGAGGAGGAGCAGTAGTATGCTCGCGGCTTCCTTATGTTCTTGCTGGGGACGACCCTTTTCACCGACCGGGCGAACACCGTGCCCCTTTACCTGCTGAGCACACTAGTTGACGTGACCAGGATCCGTGGCTACGACTGGGGTGGCGCAGGCTTGGCCACACTCTACGGCTATATGAGCTCATCCTCTCACCTCAGCGGACAGCTGCTCGGAGGCTACTGGCGGGCTTGGGAGGTATGTCTTCTTCTTCTATTTTTCATTTCTACTTTACATTCTCTGTATTCTGTACACTGCACATACTACACAATACATTGCACATGCCACTTTCTACTTTATCTGCATACTGCTTTATCTGATAAGTATACTGATATCTGTTCTGTCATACTGTAGTTGTGGGTATATGCCTACTTCCCGAGGCTTGCCCCAGTGCCAGAGGAGGAGATGCCCCCTATGATCCCATTCTCTCATCGCTTCGACGTGAGGTGCGAACGGAGGCCTCGGGAGTCTTTCATATTCTTCCTCTGCTATTTCGATACCATCACCGCCGCAGAGGTATTTTAGAATTTGCAGTTCATTTAAGCTTCGCTTTACATTACATTTTCAATAGTAGTGGATAACGAAATGTATTTTGTTTGCAGATCACCTGGCAGCCGCGGGCCTCCTTGCCCATCGCGGTACGGGATCGGTATGCTGGTGCCCGAGAGACGGCCCGATTCAGAGTTTTACTGGAGGGCCCCGTCTGCCGCGCCTGGTACTTGGGGAAGCGCTTCTTGCGGCAGACGCTAGGCGTGCTAGAGCAGGCAGTTCCGTGGCCACCTCCTACTCATATAAGGCATACCGAGAGGTACACTCTCGAGGAGATGGATGATTACACGATCGGCTGGGATGCGGAGGGCTTCAGGGGAAAGGGCAACTATGCAGAGTACGTCTGGACCTACATTATGCGGCCTTTGAGCAGTGGCCATCGAGTTGAGCGAGAGAGGCCCGCGGCACCGGTGGCTAGGGTAGGAGCGGGAGCAGGAGCATCGAGGATGGCTCGGGTCCGTTGCAGGAGTGGGACCCGGAGAGGACCGGGGGCTAGTTGGCCAGTACTGCCCACGATGATGACATGCCGAGGGCAGGGTGGGGATACTTACCAGATCCCCATTGCTCCCTCTCCGGCTGATTACGAGCTAGTCGGATTCTACAACTTGCCTCCGGTATGTACTACTGCATTTTGCATCTTGCACTGTCATTTCATTTCATTTGATATTCCGCAGAATACTGATGTTTCTAACACTTTTGCAGGCTTCCTCCGAGTACACTCGCCAGTCCCTGGAGTTGACCGCCTGTAGACGCGCTCTCGTGGGCCTCACTGCTACAGTTTGGACTCAATTTGTGTCGGTTGTTAATCTGTTCTCGCAATGTGCAATGCGAGATTGATAAATCACCAAAGAGTCCAAATCCGGCAAATCATTTTGGAAAACAAATTTTTTGAAAGAAGTGCCAAACATAGACTGCTTTGCCAGATACAGAGTCGCCACCTAAATATTTTTTATGGGGGAATTTAGGAAACCCTGACTCGTTGCCTAAGGCCACGCGTCCGTCATCACCAAAGTTGCCTCAGCTCGGGAACTTGGCTACGATTGGGGAAGGTCAGCTATGAGCACCCCCGCTCGCCCGATCAAAGATCGGCCTCTACTAACCATGATATCTTGTTTTGAAAACATATGCGTTCTTATTCCGGTTAATTAGCTAGAATTTACTATGTGATGCGCACAACACAAGTATAGACTAGATCGCCTAATTTGGAACAAAGCATTGCATATCCGCTTGTTTGAAAAATGGTTTGAAATTTGCTACTCGCGAGTAGGCTAAAACACGGATTTCAATGAGTCGTTCCAACTCAAACAATCCAACCTTCACCCACAAGCATTCAGGTAGTTATGTCACATAAGCATATAGAAACATGGTAAGCATGCTGTCATGTTAACATTCACACACATGCGAGATGCTAAAGCATAAAAAGCTTACCGAGTACTCCGAGCCAAAACAAAGAACTTGTTAGCAATCAATGTATGATCCCAGTCCATGTTAAGTGGCTAATGCATCGCATACAAAATGCAACTAGAATAGGCTCGACTAATCCTAGGATGGCATGTGGAATGCAACAAATAATACGTATTCAAGTTAGATTTGAAATACTATGCAGTTAGCATGATGCGCCGAGCCCAGTGCGTGCGATACAAAATGCATGGATGCACGCATGCATAGCATAAGGATGCTAAATTAAATATGACCTAATACTAACCATCAAAAGCAGGTAAGTAAAAGGGAGAAAGAAGTGGGGGTTGGAAGACATGCACACACGTACCCACACTTATTACACATTTGCCCTCGCTCGGAGGGGCCGAAAGAATATACAAATTAATTAACCTACAAGCTAATTGATTAAATTATACAACACTTAACTAATTAACGAATCAATTAATCTACTGAAAGCAGTAAAGGGCCTCGGGAAGAGGGGTGCACGCATGCTTGGATTGGCTTCGCTCAGAAATCTACCACCATGCACAAGCTGCCTCTGTTTGCACTGTTTTTCTCCTCTGAAGACTGCAAAAGTCCCAAGTTACACTCTTTGGACACTGGGGGATGCCACCGGCCAAGGGGGAACACCACTGGCCAAGGAGGAGTGGTCATCGACCGCCTATTGAGCTCTCGGCCACCAATTAATGGCCGGCCGGCACTGAATGTGGTCGGTCGGCCATGTATGCCTGCCGGATCCTGTTTTGACAGCAGCAGAGGGCAAAACATGGCATGGCAATGCATTCCAAGCAATGTTTGCACAGACACCCTCCTTATCATGTTCATGACTCAAAGGAGTTTGGTACTCGGCCCTCGGATCATCAATCGCGCATTTCAATGCGTGATGGCCAAAGATGTCGAGTTGTGCAATTTGATATCAAATATAATGCACACCGAATACCCAATGAACCCTAACCTCTATCATGGTCAATCAAGAGGCTAGGAATGCACGCAAGATGCAACCTAAGCATGCAAGCCTAGCATGCCATATGAACATGCAAACAAGCAATGATGCTACCAAGGCAACTAGTATATTACAAGATGCAAGGACAAGTATGCAAACAAGTGTATGACTTCATTCAATCATGTGACAACATGTGAGGCATAACACATGCAAGTATGCAAGGTGACTTAACGTAAGATGCATGCCCAATGTAATGCCACTTAAACATGCAACAACACATGATAAGCCAAGTATGCAATCAACACACAAGGTGAGCATGCCACAACATGCGATGGATGGTCTTATACCAATTTGGGCAGCTCTCAAATAAGCCCAAAACAGTGGCCAAATGCCAAGGAAATGAAGGCAAAATGACATACAAACATGCATGCGCACATGGTTCAACACTTAGGCATTAAAGAGCGACTTTTAAGCACACTTAAAAGAGGACAAACATGGACTAGTGGCATGCATACTAAGCTCTAAAATCATGTTATAAAAGGTGCCAAACCAACTAAACAAGACAAGCTAAGCATGCAACGATGTCCAAGACTTAAGGCAAGCCAAGGGGCTTAAACCATGGCCATGCCAATCAAGCCTCACAAGGCTAAGAGGACTTAGAATAGTCCCAAGGCAGACCTAAAGAAAGCTAAGGACACACCTAGATAGCATCTAAGTGGCCTACACATGGAAGCATACAAAAGAGGCCAAACATGGAGCACAAGACTATAGCCTTTTAAAGCATTAAAAGAGCATCAAATGCAAGCATACAAGCATACCATGGGGACTGAAATGATGCTATAAGTGGTGCCAAACCACTGAAACAAGCTAAGCAATGCATGCTCAACACTCATACACCCAAGGCTAACAAGCCAAAATGCAAGGTGGCTATACAAAGCATGTCATGGTCGACCAAAACAACCAAAAACAGAGCTAAAGCACACTAAAACATACACAAAAGCTTCACAAAGCTAAGCCAAAACAAGTGAGCATGATAGTCTAAATGCTAGGCACATGTTAAGGCAATTCATGGCATTACAAGACAAGTATGCAAGGCAAGCATGGTGTGTCTAAACCAAGTAAAAAACAGTGCTATATCATGGCAAAATAAGCACAAATAACACTTAAGACATGGCCAACATGCACTTAAAAATGGTGCTCACACATGAGGCTAAAATGGCACATTTTGAAGACAACAACGAGAGGGGATGGCCCTCTCCTTCTTAGGACCTTAAACCACCATCCTCACCACTGAAATCCCTCAAGATTTCAGTGGTGAGGAGGCCCAAACAAGGTGGTCCCGGAGCTCACCAAAATAGCACAAAATGGGGTCCAAACAAGGCCTATGATGGGGTCAAACAACCCCAAACACCAAAACAACCTTAAACAACTATTTTAAGAAAGTAAAAATAGAACTTTTATATGTTATATACTAAGCTTAAAACAGCAAGGAAAGATGGCTAAAAGCCTATGCAAGAATGGGGAATAAAGGGCAAGGTTCTTACCCTTGAAGACTTTCTTCAAGAACAATGCTCCAGCAACTTCCTCAAGCTTGAATCCACCCAAGAACTCCAAGAACAACCCTCTAATGCCTCAGCAACTAAAGGTATAGTGTAACACTAGGTGTTTGTGTGCAAAACTGTGAACAAACACACACTTAGACACAAAGATAGGAAGATATTGAGATAGATAGATATAAGACTCAAACCCTAATCTCAGACCTCTCTCTTGAACTCCTGGAACCTTTCAGGAGGGAGGAGAGGCCCTCCCTTTATAGAGGATCACTCTTGCAAAGCTTACAAAACAAGCTAAGCAAGAGTGAAATCCCTCCATACACGTGTATGGAGGGGGTGCAAAGTGTATGGCAGCTAGCACAGCTGGCATAAAAATATCTACAAAAGCAGATGCACAGTGGTTGGCCAGCCAAAAAAGACAAATTGGCCAAAACAATGGTCGGCCGACCACAAAGAGTGCCGGCCGGCCAAATATTTGGCCGATGGAAACAAAACAGTGGCCGGTGGCCCCAAGCCATGGCCGGTGAGGTGTGGGGATGGCCAATAAACCATTCCCTGCTCCTCAAAAGCAAAACACAAGTGTTTGGTGCAAAACTAAGCACAAAACAGTCGAGTCGAGAGGTCTTGAGGCAAGGCGCATGGCCGAGACCTCCGGAAACTCAAGACGAACACAAACATGGATAATCACCGAGTGTTCAAGCGGTGACGTCCAAGTCTTGAGGACGGTCAAAAATGGGGTGTCTACACCGCCTCTGTGATGGGGATGCTCCAGCGGAGCCTCGATCTACTGACCATCTATGGCATTCCGGTAAGTTCCTTAAACCGCACTCTCAAACTTTACACAATCTGATGCATCGCACTATTAACACAGCACTCGATATACGGCCCTCATGGCATTCGATACACTGTAACCCGCAGACTGCTCACGGCATTACTCACGGCATTCATACACTGTACTCATACACTGCATTCTGTACTGATACACTATTCACAACATTCATACACTGTGCTCATACACTGCATTCTGTACTGATACACTGTTCACAGCATTCATACTCTGTTTTGCAAAGCATACTGATACGTTTGCCATTTGCGCTTTTCAGCCTCCATTCCAGATTCTTGCTACAGGAGGTGCTCTAGCTGGGCCTTCTATTCCGGCTCGGGGAGGAGGGCGAGGAGGCACAGTATATCCCCGCACCAAAGAGGGGCGTACTCATGTTGGGAGTAGCTCTCGGGCACCAGTTCCCGATGATGATGAGTCCGAGGCAGAGACAGAGGCGGAGTCGGAGGCAGAGTCGTCCGAGGAGGAGACCGGAGATGATTCGGGCTCGGGCTCAGATGATGGTGTCGACGATGATGATGCTCCTGGACCTTCGTCTAGGAAGAGGACGAGGACAGACTCACGGGCTGAGACCAGTTAGCATTGATCCAGACTTTCGCTGCTTTTCTTCTTTTTGTTTCACTTTAGACATTTTCCTTTTTAGCTAGTGGTTTGAGTACTTTGTACTGCCGCTGGCAGGTTTTATTTTCTTCAAAACTATGTACTTGAAAAGATGATGAAATGAAACGAACCTTTTATCTGAAAAAGTGTTACATTTGTACATTTCATACTTCGCATCATATTATACTTCAATGTAAATGAGATCGATCTTCTGTCTGAAAATCAAACACTTGCATCGTAATAATCAGATGAGGAACCGGCCAACGGCAAAACAACTCATACAACAAAACTACTCATTCTGAACACTCGGCTCGTAACATAGTACTCGGTTTACTCGGCACACAACCCATACACACAGTTCATACAACGCACTGCTTGTTCTGAACACTGCTCATTCTGAACTCATAGCCCATAACACAGTATTCTTAGTTCATTCTGCACACGGCGAATCCTGAACAAACAGTCCAATCTGAAAAGACGGAATACAAAGGTGGAGGCTGCTGAAGCTGAAACACACTCAGATGCAATCTGGAACCCATGTGTTCACTGTTTCCAAGTGACCCAGGTTGAACCCCTGCGGTTTTACAAAAGAACCAAATCATGTTTTGCACAAAGGTGGAGAATGGCACAGCACTCTGAGCACAAAACGAGTTGAGAAAAGGGTTTTCAACCGGGTGTTGAGCATATGACTGAACACAGCATACTACGACTCAACAAAAGGTACACGACCTAAACACATCGAGTAACACTCGAAAAAGACTCAAAACAAAAGTTGAGGTAAACAAAACAAAAGACACGACACACAGACGTGTTACAAAGACAAGAGACCTCTCAGTTTGCGAGGAGCCAGTTTCTTCGAGTATTTTTCCCACCCTTTCTGATTTGTGATTCTCACATCACTCGGCCCTCAGGCTCGGTTTTTCACTCAAAACCCTTTTGCTCACTTTTCTCTCAACTTACACCTCTCTATTCTTTAATCTCTCATTTTATATCCCTCCCCTGGGTGGTTGATGGATAAACAAGAGGTTGTGGGTTCATGCCCAACATTGTTAGCTCACAGCTATATTTTTTTTTGGTGGCGTTTAGTCGATGCCCCAGCTGAGGGAATGGAATATCTTGATCCATTCCGATTCGTGCTTCGCACTTGGCTCGATACCTCGTTGCTTGGAGGATGAGAGAGCTTTCAGCCATTTAGTTGTTAACCTCAGTTGTGCCCTTTGTTGGCAGGTAGAGTGCCTTTTTGGCAAGTATGTTGACGACGGGGGAAAGACAAAACACCTAACTCAACTGTGCCCCTAGTTCATCACTTTGACCATTTTTTGTTTTGGTTTTCTATAAAAACAATTTTGACCAACATGAGAGTTAGATTAACATACTTGTTCGATTTTTGATTTGAAATCATGCAAGTCAGGCTATGAGCACTGAAAATTTTCCTTTTTTGGGTCCAAGAAAAGGTCCAGTTTTGGAAAATGAAATAATTTTCGAGAAATTAGTCAACCTCAGTAAAATAATCTCAAAAACTATTTTTGCAAACGGTCAATGCTCAACGAGCGCAGAACTTACTCTCGAGATGCACAACCTCGGATTGGAGGTAATGGAAAATTGCCCCTTGTCTGGATGGCACTGCACGGCACCGGAAAGTTACACCTTGTCTGGATAACGCCGCAGCATACCGTGAACAGTTCTCATTAGTGATGATCGCAACCGAACTCTCGGATACAGAGAAGACGAAGATGGTCAAAACCAATATATGGACACAGTCACTTTGAAAGTGTTGGTGGCTGGACTTCAGGATGAAGTTGCCTACGTATCCCAAACATGGGAATCAAGCCTTACGTAGTTCCGGTTGTCACAACCGAACTATCGGATTCAGAGAAGGCAAGGATGATCAAAACCATTACATGGACACACTTGATTTGGAAGTGTTTGTGGCTGGACTTCAGGATGAAGTTGCCTACGTATTCCAAACATGGGAATCAAACCTTACGTAGTTCAGGTTAAGGTACACTCGTGTATTAACCCTCACCACGCTCTAACTTTTGCTAAGGTCGCCCTTTGCGGGTTTTCAACCTAGCGAGCTCAGTTTTTCTTTCCTTTTCAATTCTTTTCATTTCTTTTCCTTTTTTTATCTTTTCTTTTGTTTTTCTTTTTTTTTGAATCTTTGCATTTTTCTATTTTTTGTATATATTTTTTTTCTCTTTTCTTTTCTTTTTTTTTTCTTGTCTTTTCTTTTCTTTTTTGTATATATTTTTTTTCTTGCCCTAACTTTTGCCTGGGTCGCCCTTCTGGGTTTTCGGCCCAGCGAGCCTCTCAAGGGTAAAAGTGTAGCTTTGTCCATGCCAAATGGTTTTGGGATCCTGAAGTCATCTGAATCCAGGAGAATAGCTGTTGTATTGATTTGCAGAAGGATTCATCTTCAGCTCTTCGAGCACATCAGGCATTTTTGCCCCTAGTTCGAGGGGTGCTTCTTGTTTTAGCTTCGCACGTTTCTTCTGACGACATCTGATCTTCTTGATCTGACTTTTGTGCCTCTTGTTCGAGGGCTGCTTCAAACCCGGCCACACAGGCTTTTCATGATGGTTGGCCGTTGAACATTCTGAATGTGCGTTCAAGGTTTTGAGAGCAAAATGGGTGAATCTTGAGGCTGAGAGCGATCCTAAGCTGCATAATCTCAAGAGCGATTCCACACAGGTCTTCACAGGACTGCGCAAAACATTTTGTTTTTGAAAGTTTTTAAGAAAGCGACAAATCGCTCGCGCTGAAGACAAGAACCAATATGGATCAAGTCAGGATCCTTCCCAGTACTCACACTAACAAGCATGATTTCATTCATTAAGGGCTTAGCACGCCTCTCTTTCTCTCAGTTGATCAAACTTTGCAAAACCCGAGGAATTCTTTGCTCTTCGTTTTCATCACCTTGTTCGAAAAGTTTTGTAAAAACTTAGGTCAATACAATGACTTATGGGCACAAAATAGCAGGTAAAATGCGCTGCCGTTTCATTCTAAACTTGCTAGCATGACAGGCTCAAAGTAGCAATAGGCACGGAAACATGATAGCCGCAGCTGTTTCATTCAAAAGCTCCGGTTGCAACTGGCTCCACAGCAGAGACAGACTCAAAAGAAAACAAAAGGGGTAATTACAAAACAAAAATGGTGTTTGGGGCAACAACCCCAGAATCACCTGACATTCTATACAATGGGACTGACTTGGCACAATGAGACAGACCCTTAAGCAAAAGACTGACTCAAGACAATGAGACAGACACAAAATAAGACCATAGAGCCGACTCAACACCCAAGTCAGAAACTACAGAATTAGCATTTACAGATGCTCAAAAAAAGTGTGTGTCAGACGCCACATCTGAAATACATCGGGCGCCGCCTGCAGGTGATCCAACTTCTGATCACATACTCGCAGTATCCTCAAAATCTAACAATTCAGTGGTGACAGACTTTGCTGAGGTGGGTGGGAGGATGACCTCATTGTCGATCAAATCTTGCACTTCATGGCGAAGGCAGAAATAACCGTCGGTGCTGTGGCCAGTTTGCTGGTGGTACGCGCAGTACAAGGTAGCATCATGTGAGGGAGGGAGATTCTTCGGGAGAGGCCGAGGCTCAAGAGGTTTAAGGTGCCCTCTTTCAGCAAGAATCTGGAGCGCCTTAGATAAAGGCATGTAGAGAGCATGAAAGACCCTACGGCCTCGAGGCAGGTATTTTGAAGTCTGAGAATTCTTGCTAGACGCACTAGCGAAAGGGTCGGCAGACACTACCTTGACTTTCTGATCCTTCCCATGTGCAGAGTTGGGAATTGAAGGAACTGTTCTAGCATGACGGGGCCTATCCCGATTTTCTGTCTGGCTGGAACTCCCCTCGGTTGGAGCGGGGAAAGCATCATCCACAGCTTTAGCCATAACTGCGAATACCTGCTGCTTATTCATCCCCCCGGCTTTCAAAGCCTCGACTGCCCATAGCAGTTGTTCGACAGGATCAGCATCTGTTCCCACTTTGTTCTTACCTCTAGCCTCAGCTCGATCGAGGGTTTGGGTTGCTATATCAGAGCAAAACCTGGTTGTTATTGACACATCATTACTATAGCTTGAGGCAACCTCAGGTTGGCTGAGCTCGATCACAATCCGTCCCAGTAGCGGGGGCTCTTGTGGTACAAAATTCCCGGCATATGATGTGGCTGGTAGTGAAGCCGACATCCCATAGGCGAGATCAGCCACAGACCTCTAGAGGTCGCCAATCATTCCCATTAACTCGAACGTGGTGGGCTCACGAGCCTGATATAACTGGGGTTCCCAGATCGGGCGCGCGGCAGGCGACCTGGGCAGATGCGGCACATTAACATTGGTTTCATTCTATAAGATGATTCCTTGGTCTAATGCGGCTGCCATAACCACAATTTCCTCTGAACTTTGGGTCATCATAAGCCCTCTTAAACTGAACGGAGATGATGGATCAGATGTCTGTCTTGTCTCAGCAAAGGAGACCACTGGTTATTCTGTACTAACTCTCTGAACTGAAAGAGAAAACACGCAGCATTTCGGCCCAATCAGAACAGACACAAGCATGGCTGAATAACTGCACTCTACTACTGATCACTGTTCCCCAAAATCACTGTCCTGAAAACTGAATCTGATACCCGCAGATATAACTGATTCTCAAATTCCGATACTGATGCCCTCAGGCCTGATACTCAGATTTGCAAACTGATATATGTATTCCCTATAGAGGTTAACTCAAAAAGCACATAACAAACAAGCAAGAGCCAAAACACCCCAATGTCGGGGTAGGGTTTCCCTGTCCTATTTTGTCAGAAGCTAGGGTTTCACTATGCACGCAGTGGTTTCAAACAACCTATAATCGGGTAGCAACCTGTCCTGGCTTGGAATGGTCACTATGGATTCCGAACATGCACTAGGTCGAATGGTCAAAAGCGTGCCCCAGTGACAACCGGGGTTTATGTTCCCATCGTGGCAGAGCCCATAACCGGTTAGCCTTATGGCACGCTTCTCAAAGCGAGCCTCCGGCAAACCATTCAGGAATAGCAGACGGCAAACACTGTGACTTAGGCGCACCAATGCACATGCAATGAAAAGAAACACATAAGTGTAGTCAAAACAAGATATCATGAGTTCGAGTCAAGTTCTCTATATCCCCAGCAGAGTCGCCAGAAACTGTAGACGCGCCCGCATGGGCCTCACGCTACAGTTCAGGACTCAATGTCACGATCCTGTATCTAATCTCGCAGAGTGCAATGTAAGACCGATGAATCATCAAAGAGTCCAAATCCGGCAAATCGTTTTGGAAAACAGATTTTTTTGAAAGAAGTGCCAAACATGGATTGCTTTGCCAGATACAAAGTCGCCACCTAAATATTTTTTTATGGGGGAATTTAGGAAACCCTGACTCGTTTGCCTAAGGCCGCGTGTCTGTCATCACCAAAGTTGCCTCGACTCGGGAACTTGGGTACGATTGGGGAAGGTCAGCTATGAGCACCCCCGCTCGCCCGATCAAAGTTCGGCCTCTACTAACCATGATATCAAGTTTTGAAAACATTATGCATTCTTATTCCAGTTATTAGCTAATCTTACTATGTGATGCGCACAACACAAAAGTATAGACTAGGTCGCCTAATTTGGAACAAAGCATGGCATATCCGCTTGTTTGGAAAACAGTTTGAATTTTGCCACTCGCGAGTAGGCTAAAACATGGGTTTCAACGAGTTGTTCCAACTCAAGCAATCCAACCTTCACCCACAGGCATTCGGGCAGTTCATCAACTAAGCAGTTAGCCTCATGGTAAGCATGTTGTCATGTTAACATTCACACTCATGCAAAATGTTAAAGCATAAAAAGCTTACCGAGTACTCCGAGCCAAAACAAAGAACTTGTTAGCAATCAATGTATGATCCAACTCCATGTTAAGTGGCTAATGCATCCCATACAAAATGCAACTAGAATAGGCTCGGCCAATCCTAGGATGGCATGTGTAATGCAACAAATAACACGTATTCAAGTTAGATTTGAAATACTATGCAATTAGTATGATGCGCCGAGCCCGGTGCATGCAATACAAATGAATGGATGCACGCGTGCATAGCATAAGAATGCTAAATTAAATATGCCCTAATACTAACCATCAAAAGCAAGTAAGTAAAAGGGAGAAAGAAGTGGGGATTGGAAGACATGCATCACACGCACGCACACTTATTACAAATTCACCCTCGCTCGGAGGAACCAAAAGAATAATACAATTTAATCAACTAGCAGGCTAATTAAATAGTTACAAACCAATTCACTAGTTAAGCAGATTAACTAAGCTAATAAAGCGATAAAACAGCCTCGAAAGAGGGTCCAATGCATGCGTGTTCGACTCCGCTCGGAAATCCACCACCATCCACAAGCTGCCTCTGTTTGCACTGTCTTCCTCCTCTAAAAACTTCACAAGTCCCAAGGAGCACTCTCTGATCACAGTGGAAGGTCACCGGCCAAGGGGGAACACCACCGGCCATGGAGAAGTGGTCATCGACCATCTATTGAGCTCTCGGCCACCAATTCATGGTCGGCCGGCACTTAGTGTAGTCGGTCAGCCATCTATGCCTGCAGAATCCTGTTTTGATAGCAACAGAGGGCAAACATGGCATGGCAATGCATTTCAAGCAAATGTGTACACCAACACCCTCCTTATCATGTTCATGACTCAAGGGAGGATGGTCCTTGATTCTCGGACCACCAATCGCGCATTTCGATGCGTGATGGCCCAAGAAACCAAGTGCGCCATTTGGATTTCAAATGCAATGCAAAACCAAACAAATAAGAGGCCCAACCTCTATCATGGTGATTTCAAGAGGCAAGGCATGCATGCTCAATGCAATGCAAGCTAGGCATGCAAGCTAAGTATGCAACATGACAATGCAAGCAAGTGATGTGCACTAGGCACACAACCTAAATAAACAAGCATGCTAGACATGTAACAATAATGCTAATGACCAATATGCAACAACATGTGAAGGGGACTTAGCATAGGAACATGTAAAGCAACTTAACACAAGATGCATGCCAAATGCAACACCACTTGAACATGCAACAACATGCCAATAGACCAAGTATGCAACAACATGCAAGGCTAGCATGCAACAACACGCGAATGAGGGTCTTAGACTAGTTTGGGCAGCTCTCAAATAAGCCCAAAACAATGGCCGAATGCTAAGGAAATGAAGGCCAAAATATACACAAACATGCATGCGTACATGGTTCAAAACTTAAGCATCAAAGAGCAACCTTTAAGCACATTTAAAAGGGACAAACATGGACATATGGCATGCATACTAAGCTCTGAAAATCATGTTATAAAGGTGCCAAACCAAGTAAACAAGACAAGCCAAGCATGCAACAATTTCCAAGGCTCAAGTGGGGCTTAAACCAAAGCTATATGAAGCAAACCCCAAAGGGCCATGAGGACCTAAAACAGGTCCAATGCAGGTCTAAATAAGACCAAAGACACACCCAGATGGCATCTAAATGGTCTAGACATGGAAGCATACATAAAGGTCCAAACATGGAGCATAAGACACAAGCCTTTTAAAGCATTAAAGGGGCATCAAATGCAAGCATACAAGCATACCACAAGGACTGAAATGATGCTATAAGTGGTGCCAAACCACTGAAACAAGCCAAGTAATGCATGCTCGACACTAACATACCCAAGGCTAACAAGCCGAAATGCAAGGTGGCTATACAGAGCATGTCATGGATGGCCAAAACAACCACAAATAGACCTTAGGCATATCAAAACATGCATAAAAGCTTCACAAAGCTAGGCCAAAACAAGTGAGCATGGTAGTCTAAATGCTAGGCACATGTTAAGGCAATTCATGGCATTACAAGACAAGTATGCAAAGCAAGCATGGTGTGTCTAAACCAATTAAAAACAGTGTTATATCATGGCAAAATAAGCACAAATAACACTTAAGACATGGCCAACATGATCTCAACAATGGTGCTCACACATGAGGCTAAAATGGCACATATTGAAGGCAACAAGGAGAGGGGATGGCCCTCTCCTTCTTAGGACCTTAAAGTACCATCCCTACCACTAAAATCCCTCTAGATTTCAGTGGTGAGGAGCCCAAGACAAGGTGGTCCTGGAGCTCACCAAAATAGCACAAAATGGGGGCCAAACAAGGCCTAAGAGGGGTCAAATAACCCCAAACACCAAAGTAACCTTAAACAACTATATAGAGCACTAAAAAACAAGACTTTTATTAGTTATACACAAAGTCTAAAAACAGATGCAAGGTAGGTTAAAAGACTATGCAAAAATGGGGAATAAAGAGCAAGAATCTTACCCTTGTAGACCCTTTCAAGGATGGAGCTCCAGCAGCCTTCCTTAGCTCAAAACCAGCTCAAAACTTTGAAAACAAACCTTTGGCACCTCAGAAACCAAGGTATAGTGTAATGGTAGGTGCTTTAGTGCAAAACTAAGAACAAACACATACAAAGCGGGAGATATAGAGATAGATAGATACACTATGCAAACACTAATCTTAGAGCTCTCGGGAACTTTTTTGTAATCCTTGAGAAGGGAGGAGAAGGCCTCCCTTTATAAAGGATCACTCTTGCAAAGCTTACAAAACAAGCTAAGCAAGAGTGAAATCCTTCCATACACGTGTATGGAGGGGGGGCAAAGTGGGTGCTAGCTGTTCCAGCTGGCACAGAATATTTGCTAAAAGCAGATGCACAGTGGTCGGCCAGCCAAAAATGACAAATTGGCCAAAACACTGGTCGGCCGACCACAAAGAATGTCGGCCAGCGAAACATTTGGCCGATGCCAACAAAACAATGGCCGGTGGCCTCAAGCCATGGCCGGTGAGGTGTGGGGATGGCCAACAAGCCATTCCCTGCCCCTCAAAAGCAAAACACAAGTGTTTGGTGCAAAACCAAACACAAAACAGTCGAGTCGAGAGGTCTTGAGGCAAGGCGAGTGGCCGAGATCTCCGAGAGCTCAGGACGAACACGAACATGGATGATCACCGAGTGTTCAAACGATGACGTCCAAGTCTTCAGGACGGTCAAAAATTAGGTGTCTACACCCTCCTTTGGCTTGTTTACTAGCTTAAATTCTCCATTATTTTAGTTTACTCATTCAACTGTTTTTACCTCAATTCCAACACTTTTTTAGCTTAATATAGGACTGTTTTTATGTGTTAGTTTCATTTATGCTTTGTATAGTACGCTTCTAGTGTAATCGTTCTCATAGGCTTGGTGTTTTAGGCATTAGACACCAACCTATTTGAGTTGATAGCATTTATTTCAAGCTTTTCATACTTGTGATCATCTTTAATCACCTCTGCACCCCAATTATTTCTTAGTTCCTTTTGTTGCCTTGAAAGTTGTTTCAAACCAATTGCTTGTTTAAGTTTGAGATAGAGGTATTGTGCTTAATGGTTTAATCCATTTGGGGGTTCATTACCGACGGCATGGTGTCTCTCTCATGCCCAAAACAATCCTTTGTTTGACACTTCTTTCCATTAGTGGACTTAATGCTCATTTTGGACTAAAATGACTAATGAATGGAAAGGTAATATAAAAAAGATTAATAAAATTGAGCTTAAAGAGGTAACAAAATAATAACATAATTTGGTGTTCAATCGGTCGTTAATTGAACACATGGAGACTTGAGTCATTTCATACTTGTTAGTGGTGAAATGTTTCAAGTTTCCAAGGTCAACCACTTCCCTTGATCATATCATGATAGGGAGGAGGTTCATGAGTCTTTCATTGTGCATTTGAAATTGTATCCCTTAGTTTATAAGTCATCACACAATGAATTTGCGCCAATTGATAGCTTGCAAATTGAGCCTACCCCTCCTTTAAGCTATTTGATGATAAATAGAGGTAGGGTGGACAAACATCCCTTGAGAATGCTCTGTTTGTGCTCTGTTGTTTTTTGTTGCAGTAGGAGAAATCCAACATCAGTGGCAGGTAGGCCACCTTTACTGGGCGGCAGGCCACTACTCCTGGCTTGCCGGCCACTTTCTCTAACAAGGAAGTGCACTGTTTCCTGCAGAACAGAGCAGAAACTGTGGTGAAAAATCAGTGCAATCTCCTGGTTGTATAACAGAAGCTTTCCGGTAGCAAAACAAAGAGCATTTTCGGGTGAAAATCCACATCCATGCATGATCCATCCCTCAATTCTCAGGATTCGTTAAAATAATGTTGTAATAGTAGAATGTTATACTTAAAGTAGCGGGATTATAACTAATTAGTTAGTTTAATTAAAATAGCTAGTTAGTTTTGTGTTGTATTTAATTAATTAGCTAAAGTAGTTAGTTAATTTGTGGTGTTGTAATAATTAGCTGGCATAGTTACTTTATTTCATTTGGGTTGTAATAGATTAGTTAATTTGTAGTAATTAGCTAGGGCATTCATTCGGACCCTCCTGCGAGAGGGCAAACTTGTAATAATGTGTATGTCTTCCAACTCCACATCTTTCTCCCTTTTATTTATCCGTTTATGATGCGTAGTTTAGAACATCATGTTTCTTTTAGCATTTTCCATGAGTTGCATCCATGTGTCTTGCATGTATAAGGTTTGGCTCATCATTCTAACAAGCATTGTTATTTATTACTTCTATGAAAACATGCTTAAAACTGCATCCTATCAAATCAATTCACATGCCATGTTAGTAGCTGAGTCTATTTAAATCGCATATTACATGTGTTGCATTAGTCAAGTTGCATTAGTTAGGAACATGCATGTTTTCTAATTCTTTTGCTTTGTTTGGCTTGCCTTGATGTACTAGGTGACAATTTCTTGCTTTAGCATATCACATGTGTGTGATTGTTACCATGACAAGCATGAATACCATGAGGCTAAGTGCTTAAGTGATATACCTATTTGAATGCCTGTGGATAAAGCCTAATTGCTTGAATTGGAATAATTTGAGTAATGTGCATATGAGATCACTTTTTGAAGTGATACATATTCAAACAATTTTCAAACAAACATGAAATCAAAGTGTTCCAATTTTTGCAAATTAGTCTATACTTGTGTGCATTACAGAGTAAGTTAGCCTAAATAATCAGAACAAGAGCATATCATGTAAATAAGAATCGCATTATGATTGGTAGAGGCCTATCTTTGATTAGGCGAGTGGGGTGCTCAATTCATGACCTTCCCCTCTTGTACCTAGGTTCCTGCGCTGAGAAACTTTTGTGATGATGGATAAGTGGCCTCTGGCACGAGTCTCGGGTTTCCTGAATTTTTCAAAAATATTTGGGTGGCGACTCTGTATCTGGCAAAGTAGTCCATTTTTGGTATTTTTATTCAAAATTAATTTTCCAAAAAGATTTGCCGGACTTGGACTCTTTTTTGTTTATCTATTTTACATTGCACTTGTGAGATCAGATTCAGAACCAAGGGAGTCCAAACTATAGGGCTATCGTATCCGAAAGGAGCATGAAAAGTCAAGCTACAGTATCAGAGCCTAGGTTCAACCCTTACCCACGTATTTCGGCATGCGGTTAGAAACAACCTTATTATATTATGATAGCACTATCTATTCTATGAATTAAAAGACATCAAAAAATGAAATTTTCTTAACCTATCGTAGGAATTTTCTTTAGGGTTCGGACATAACAACATTGACTCCTAAGAACAAGTTTCCAATTCTAAATAGTTGTGCATTTTGATTTCAAATGATTTGACAATCACCTGTGAAGGGAAGTTGTTTTAACTTTGAATAGGGCAACGTGTTGTGCAGTAGATACAATATAGAAGTAGGGGTACTGTTATTTCTACAAGTCTTCTATCTATCATCATACCCTCATCTCATATTTGTAACCTTTGTTTGATGTCATTCACCTTCAAGATTAAGTCATTACCATCTGGTCTTACTTTATATTTTTCAATTCTACCATTTGCTAGATTGACAACCTTGAGCCTTAATTATTCCATCTTGTACGAGAATTTTTCTAAAAGTTGCAATTTCATTACTCAATGACGAATCTTGGATATTCAGTTTGAAACGTGGATGGCCGACGCAATTTTAAGTTAAATATCTAACTTAGTCACTACCTCTATAATCTTGACCACATAAAAGTCTGAAACCATAATGTCATCTATTCCATTATATTGTCCGTCTGTATTTCAGATGATCCTTGTGTTAATTGATTTAATTACTATAACCGCTTCATATTCCTTTTATTAATCCAGTTTTAAAAGTCTTGTAGTTATTATTTTGTCTATGTGTGTGTGTGTGTGTGAAGTTGTGTTGTTTGCTTCCCTATATTTGTTATTTACTACTTGATCGTATTACTTCAAACATCGTAGGATAATTAAATCATAACTTTAAGATTAGTTGATTACCCTTGAGAAATTGCCTTCATAATTAGACTCCAACTTATGCCTCACCCCGTACTATGAACAGAAAGGAAAAAAACTAGTGAACCACACTCGAGCCAACGGCTACACAGAGACAAGCGATAACACACGAGCCCGTGAGCAATAACGTAATAAGAATGAAGTATCATGTAAATGAAACCCTGAGAATGAACCAATACTCATGGCTGAAATCGTGAGCCACATTGGGAACCAGATTCTGGAAAAATTGTGTCAATTAAGAGGGAAAATGCAAGAAAGTTCAAATGGGGGCTAGACCCTACGATCAGAGGAAGAGGATGAAGACCCATTATTAATTAGAGGTAACATTGTACTCTACAATTCTTGGGTTCACGTTCTATTCGATTTTGGCGCATCACATTTTTTATATCAATATCATATGTTATATCGTTAGGTCTTGAATGTGAACCTTTAGAAACTACTTTAAGTATCGTATCACCCTTAAGAGGAAATGTCTAGGTAGGATTAATCTGTCGAGGGTGCAAATTAGAAGTGTTGGGTTTACACTTGATTTGCAACCTTCGGGTCATGGACATGTTCACTTTTGACATAATCTTAGGTATGGATTGGTTATCCACCAATTGAGTAGTGATTGATTGCTACTAAAAGAAGGTGATGACTTACACGTCGGAGGTGTTTCTAATTTAAGGGGGATAAAGAGGAGTCTCTGAGCACGACAAATCATAAGATGTGGTGGCATAATCAACTTGCTGGGTGGTTAGCAAGTTTGATCCTTGACGAAGAAACCCAATCAGAATTATATCTTCCGCATGTAGTTTGTGAATACGCTGATGTTTTTCCCGAGGAATTGCCAGGATTACCGCCACATCGTGATGTATATTTTAGTATGGAGTTACAAGCGGGTAATGTACCACTATCCATGATGCCCCACCGTATGGCTCCTGTCGAACTTCGGGAATTGAAGACACAACTGCAAGAATTGCTGGAAAAAGGATTTATCTGACCAAGTATCTCGTCGTGGGGAAAACCAGTTCTTTTTGTAAAGAAAAAGGACGAAACATTGAGATTGTGCATAGATTATCGGCAACTCAATTGGGTGACAATCAAGAACCGATATTCACTTCCATAGATTGATGACCTATTTGACTAGAATTGAAGTTCAAAGTGTTATTCAAAGATTGATATTAGATTTGGCTATTACCAATTGTGGGTCACGAATGTTGATATACCAAAGACTGCTTTCCAAACCAGATATAGCCACTACGAATTTGTGGTAATGCCCTTTGGATTAACCAATGCACCGGCCGTGTTCATGAGCTTGATGAATAAGATTTTTACTTCGTACTTGGACCAATTTGTGGTGGTTTTTATGACATTCTAGTCTATTCACCGTCTGAAGAAGAACATGAGCAACACTTGAGAGTGTTTCTCCAGGTTTTAAGAGAAAACCATTGTATGTGAAAACAAGTAAATACGAGTTCTAGTTGAAGAAATTCAAATTTTTGGGACACGTGTCTGAGCATAGGATCCCAGTGGACTCGACCAAGGTAGAAGCAGTATTAGATTGGAAGTAACCAACCTCAATATTTGAAGTTTGCAGTTTCTTAGGGTTGGGCGGTTATTACCGATGGTTTATTCAAGACTTTTCCAAACTGGCCAAGCCGATGACTTGTCTAATGCAAAAAGGGGTAAAATATGATTGGGATGAAGCTTGTGAGCGATCCTTTCAAGAACTCAAGAAGAGATTGACTAGTGCCCCAATACTCATCATTTCGGATTGAGACGTAGGATATAGAGTGTATTGCAATGCATCTAAGGATGGGCTAGGTTATGTGTTCATGCAAAATGGGAAGGTGGTGGCTTATGGCTCCAAGCAACTGAAACCACATGGAAAGAATTATCCGACACACGATCTGGAGTTGGCAGCGATGGCTTTTGTGCTAAAACAATGGCATCATTATCTGTATGGTGAACAATTTGAGATTTTCACGGACCATAAGAGCTTAAAGTATTTGTTCACACAGAAGCACTTGAACATGAGACAAAGACGGTGGCTGGAATATCTTGAAGATTACCATTTTACTCTATCTTATCATCCTGGCAAAGCTAATGTGCTAAGTCGCAAGAACCGGGGGATTATTGTTAGCCTGGTACTCAAGGAATGAACATGGTCGGAACACTTAATAAGTTCGGAGTACAGATAAAAGCTTAGGATGAGAAGGTATACCTTGGTGCTCAAGTCGCTATGCCCAAATTATTGAACGAGGTTATGAAGTCACAGAAGTATGATCAAGAGGTGGCGTTCATAAAAACGCGAATAGCATCTAATGATCCTATACCTGATTGGACGATTCACTCGGATAAAAGTTTGAGATATTAGGGCAGAGTGTTTGTGCCACAAGATGAGTTGCTTAGAGAAAAAGTTCTGAAAGAGTTCCATCATTCGATGTTCGCAGTACACCCAGGAGGGACGAAAATGTACTAAGACTTAAAATTCCAATACTGGTGGAACGAAATAAAGAAAGATATAGCTCAATTTGTAGCCAGATGCCTTACGTGTCAGCAAGTAAAGATAGAACACCAACGACCTGGAGGGATGCTTTAGCCTTTACCGATATCAGAATGGAAATGGGAGCATGTAAGAATGGACTTCGTCACTCGATTACCTAGGTCACCTAGGGGACACGATGTTATATGGGTCATAGTTGATCGTTTGACGAAACTGCGCACTTTTTGCCATATAAAATCTTAAACACTTTAACATCGCTGAGTCATGTCTACATTAAAGAAATTGTCCAACTACACGAAATTCTTGTATCAATTGTGTCAGAGTGAGTGCTGCATTTTACCTTCCGATTCTGGGGAAGATTATAAGGAGCGTTGGGGATCGAATTATGATTTAGTACTGCCTTTCATCCTCAAATTGACAGATAGTCAGAACTCACCATTCAGACTTTGGAGGACATGTTGAGAGCTTATGTGATGGATTTCAAAGGGAGTTGGCAGCGACACCTACCGTTGGTGGAGTTCACGTACAACAACAGTTTCCAACCATTCGAAGTACTGTACGGTCGACCCTGCAGATTACCAGTTTCTTGAACCGAAGTTGGAGAAGCAAGCCTATTGGGCTCAAAGATCGTGCAAGAAACTACAGAAAAGGTGAAACTTATCCGACAAAGATTGGTGGTAGCTCAAGATCATCAAAAGAGTTATGATGTAGAAAAAAAGGAGAAGGCCATTAACTTTCGCTATCAGTGATCATGTTTTCTTGAAAATTCAGCCCGCCGAGGTATCATTCATTTTGGAAATAAAGGAAAATTATCACCTTGATATATCAGACCCTTCGAGATACTTCAAAAAATTAGAGAGGTTGCATACAAAGTGGCTTTACCCCAACAATTGGCTGGAGTACATGATGTTTTCCACCTTGATTGTGTGAAAGTACATAATGCGCCCTTCTCACATCATCAACTGGAAAGAAATCCAACTCAACGAAGACGCTACCTTTGAGAAGGGACTAGTAGCAATTATGGACAGATAAGAAAAGAACTTGTGTGGAAAGACAATTCAACTTCTTAAGACACTCTGGTGTCGCCATGGTATTGAAGAGTTTACCAGGGAACGTGAAGATGTGATGCGGGCAAATTATCCACAACTATTTGAGACGTGTGGTATGATTTAATTTCGAGGATGAAATTTATCTAAGGGGGATAGGTTGTAAAGACCATAACTTTTGGTAACTGCCCTTGAAACCCTGAGCCTTAAGTTAATAGCATTTTAGCCCCTAGTTTCGTAAAAGTCTACAAAATAGTCCAATAAAGAATAATTTTTCCGTATATTATTATAATTAAATCGTGGAACACCACTTTATAATTGGAAATACCCTAACACTTGGTTTTTATTTATTTTACCTCCTAGTTTCTAAATTAATTCATACATTTTATGCTTTTTCTTTCATTTATTATTTATTTGAACATGAATATTTACATAGGTATTTATAGATATTATTTTGGGGAAAATTAGGTGTGGAACCACCTAGAAGACTTGAGAAAAATATCTAGATATTTACTTGTCTTCTACTTTCCTTAGTCATTAAGATAGAGGGTAAAATTGTCTTTTCAACCCACACTTCTTGCCTATAAATTGAGACCTTTTCCCCAATTCCTTACTTACATTTTCAGCAACCAAGGAGAGGGTGTGAGGAGAAGATTGTGACTAGAGGGAAGTGGAGAAGAAGAAGAAAAAAAAAGAAAGAAAAAAGAAATGAAGAAAAGTTGCTTTCTTGTGTTAAGGTAAGAACTACATCTCTCTCTTGTCTTCTCCATTTCTTTCACCCATCTCATCCAATTGTTGAGTATGCTCTCTTGTGTTATATATTAATGGTAAATAAGGTTTTTGGTGTGTATGCAAGTATGGGTATGAATTGGTGACTTTGTCTTGCAATTTTGTTCAAAACATGCACTGCTGCAACTTCTCTATTTTAAAAGAAATATCAAATGTATTTATTTATCAAATATGAATTTAATATAGGATATTTGGTGTGTTTAGTGCTTATGATAATTTTATTAGCCCCTCACTGTGTTTTTTTAGGGCATGAATGTTTTGTTTAAAAAAATCTAGTCCTGAGTATCTGAAAATAGTCCACTTCTTGCAATTTTATGAAATTTCATAAAAATCATCTCATGTTGGTTCTTCTGTCAAAATTTAGAATTCTGAGTCCTCTTTTCAACAAAATTTATTTGAGTGAAAATCATCGAGGGAAGCTAGTTTTCTCAAAAGGTGACAAATTTGGACAGGTTTTTGAACATAGCTTGTAGATGAATTTCTGGATGTGCTGTGCAAATTCTGAAAATTGGAACTGAAAATAGACATGTTTAGTGTTTCTGTGCAATTTCAGCCCCTAATATGACATGGAAGTATTTTTACCAAAGCATTCTTTTTAACTCTGCAGTTCTGAAAAGTGCTGAAAATTGTGCCTTATTGGGTTATTTGTTTCTAAGTATTTCACAGCATGCCTAATGTTGTTTGCTTGCCTTACCATACTTATGTATGATTATCATGAGCTATATTTCCTCTCTTATGTTTGCCTCATGCTTGTTTATATTATCGAATGTGACTAACTCGCTAATCAAAATATCTAATAAACGAGAAATGAAAAGGGGTTGGTAATGGGTGACATTCACATTAGTGTTTCAAAATGATTTATGTAATATACATGTGAATGAGATGAATTGTGATGGAATTAATACCAAATGAGTTAAGTCTTGCGCAAATGGTCTAAACGAACCCCTAGGATGGCACACTGATGTATTTAGACTCTATGCGATGGTTTCAGGGTGTAAGCGAGCCCTTTGGTATAGTATGTATAGGGTGTATGCGAGCCCTAAACACAATTTGGTATGGTATGTGCAGGGTGTAAGCGAGCCCTAGGCATGATTTGGGTGTAAGTGAGCCCACTTGTTCGGCCATCCCTTTTGAGGTCCACAAGTATCCCTACTCGGTATATAATCGGTGTGGGCATGGGCATAGGTGGTAAGGTCTATAAAGCAGCAAAAGGGAAAGTTCTGAATAGTTCGGTATCCAATCCTTATGGTTAGGAGGAAAGATCTCTTTGGAGGATTTTAGATGTCTAGTCTAACTACTGATTCAGAGAACCTTATTGTAGTATTGTTTTATGTGTTACTTGATTTGTTCTGTATATGGTTGATTGGTTGATAGAAGATAGGAGGGTGTGTGTGTTTTTACTGGGCATACCAAGCTCATGGCATGTCATGCCATGTGATGAAGTAGTTTGCAATGGTGAAGGTTATTTCGAAGGCAAACAAGATGAAGTATTGTAGCAATGGTTCATTTGAAGACTTAAACTAGTTTTTTTTCTTTTGACTTTTGGTTTGGCAATGTTTTGTAATCCTATAATAGAACACAAACGAATTATCTGTGATATTAACTCTGGTTATATAGGTATATTAAGATGTTTTGGTTATCTATCCTGCTTGTGTTGTATTATTGTACTTATTTGACGGTCTCATATTTTGGGGCGTTACATCGCTCGAGCGAACATTTCACCGCTCGAGCGGTGAACCCAATCTCTCAAAAGTTTTGCAAGTCTACAATGAAAATACTGAGAGCCTTTCATCTCTACTTGAGCGACCACTTGACCGCTCGAGCGGTTATCCTAGACATAGCAAGTTACACAGCACAATTCCTCAGGCATTCTTAGCACATCAACCTTAACCATTTAAGTAAATACTTTCATTAAGCCTCTTACATTTATATTTCATTTACTTAAGTTTACAATATAAATAAGGAAATACCCCCAGTTTGGATTCAAAGAAAAATACAAAAAAATAAAAAATAAAAAATAAAAAATCCAATTAAATCAAAAAGTGACTCCCCCAATTTTAGTACAAAAATAATTTTTTGATTGAAATTTTTAAGTTTGACGTTGAAGTAAAGAGATTAATACATCGTAAAAAAATCCAACAACATCAAATTAGACTATTTAATGTGTAAGGAACAACAGAAAACTTGGATCTTGACCTAAACCATTACGGTTTCTGAAACATGGGTTATGAGTGTGAGGGTTTGAAGGAATACATGTGATTGTGGGAATGTTAAGAGAAGTGAAGCTTTGATTGGTAGGAGTTGGCTAAGAAAGATGTATCGGCCTGTGGCTGCCACCGCTACTTGGGGTGGATTACCAACCGATAGTGGGGATTCTATGGTGACACTCGTCCAAGCTCCACGTTAGAGTGATGTTGAATAAAAGCTACAAATAGAAACTTGTTTCATATGTTGTTTTTGTTTTCAAAAAAGTAAAATTGATTCCAAAATTTTATAATTTTTTGAAAAGTGATATTTTCATATGTTTCCAAAATAAGTTTTCACTTTCTCCTCTCTTCCTTACCATTACTAACGACCTTTGGCACTGCTAGTGAAAAAGGTATTTCAAAATGGGCTTATTAAATTACCGAATTAAAGTGTTTTAAAAAAAAAAAAAATTAGAGGCCCAAGATTGAAAACTTTGTTTTGGAACTTAAAAACCTTAAAAATAGAGAAGGAAATACAAAATGATGCATACTCGAGCACCAATAGCTAAACCGATTGTTGGACAAATAAAAAATTTGGATAGATAAAAAATTTGCACAGATAAAATTTGAAAAGATAAAAAATTTACACAAAAAAAAAAAAATGAACAGATATACAAAAAAATTGAATGGATAGAAAATAATTTGAACAAGTAGATGAAAAATTTGAACATATAGAAAATAATTTTAATAAACAGTCAAAAAAATTCAATAGATAGAAAAAGTCAACAGATAAATTATGGGTGTAAAATTGAAAATAAAATGTCTTTCAAAACAAGTAAAAGGACATTTCACCAACCTATTTCACAAACGGTGAATCTCTCACTAATTAAAAAAATGCACTGGGTCTAATGACTTAGACAACCTCTAAATTGGATTTATCACCAATTTTCTCATTTAATTTTAAGATAAATTACATTCATCTTACCTTGAAATTATGATAAAAATACTGCATTTTTAACATTATTTTTAAAGAATGGTCAAAATAGATTATATTAATAAAGGAAAGAATACATAAGTTTAGATATAAAACAACCATAAACAAAAGATCAAGAAAACACCAAGTGTGGGTAGATTCAACTGGCCGAAATTAACCAAATACCACGTCTGGGTAGATGTTAAAATAAAGGGAGCTTTTTTGATAAATCCACTTTCTAAGAGTTTTATTCCATCCAACCCATATTCTTTTTGACTATTCCATTAGGTCCTATTTGAGATAAGAAGACCAAAATACCCTTTTCATTTACTTATGTTCCATTTAGTTCATATTATTTTCTTATGTTTCAATAAGTCCTATGGGTGACATAATTACCAAAATAACCCTAATGTGAATGTTCACACCGTCAATGTGAATGTTCATATCGCCAATGTGTAGGCGCCCGACCCATGTTGATCCTCGTGGGTGCCCGGAAAAATTCGAGTCGGGCCGGGGCGGGCCCGGCCCATTGACAATGTGAATATTCACATTGACATATTAACATTCACATTAATAGGAGTGTAAAATTGGCCCGCGTCCCGTGGCTGTGAGAAACCCGCCCGCAGCCCATGGGCGGCCCGGGGCGGGCCCAGTCTGGCCCGTTGACAATGAGAATATTCACATTGACATGTTAACATTCACATTGATAAGAGTATAAAATTGGCCCGCGACCCATAGGCGGCCAAAAGCCCGCCCGTGGCCCGGGGCGGGCACGGCCCAGCTTGTTGACAATGTGAATATTCACATTGACATGTTAACATTCACATCGATAAGAGTATAAAATTGGCCAGCGGCCTAGGGCTGGCCCGGCCCTGCCCGTTGACAATGTAAATATTCACGTTGACATGTTAACATTCACATTGATAGGAGTGTAAAATTAGCCTGTGCCTCGTGGCTGCCCGAAACCCGCCCATGGCCTGTGGGCGGCCCGGGGCGAGCCTGGCCATTTTTTTTTAATTCTTTTTAATTTTTTCTCCCAATATTTATTATTTTCCACAAAAAAAGACACTAGGCCTCAGCGCGGGCCAGGCCTCGGTTCGAGCCTTGAATGGGCCTTAACCGGGCAGATGGGCCGGGCCGGGCTTCAAGGTGATAGCCCAGGCCCTAGCCTAGGGTCTCGGATTAGGCTCGAGCCTGGGCCCAAACGAGCCTTTCTCGGGCCGGCCCACGGGCCAAAAAATTAGGCCCAGGCCCTAGCCTTGGCACAAGGGTATTCGGGCTTTGGATGGTCCGATGGATCGAGCCTCGGGTCAGGCCGGTGGGCCTAGGCCTAGCCTCAAGCTTAGGTCGGGCTTGGGCAGGCCTGGCCATTTTTTTTTAATTCTTTTTAATTTTTTCTACCAAAATTTTATTATTTTCCACAAAAAAATACATTGCACCTCGAGCGGGCTGGGCCTCGGATCGAGCCTTGAATGGGCCTTAAGCGGGCCGATGGGCCGGGTCGGGCTTCAAAGTGATGACCTAGGCCCTAACCTAGGGTCTCGGACATGCTTGGGCCCAGACCCAAACGAGCCTACCCCGGGCCGTGGGCGGGCTTCGGGCAGCCCACGGGCTGCGGGCCAATTCTACATTCCTATCAATGTGCATTTTAACATGTCAATGTGAATATTCACATTGTCAACGGGACGGGCCGGGCTAGGCCGGGCCGGGCCAAGCCTACCCTGGGCTACGGGCAAGCTTCGAGCAGCGGGCAAATTTTACACTCCTATCAATGTTAATGTTAACATGTCAATTTGAATATTCACATTGTCACAGGTCGGGCCAAGCCCGCCTCGGGCTGCGGTCGGGCTTCGGGCCGCCCACGGGTTGTGGGCCAATTTTACACTCTTATCAATGTGAATGTTAACATGTCAATGTGAATATTCACATTGTCAACGGGCCGGGTCAGGCCCGCCCTGGGCCGCTGGCCAATTTTATACTCTTAGAATGTGAATGTTAATATGTCAATGTGAATATTCACATTGTCAACGGGCCGGGCCAGGCCCGCCCCGGGCCGCCCACGGGCCGTGGGTGGGTTTCGGGCAGCCACAAGGCGCGGGCTAATTTTACACTCCTATCAATGTGAATGTTAACATGTCAATGTGAATGTTCACACCCCGGGCCGGCCTGGGCCGTGGGCGGGTTTCAGGCAGCCACGGGACGCGAGCTAATTTTACACTCTTATCAATGTGAATGTTAACATGTCAATGTGAATATTTACATTGTCAACAGGTCAGGCCGGGCTCACGCTGGGCCGCCCACAGGCCGTGGGCGGGTTTCGGGCAGCCATGAGGCGCGGACTAATTTTACACTCCTATCAATGTGAATATTAACATGTTAATGTGAATATTCACATTGTCAACGGGCCGGGCCGGGCCCGCCCCGGGCCGCGGGCGGGCTTTTTGGCCGCCCATGGACCGCGGGCCAATTTTATACTCTTATCAATGTGAATGTTAACATGTCAATGTGAATATTCACACTGTCAACGGGCCGGACCGGGCCCGCCCCGGGCCGCGGGATGGTTTCGCCCCACCACGGGACGCAGGCCAATTTTACACTCCTATTAATGTGAATGGTAACATGTCAATGTGAATATTCACATTGTCAACGGGTCGGGCCCGCCCCGGCTCGTGGGCGGGTTTCGGGCTGCCCACGGGCCAATTTTACATTCCTACCAATGTGAATTTTAAAATATAAATGTTCACATCATAAAATTGCTAACCGTTCAAAAAATATTTATAAGGGTATCAAAATTAAATATAAGGGCATAAGTGTTCAAGAAAATAGTGTAAATCAAGAAAAAGGACTTTATGGAATAAAACTATACATACATGGGACTAAATGGGCTAAAAAATTCCTTCATGGACTTCTTAGGTTAAAACACTTCTAAATGGGATTTATCAATAATTTTCCCTAAAATGAATAAAGATAAATATATATTTTAATAAGAAAGAGATAATGACATCATTTTTTCATTTATATAGCTAACAAATTATTCATAAAAAAGGTAATTGTTACGTGAATTAAAACTTTAAGGGAGATCAGTATAATTATGCCAAGTATGTGAACCTAATTATATTTTGTTCAAACTTCAAGAGGTGAGTATAATTTTCGTTTGATTTTATTACTTCTTTCACAATTATCACAATAAATGAAAATATAAGTACATCCAAGGAAGAAGATGTGATATAAAATTGATAATATATAACATTTCTCAACTTTTTCTTCACTTGCTCGATTAAGTTTGGAAAAATGAAAAGATAAAAAAAAATTGAAAAAACTGTAAAAGATTTTAACTAAAAATATTACAAAAAAGTGAGAGAATCAATGTTAAATTAAATACAATAAAGTGAAAAAGAAAAAGAAAAAGAAAAAGAAAAAAAGAGAAACGGTTGAAATTCACAATTTAATTAACTAAAATAGCACTTTCTTTTTTTTTTCCCCCTTTTATTTATTAATTTATTTATTCTTCATTTTTTTTAGACTATGTATACAAACATACTAAATTTTTTTTATAGAGAGTTGAGAGAAATGCACTAAATTAACAATCAATATAAAAAGTCAACTCATTCTTTACTTTTCATTTATTTATTTTTATTTTTATATCATATTGTAAAAAAATATTAAAAAAATCAATTCTCAAACAAATCATTAGTTTTTCACCATTCACCGCCCTTTTATGGGTTAATTCTATTTCCAAACATTAATTGCTCTTAGTTCACACACTTAATGTAATTTTTTCAATACAATTTTGTTATAAAATAAAAATACCATAGCAGCCTTATCTTTTGAGACTCAAACCCTAATTCTAAAACATTACAATGATCCCTTATCATTAGCGCCACGTCTCTCCTCCACTATTCCTCTAGTCGCCTCTATTCTCCTCCGTTTTCAACCATCTTCCGCCATGAACTATGCACTCCTACAAACTTCCCGTCATGAACCATTCACTTTTGAGGTTGACTGTAAAAGTATACGATGGATAAAAATGAGCTTGGAGTAGCTAAAACAACCCTCATTCTTGTCTTAGTTATGCTCATATGAATTTACATGACTTTGTCTTGTTAAGATTGCATCTGTAGACTTGGATTTGTTTTGCCTAGTGAAGGTTCTTGTCTAGTTTTGTACTAGTATGTTTTTGCCTAAGTGTTATTTGCATTCTTTGTTCCTTGCTCTGTGTATTGAACCTAGGCCATCTATCTTTGCTACCTCACACCTAGGTCACACGTTTGAACCTCTTACACCTAGGCCGTTGTGTGTCAACACCTAGGACCATATTGGAACCACCTTGGTTGACCTCCACTGTCACCCTGGCATATTGGCCGAGAAGTGCATCATCTAGGCCGAGGTGTGCATCACCTAGGTCGAGATGTGTATCATCTAGGCATCCAACATCTTTAATCCTTGAACCTTGCAGCCTTGTTAAGGACCTTAGCCAACACCTAGCAATCTTGTTCCTAGATTGGTACAATCTAGGCCGAGGTCTGGCACATCTAGGCCAAGGTGTGGCACACCTAGGTCAAGTGTTATCCTCTTCTAGCCAAGGTCAGAGAGACCTTGTCCGAAGCTTATGTCTTGATTTGGGATCATTGCCTTGTCAGAATGCCCATGGCACCTTACTTGGTATACACACTTTGTCGTACCCGTGTCTTTTCATTCTGGCACCTTTTGAGGAGATTTAATCCGGTGATGCCACGCGTCCCATCAGTGGGTATTAGTCAATTCGTAGCTGAGAACCCATATCATTTGCCATATCTTTTCCTTGTAGAGAGAGAAACTCTAGGAAGAAGAAGAAGAAGAAGAAGAAGAAGAAGAAGAAGAAGAAGAAGAAGCAGAAGAAGAAGAAGAAGAAGTTCTTAGAGTGAGAACTAGATTTCTAAGCTTGATTATTAGAGTTTAAACCATTGGATTTGCATTTTGAGGTTAGATTCTTGATCTTTTCTTGTTGTTCTTTCTGTTAATGTTATCACATTTCATGATCTAACATGATTCATAAGCCATGCATTGAATTAAAGTTTTGTTTTAGAAAGAGAAAGTGATGTTCTTACGTTCTTGAAAGAAAACCATGTTTTGATCTGAAAGTTTGTATCAAGTTCCATATTTTTGTGTTTGTTTTCTTGAAATCTTCAAGTATGGGTACCCAAGTCCGTGTTTTTGAACTAATATCATGAAATCTCAAATTTTGAATAAAAAGTATGATTTTTGGCATTCATGTTCTTCAAGAGGAAACCCAGATTTCCATACTTCACTTTTCCCCAAGTGTGGTCAACGAGACCACTCTTGTCCGGACCTCACACCTAGGCCAAGCATTGCATCTCACCTTGGCCTACCTTGTATGATCACTTGTGTACCTTAGTCTATCTTGCATACACACCTAGGCCGATCACTACACACCTAGGCCGACCACTGTACGTCTTTGTTGACACCTTGTAACATCTTGGCAGGCAGCTGCACACCTAGGCCAAGGAGACCACACCACGGCCAAGAGGTGTGGAACCTCAGCTAAGACCTCTTCAGTTCACCCAGCTAGGCCATTTTGGCCTAGCTTATCTCTGTGTACCCATTCTGAGACCTGGTTGGTACCCAATATGCTTTTCCAAGAAGAAAAACAGTGATTTAACTCCCAGCACATGTTTTGCTTTGTTTTGGAAAGAAATGTCGGGATCTTTCTTACTCATTTGAAGCTTGTTTTGAGAGTGCATTGCATACCCATCTTTGAGCATCTCTTCTTTCCTTCTTGAAATGCATTCAGTGGACTTTTCCATGTACTTGTTGGTCTTGGATCCTTGCCTTAAGCCCTACATCCGAAGTGCCATTGTGAGTAGTATCTTTAATAAAGCTATGTTATAATGTTTTGATAAAAGCTTTGCTTTGTTTTGAAAAAGTATTTGATCAAATATGAATGATTATCCATTAGCTTTTGTATCAAGTATTATCATCGTGTTGATGACATTCTTGGAAGGTCCTTTCATGCTAGGGGACATTAATACATGTAGCAGCCACGTTTGAGATATCTCCTTTGCCATCGATGGTCATGAACGGGTGTGCTTTTTATTCCGAGTTGATTCTTCCTTTGTTTTGTCAGGAATGTCATTCTTTGTATTTGTAGATGTTATTAAACGTCCCAAGAAACTTTGAAAGACTTTGATTGATGAACTTGGTTCATCCCATGATTTGTTAGAAGCTATGATATGTATTGTTTTGATAAAGGTCTCGGATATCATTCATTCAAACCTTTATTACTTATATCATTCACTGAGTTTTCAGCTCATCCGTCTTCCTTATATATATATATATATGTAGGTGATGATCAGGAAGGCAATGTTGCCTAAGCTTTGTGGATGACATGTTTTGATTCATGTTTTGTATCATCTTAAAGATCATGCTTCTTAGCTTTATAGTTCATTTCTTTTGTATGTTATGGCTTGAGAAGCCTTTTGGTCAAGATGTAAGATGTACTTCATTTTATGTTGTATTCAAATTGTAAAACCATGTTAAGATGTATGTCATTTCATTTGATCTATGCACAACTCTTATGGATTAATTAGATTTAAATTTATTGCTTCTGCACATGTATGTCCCATTATGGCACAATTCTATTAGGGGCGAAGTGGGGTCGTGACAGATTGGTATCAGAGTACAAGTTCCTTATAGTACGCTATTCACACACTCTTGGTCCTAAAGAGCATAGGATTTCCCTTAGAATGATGTCAGGATTGCATCTTATTGCTCGCTATTTGACAAGGTGTGCATCATCTTGGCATGATTATTTGCTACTCGTCTACTTGTCTATTTGTTCATCTTGTTTTAAAGTCACATTTTGCATACTCTTAGCACCGTGAGAAGGGGATGACCTCCAATTAGACGAGATCATTCTGAGGACAGGTTGGACCGATTAGAAAGGTTAGTAGAGGGTTTGACCCGTGAGTTGAGGCAAACAAGGTAATAGAACACTAGTACTACCTCTACTCAGGCCGAGCAGACAAACGGCTGAAATACAGTTCCACTTCCACCTCCTCCAGTACCGCAAGTGCCTCCATAGCCAGCTTTATATAGAGATGACATGTTAACTTTCATCAAAGAATTTAAGAAGATGAATCCGCCGAGGTTTCATGGAGGTAGAGAGTCGTTGAAGGCAGAAGCATGGGTCTTTGAAATAGAGAAGTTGTTTGAAATCTTTCCAGGCACCGACACCCAAAAGGTGTCATTAGCAGCATTCACTCTGGACGACGACGTTCGTAGGTGGTGGATGATGATCTAAGAAGGTAATCCTGGTTTGACCTGGGCTAGATTTTTGGAGTTATTCTATGACAAGCACTTTTCCCTCAGTGTCCGAGATCGCAAGACTACGGAATTCCAAACTTTGACACAGGGTTATAGAATTGTAGCCGAATACGATCGTGGTTTCACCGAGTTGGCTAGGTATGCACCTCACACTGTCAATATCAAATACATAAAAGCTAGAAAGTTTAAGAGTGGGTTTTGTGGGCCGATACAAGACTAGGTTAATATGCTCAACATGCCGACTTACGTCGAAGCATTGGACAGCCATCCTGGAAAAAGCTAACTTGAACAGATATCCGAGTTTATAAGAGAATCAAAGAAAGAGGCAAAACTATGAAAATCCCTAGGCACCGTTTGATGCCAAGAAGAAAGTGAATGTGGGCAGTTCAAGCAACTCAAATCAGGAAAGTAGCACTAGGCCGATATGTTCAAGTTGTGGGAAACAACATTTTGGAGTTTGCCGTCAGGCATTTGGAGCTTGTTTTGAATGCGGTGAGATGGGTCATCGTGTGAAGGACTGTCCCAAGGCAAAGGCTAAGGATGTTAAGAAAAATGGGAGTACCTCAGGTTTTGCACAGAAAGGCAATGTCGGGAAAGGACAAATGAGGTAGGGCAAAGTCTTTGCATTAGTGCCAAGAGACACTTAGAGTGCCGAGACAATAGTGTCAGTTATGCTTCCAATTTGCTCTCAAGATGCATATATATTGATTGATTCGGGTTCTATACATTCATTTGTATCTGCTAAGTTTGCCGAGAAGTTAGATAGAGGACTAGAACCCCTTGGTTATTTGTTATCTGTCTACTCCATCTAGAGAACTATGACTATTGAATCCATTTATAGAGCATGTGTTGTTGTGATTGATAATGTTGAATTATTAGTTGATTTGATGCCATTGAACATGACTCATTTCAATGTTATATTGGGAATGGATTGGTTAGTGTCAAATCGTGCATCCATTGATTGTGTTTCTAAAAGTGTCACCTTTAAACCCCGCACCAAGCCGAGGTTACATTTTAGGGTAAATGAGTAGTATCCCCACCTTACTTGATTTCATCCATGAATTCTTATAAGTTAATCCAAAAAGGATGTCAAGGTTATTTGTGTAGTGCACTAAGTAATCTGAATGGAAATGTTGAATTGCCTGATATCCCAGTTGTTAATGAATTTCCCGATGTTTCTTCGAATGATTTGCCTGGCCATTTGGCTGATAGGGAGATAGAATTTACTATTGATGTTATACCGGGAACACAACCTATTTCCAAAACACCCTATAGGATGGCCCTAGCCGAGCTTAAGGAGTTAAAATTTCAATTACAAGAGTAGTTGGATAAGGGTTTTATCAGGCCGAGCACTTCACCTTGGGGAGCACCAGTCTTATTTGTTAAGAAAAAAGGATGGTGTGCTTCGTCTTTGTATTGATTACCGAGAACTGAATAAGGCAACCATCAAGAATAAATACCCATTGTTGAAGATTGATGATTTGTTTGATCAGTTACAGGGAGCACGAGTCTTTTCTAAAATTGATCTTAGGTCGGGCTACCATAAACTCAAGGTTCAAGCCGAGGATGTTGAGAAGACTGCTTTTTGGACAAGGTATGGCCACTATGAATTTTTGGTAATGCCTTTTGGAGTAACCAATGCTCCTGCAACATTTATGGATTTGATGAACAGAGTCTTTAAGCCATACTTAGATGAGTTTGTGGTTGTTTTCATTGATGATATATTGATCTATTCCAAGAGTAGAGATGAGCATGAGAATCAGTTGAGACTTGCCTTACAAATTTTGAGAGACAGAAAATTGTATGTTAAGCTTAGCAAGTATGAATTTTGGCTTTCCAGTATTTCATTTTTGGGTCATGTGATTAATGAAGAGGGTATTTCAGTTGATCCTAGCAAAATTGAAGCCACTGTGAACTGGCCGAGGCCGACTAAGGTGTCCGAGGTTCGCAGTTTTCTGGGTTTGGCAGGTTATTACAAAAAATTTGTGAAGGACTTCTCAAAGATTGCAGTACTATTGACCCAGTTGACTCAGAAGGGAGTGGCATATGAATGGATCGAGGATAAAGAATCAGCATTCTAGTAGCTAAAGATGAGGTTGGTCACATCACCAATTCTTGTACTACCGTCAGGTAATAAGGAATTTCATATTTATAGTGATGCTTCATATAAGGGTTTTGGTAGTGTATTAATGCAATGGGGTGAAGTCATAACATATGCATCTCGTTAGTTGAACCTCATGAAAAGAATTATCCTACCCATGATTTATAATTGACAGTCGTGGTATTCGTTTTGAAAATTTGGCGTCATTACTTGTATGGAGCTTCTTGTCAAGTTTTCAAAGATCACAAGAGTCTGAAGTATTGGTTCACTCATAAAGAATTGAATATGAGACAGAGAAGATGGCTTGAATTATTGAAAGACTACGATATACAGATCCAGTATCACCCAAGTAAAGCTAACTCAGTGGTCGACGCATTGAGTATGAAATCTGTAGGGAGTTTAGCATGTTTACTAACCGAGTAGAAGAGCATACTTCGGGATTTGCAAGACTTAGATATTGATGTTATATGTTGCCGAGATGAGGGAATCTTGGCAATGATTTCAGCGGAGCTGACTATTATTGAGGAAGTAAAGACAAGATAGATGGAGGATGAATTTTTCAAGAAGGTAGTTGATGAGATTATCACAAAGCCGAGACCAGGATATGCCATGGAAAATCAAGTACTAAAGTTTGAGGGAAGATTGTGCGTGGTTAACATCCCAGAGTTGAAAAGGAAAATTTTGCAAGAAGCCCATAGTTCTAGATTTGTCGTTCATCCAGGAAATACCAAAATGTGCCAAGACCTGAAGAAAACTTTTTGGTGGCCGAACATGAAAAGAGAAATAGTCGAGTTTGTATCGCAGTGTTTGTATTGCCAGCAAGTGAAAGCAGAACATCAAAGACCAGTCGGATTTCTTCAACCTTTGTCAATTCCCGAGTGGAAGTGGGAACACATCTCCATGGATTTTATTATGGGTTTGTCGATGACACAAAAAGGTATGGATTCGATTTGGGTTATAGTTGATTGGTTAAATAAGTCAGCACACTTCTTGCCTGTTAAGACTACATTTAATGTCGACCGATTTGCTTTGTTGTATATGAATGAGATTGTTAGACTTCATGGGGTGCCGATGTCAATTGTGTCAGACCGAGATTCAAAATTTGTTTCTAGATTTTGGCAGAGTTTACAAAGAGCTTTGGAAATCGAGTTGAGATTTAGCACATCATTTCATCCCCAGACTGATGGGCAAACAGAGAGAACGATTCAAACACTTGAAGATATGCTCAGGTACTGTGTATTGGACTTCATGGGAAGTTGGGAATTACATTTGCCGTTAGTAGAATTTGCTTACAACAATAGTTTCCAAGCAACCATTGACATGGCACCGTATGAAGCTTTGTATGAGAGAAATTGCAGATCACCAATATGTTGGACTGAGTAGGAGATAAAGCATTGATAGGTCTCAAGATAGTTCAAGTGACAACCGAGAAGATTAAGCTCATTCAACAAAGGATCAAAACTGCTCAGAGTCGAAAAAAGAGTTATGTCAACCAGAGAAGAAGAGAGTTAGAGTTTAAAGTTGGGAATCATGTATTCCTGAAAGTTTCACCAATGAAAGGAGTTTCAAGATTCAGGAGGAAAGGTAACTTAGCGTCTCGTTACATCGGGCCATTTGAAATTCTTGAGAGAGTTAACTTCGTTGCCTACTGACTTGTTTTGCCACTAGAATTAAGTCAAGTTCATAATATGTTTCATGTTTCGATGTTGAGAAAGTATATTCGGGATCCACTGCATGTGATTGATCATTTCGAGATTGTAGTTAACGAAGATTTGGGTTATGAAGAGAAGTCGATATGGATTCTTGATAGGCAAGTGAAACAGTTGAGGAATAAGTAGATACCGATGGTGAAAATTGAATGGAAGGATTATGGCAAGGATGCCACATGGGAAATGGAAGAGGAGATGAAAATCCAACAACCGGAGTTATTTTTAGGGCAAGGTAACTTAAGTTTGGGGACCAAACTTGTTTAAGGGGGTAGACTATAACAACCCTCATTTTTGTCTTAGACATGCTCATATGAATTTACATGATTTTGTCTTGTTAAGGTTGAATCTGCAGACTTGGATTTGTTTTGCCTAGTGAAGGTTCCTGTCTGGTTTTGTGCTATTATGTTTTTCCTAAGTGTTATTTGCATGTTTTGTTCCTTGCTCTTTGTGTTGAACCTAGGCCATCTATCTTTGCTACCTCATGTCTAGGTCACACCGTTGAACCTCTTACACCTAGGCCGTTGTGCGTCAACACCTAGGACCATCTTGGAACCACCTTGGTTGACCTCCACCATCACCCTGGCATATTAGTCGAGATGTGCATCATCTAGGCCGAGGTGTGCATACCTAGGCCAAGATGTGTATCATCTAGGCCAAGATGTTTATCATCTAGGCCGAGATATTTATCATCTAGGTATCCAACATCTTTAATCATTGAACCTTGCAGCCTTGTTGTGCACCTTAGCAAACACCTAGCAATCTTGTTCTTGGACTGGTACAACCTAGGCCGAGATGTAGCACATCTAGGCCAAGGTGTGGCACACCTAGGTCAAGTGTTATCCTCTCGTAGCCGAGGTCAGAGAGACCTTACTTGTCCAAAGCCTATGTCTTGATTCGGGATCATTGCCTTGTCAGAGTGCCCATGCCACCTTACTTGGTATATATACACTTTGTCATACCCTTGTCTTTTTATTCTGGCACCTTTTGAGGAGATTTAATCCAGTGATGCCACGTGTCCCAGCAGTGGGTATTAGTCTATTGGTAGCTGAGAACCCGTATCATTTGCCGTATCTTCGCCTGGTAGAGAGAGAAGCTCTAGAAAGAAGAAGAAGAAGTTCTTAGAGTAAGAACTAGATTTCCAAGCTTGATTATTAGAGTTTAAACCATTGGATTTGTGTTTTGAGGTTAGATTCTAGATCTATTCTTGTTATCTTATCACATTTCATGATCTAACATGATTCATGAGCCATGCATTGAATTAAAGTTTTGTTTTAGAGAGAGAAAGTGATGTTTTGGTGATCTTGAAAGAAAACCATGTTTTGATCTGAAAGTTTGTGTCAAGTTCCATGTTTTTGTGTTTGTTTTCATGAAATCTTCAAGTATGGGTACCCAGGTCCATGCTTTTGAACTCATAACATGAAATCTCAAATTTTGAATAAAAGTAGGAATTTTGGCATTCATGTTCTTCATGTTCTTCAAGAGAAAACCCAGATTTCCAGACTTCACTTTTCCCTAAGTGTGGTCATCGAGACCACTCTTGTCCAGACCTCACACCTAGGCCAAGCATTGTATCTCATCTTGGCTTACCTTGCATGATCACTTGTTTACCTTAGTCTATCTTGCATGCACACCTAGGCCGACCACTATACATCTTTGCGGGCACTTTGTAGCATCTCGGTAGGCAGCCGCACACCTAGGCCAAGGAGGCCACCCCTTGGCCAAGACCTCTTGAGTTCACCCAGCTAGGCCATTTTGGCCCAGTTCATCTTTGTGTACCCATTTCGAGACCTGGTTGGTACCCAATATGCTTTTCCAAGAAAAAAAACATTGATTTAACTCCTAACAAATGTTTTGCTTTGTTTCGACTTGGTTTTGGAAAGAAATGTTGAGATCTTTCTTACTTATTTGAAGCTTGTTTTAAGAGTGCATTGCATACCCATCTTTGAGCATCTCTTCTTGTCTTCTTGAAATGCATTCAGTGGACTTTGCCATGTACTTGTAGGTCTTGGATCCTTGCCTTAAGCCCTACATCTGAAGAGCTATTGTGAGTGGTATCTTTAATAAAGCTATGTTATAATGTTTTGATAAAAGCTTTTCTTTGTTTTGGAAAAGTATTTGATTAAGTATGAATGATTATCCATTATCTTTTGCATCAAGTATTATCTTTGTTTTGATGACATTCTTGAAAGGTCCTTTCGTGTTAGGGGACGTTATACATGTAGCACCCACGTTTGAGATATCTCCTTTGCCACCGACAGTCATGAATGGGTGGGTTTGTCTAATCGATTCTGGGTCGGCCACCGATGGGCATGAATGGGTGTGCTTTTTATTCTGGGTTGATTATTCCTTTGTTTTGTCAAGAATGTCATCCTTTGTATTATGTAGATGTTATTAAACATCCCAAGAAACTTTGAAAGACTTTGATTGATGAACTTGGTTCATCGTATGATTTGTTACAAGCTATGATATGTATTATTTTCATAAAGATCTCGGATATCATTCATTCAAATCTTTATTACTTATATCATTCACTGAGTTTTCAGCTCGCCCCTCTCCCTTATATATATATATGTAGGCGATGATCAGGAAGGCGATGTCGCCTAAGCTTTGTGGATGACATGTTTTGATTCGTGTTTTGTATCATCTTGAAGATCATGCTTCTTAGCTTTATAGTTCATTTCTTTTGTATGTTATGGCTTGAGAAGCCTTTTGATCAAGATGTAAGATGTACTTCATTTTATGTTGTATTCAAATTGTAAAACCATGTTAAGATGCATGTCATTTCATTTGATCTATGCACAGCTCTTATGGACTAATTAGATTTAAATTTATTGTTTCCGCACATGTATGCCCCATATGTATACTCTGTTTGTGTGAATCTTTGTAAGTTGGCTTTTGGTAATCTTGGATTACTAGCCATCACGACACCATTTTACTAGGGGTAGAATGGCGTCGTGACAGAAGCGGTGGTGATGGTGATTGAGTGTTTTGACAGTGGCAACAACAGTGATGAAAGATAGAGTGGGTGGATGAAAGAAAAATTAGAATTTTGAAATTAATAAACAAATATATTATTGAAATAAAGAGATATATACTGATTTTTAATTTTTAATTTTTTAATATGTATACTAAAAAGGCATTCATTGAATATATACACTCAAGAAAATTGATGTGTAAAAATAAAATTAGCCCCTTCTCTTACCTTCCTTTCCCACTCCTCTCTTTTCTTTCTTTATTTTCTCTATGTTGAAAGGGAATAAGTAGAGAGTGAGAGCAGATAAAAGTAAGGACAAATAACATGACAATGTAGTAAAGAACAAATAATTACAAAAAATAGTAAATATTATAAATATTAATAATTAAAATTATTATTATTATTTTTTTTGACGAATTCATAATAATTTTTAAAAGTTATCTTTGAATTGTAATTCTCCTTAAAATAAAGTGATTGATGGTACAAAAATAAATTAGTGAACCCATAAGATTAAAGAAAATAATAATTTCATAATTTTGTTAACTATGTTACACTACTTTTTTTCAACGTTTTATATTATTTAATTCAAGTATTTGACAATATATTATTAATTGTAATTAATTTCATAGTAATAATTCAAGTATTTGACAGCATACCATTTTTATATTTTAACTAGTAAAAAATGAAGAGTGTGATTAGAGATACTCTAATAAGCTAAGCAAAAGTTGCAACAAACATCACAGAGACTCACAAATCAAAATAAATTATAATAACTTCTTTTAAGTTGTAACAAACATCTCGCTATAAGGGTAATAAAAAGAGGAATTTGGTTAAAGTCCCATCATAATGAATCTTTCATGCATTAAGAACAAAAAAAAAAAAAAAAACACACACACACACACACACACACGCACGCACGCACAAAAAGAAAATTCTTGAAAAGTCCAACACGCATCACTATTACTAAAATATCCTTAGTGAATAATTGTAGCAATCCCGGATTTAACCCGGCTTTTATGGTGTTCCGGACTCGGGTCTTGTGATTTAATGCCGTTATTTATGCCTTTTCCCCCTCTCACTCTTTGAATTTGAGTTTTGGAATGTCTTGGGCGTGTTTAGAACAGGTTGGTTGCTAGTTGGTCTAGAACCTTGTTGCCCAGAATTTTGGTCTTCCGTTAGAGCGGGCCTTTTTACGCTTGAGCGGGGTTTGCAAACTTTCAGTACTTTGTGCATCTGCAAAAATGCTGGGAAAGTGTTTTTCACGCTTGAGTGGTGTTTCTTACGCTCGAGCCGGTCTGCGCTCGAGCGGCATTTATTGCACTCAAGCAGCTGTCTGAAGTCTGTAAAAAAATTCTAGAAGTGTGTGTTCTACACTCGAGTGGGTCTTCTTGTGCTCGAGCAGGCAGTGCCTTGTTGTGGTATCTTGGCGCTCGAGCGGGACAAATTCATGTGTCTAACGCTTGAGCGTCAAACTCTCCCCTTGAGTGGACAACGCGTATATCAGATCGTAAAAGTGACTTGTTACATAACTTTTTCATCTCTATTCACCCAAAACCCTAAAGTTGAGAGCCTCTGTCGACACCCCATTTTTGACCGTCCTCAAGACTTGGACGTCATCGTTTGAACACTCGATGATCATCCCTGTTCGTGTTCGTCTTGAGTTCTCGGAGGTTTCGGCCGTGCGCCTTGCCTCAAGACCTCTTGACTTATCTGTTTTGTGCTTGGTTGTGGAACAAGCACTTGGGTTTTTGTCTCTGAGGGCAGGGAATGGCTTGTTGGCTACCCCCATACCTCACCGGCCATTTCTTGAGGCCACCGGCCCTGTTTTTTTGCACCAGCCAAAGGTATTGGCCGGTTGGCAATATTTTTGGTCGGCCGGCCATTTTTTTTTATTAATCGGCCACTTTTTCTGGCCGAGACCTTTTCTTGAGAGGGTTTGAACCTTTTGAACCCTTGTTTTAGCTTATTGAGGAAGCTTGAACCTTTTGAACCCTTGTTTTAGATTCTTGAAGAAGCTTGAACCTTTTTTTTAGCTTCTCCAAGAAGCTTGAACCTCTTTAGCTTCTCCAAGAAGCTTGAACCACTTTAACTTCTCCAAGAAGCTTGACCTTTTTAGCTTCTTAAAGAAGCTTGACCCTTTGCTCTAAGCTTCTAAGAGAAGCTTGAACCCTCCTAAGCTTCCAAGAGAAGCTTGGCCCTTTGCTCTAAGCTTCTAGGAGAAGCTTGACCCTTTTTGCTCTAGCTTCCTCAAGAAGCTTGGACCTTTGCACAAGCTTTTTGAAGAAGCTTGGGCCTTTGTTCCTCTATAAGAGAGGCCCTCCCTCTCCTTTAGAAGGGTTCCAAAAATTTCGCTAAGGCATACACATATATCTCTCTTTGTCTCTACACTTAGGCTTAGAAAGAGTGAAGTTCTTGGCCCCTTTGCACACCAACTCTTAGCCTAACACCTCCATCATCAACCTAAGGATCTTGGAGGCCATTTTCAGAGGTTGAAGGTCTGGTTTTTTGGTCTCAAAGCCACTGGTTTTGCTGAGCTTCAAGGGTAGCACTTCTTTCCCTCTTTTTGGCATCTTTTTGTTCCATCTTTTAGCCTAGTTTGCAAGCATATTTGAGCTTCGTCATAAACTGAAAAAAGTCTTATTTTGAGCTCCTCTTGAAGTTTGTTTAAGGTCATTTTTCTGTTGGGGGTCATCTACCCCCTTGCATGCTTGTTTTCTCTTTGTTTTGAGCCATGCATTAGGGCTTTTGTGTTGAGCTTTGTTGGCCCTTTTGACCACTAAAATCCAGCGGATTTTTAGTGGTTATTATGTGTTTTTGAGCATCAAAATCAGAGAGGGGTGACCCTCTCACCCCTTGTTTTGTTTACTAGCTTTCTTGGCCTTTCAAAGGAGCCCCTATTTGCATGTTTTCAAGCCACCTTTCAGGCCACTTTTTGTGAGTTTTGTGACCTGCATAAGCTTTGTCTAGAGCCCTTTTTGCCATGTTGAATGTCTATTGTGCATGTGTAGAGTAATCCTCTTCAAGGCCTTTCAAAGGGGCCTTTACTTGCATGCTTTCTAGGCTCATTTTAGGCCCTTTTCAGTGAGTTTTAGGGCCATCATAACCTCTGTCCAGATGTGGTTTTTCCATTTTGTATGTCCATCATGCATGTGTTAAATAACCCTCTTATTGGCCTTTCAAAGGAACATATCATTCTTGCACGCACTGGCCGCGTTTCCATGGGTTTTTAGGCATTATTTGGCATGACATACTTCTTTTTTTGGCTGGTTTGGTGAGCTCTCATGTGCTTCATATAGTTGTAGTGCAAATCATGGTTCACTAGCTTGTATTGCATGATCTTTTGGCCCTTAATTCTAGCACTTTTTGGCCATGCCTTAGACTGATTTTGTGCATATTTTGGACTTCCTTAGCTCTGTTTTTGGGTCTCATGGTCGAATGATGTTTGTTTTGCATGCTTGTAGTTCAATGTACGTGCTTAGTTTTGAGTTTCGAGGTCTATTACATGCATATACTGAGGTGTTTTCATGTTTTGGGGCCATTGCATATCATATTTCAGAGCTTACATGTATTCCATATTCCCATGATTTTCACTCTTTAAATGCGTTTGAGAGTTGGGTTTGTATGCCTTATTTTCAGACCATTGAATGAGCTTCATTTCTTTGCATATTGAGCCATAATTTTAGGCCATTTTTCCACTGTCTTGGACCTGCCTAGGGTCTGTTTGGGGCTGGTCTTGCCATTTGTGCATCACTTTGTGTACCTCTAGTGTAATCTGCTTCACTAGTTTCGGTAATTGTGCCATCTAGCATGCATTGTGTGAAGTGTTTGCATGATTCGGGACCATTGTGTATCATGTTTTAGAGCTGGAGAATGTGTGTTTCCATGCCATATTTCATCCTTTGCCATGCTTAGTTAGAGTTGCATGTTGTGCCTTAGGATCGGTCCTTTGTATTCCTGCATGTTTGCATGTATTTCGGTTATCTCATTTTCATGTATGGCCACTGATTTGAGTGTGGCTGAGGTCCACTCATATTGGTTTAAGTCCACCTTGCATTGTGTATGCCATTTGGTTCATGTTGTTGCATGTTTGACCATCGCATTTTGTATGCTTTGATTATGCCTTGTGTATATCCATCTTCGTATGTGTGCATTGTGTATGCCATATAGCACATGTGCATTGTGTATGCCATTTTAGTCCATAGCATTGCGTATGCTAGGTTGCTTGTGTGCATATCATCCCTCGCATGCCAGCATGATTAGGTTGCATTGCATTTAGGGTTGCATGTTAGTCGCATTGTGTATGCCATCTCATTGCATTGTGTTTGGAGTAGGGTTAGTCCAAACACGGGAAACGAGGGACGTTTCGTACTCTAAGTGATGAAACGTGTCTCAATTCCCTGTCGCCGACACTCTGGATTACCCATGATGGAGTTTAGGCCTTGTTATGCTTATATGTGCATTCATTTCACATTGAGTCGTGCAATTCGACTCCTCGACCATCGTGCATTGAGATGCGTGATTGGTGGCACGAGGATCGAGGACTACACTCCTAAGAGCTTATGCAATGACGGGGAGAGTGGTCATGCATACATATGTTGAAAATACTTTGCCATGCCCCTTTCTTGCTTTCTGTTGCAGCAAACTGGAAACTAGCAGCAAAAACTGGTCAGCAGCCTTCTGGAGCTTTGTACAGTATTCCGGGACCAGTTGCAAACAGAGGCAAATCGAGGCATCGCAAAGGATTTCCCGACAAGTCGACTTGAGCATGCATGCATCTTTTATCATTCCGAACAGAGCTGAGGCAGTCTACTTCATGTAGCATTACATGCTAGTTTACTCGCTTTCTTAGTTAATTTGTTAATTAGCTAGTGTTGTGTAATAATTAGTTATTCATTTTGGTTGTGTAATATTTATTCGGACCCTCTGCGAGAGGGCAATGTTGTAATAAGTGTGCATGAGTGTGTGCATGTCTTCCAATCCCACGTCTTTCTCCCTTTTATTTACCAGCTTATGATGGTTAGTTTTAGGGCACGTTTCAATTAGCATACTCATGCTCGCATGTTTGCATCCATTCATTTGTCTTGCATGCACCGGGCTCGGTGCATCACACTAACTGCATTGTATTTCAATTTCGAGTTGAATACGTGTATCAGTTGTTGCATTTCATATGCCATTTTAGAATAGCCGAGCCTATCTTAGTTGCATTTTTGCATGTGTTACATTAGGCATTCCAGCATAGTTAGGATTCATGCATGATTTATAATTAGCTTCTTTCTTTGGCTTGGAGTACTCGGTAAGTGTTTACGCTTTAGCATCCTTGCATGTGTGTGAGTGACTGCCATGATAGCATGCTCACCATGAGGCTAAGTGCTTATGTGATATAACTGCCTGAATGCCTATGGGTGGAGGTTGGATTATCTGAATTGGAACAATTCATTCATTGCGAGTTTTAAGCCCACTAGATAGTGGCAAATCACCATGTTTTCTAAGCCCACTTGAGGGTGCAAAATCCACATTTTAGCCTACTTGCGAGTAGCAAACTGCTTTCAAAGACAAACATGAAATGTTTTTGTTCCAACTCAGGCGATCCAGTCCATACTTGTATGTTGCGCGCATCACATAAGAATTCTAGGCTAACAAACCGGAATAAGAGCACATGTGTTTTCAAAAACTCGATATCATGCTTAGTAGTGGCCGATCTTAGATCGGGCGAGCGGAGGTGCTCATGAAATGACCTTCCCCAATCGTACCCAAGTTCCCGAAACGAGGCAACTTTGGTGATGATGGACACGTGGCCTTAGGCACGAGTCAGGGTTTCCTAAATTCTCCCAAAATAAAATATTCAGGTGGCGACTCTATATCTGGCAAAGCAGTCTATGTTTGGCACTTCTTTCTAAAAAATCAGTTTTCCAAAATGATTTGCCGGATTTGGAATCTTTGGTGATTTATCAGTCTTGCATTGCACTTTGCGAGATCAGATTAAGAACCGTGACATTTGAGTCCGAACTGTAGTGAGCCCAATGAACGAAAACGAGATTTCTCCCGGGACGTTCGGGGACATCTACAGTTTCTGGCGACTCTGCTGGGGAGTTAGAGAACTTGACTCGAACTCATGATATCTTGTTTTGATTACACTTATGTGTTTCTTTGCATTGCATTTGCATTGGTGCGCCTAAGACACCGTGTTTGCCGTATGCTATTCCTGAACGATTTGCCGGAGGCTCGCTTCGAGAAGCGTGCCATAAGGCTGACCGGTTGCGGGCTCTGCCACGATGGGAACACTAACCCCGGTTTTTACTAAGGCACCCTTTTTGACCATTCTACCTAGTGCATATTCGGAATCCGTAGTGACCATCCCAAACTAGGATAGGTTGCTTACCCGATTATAGGTTGCTTGAAACCGCTGCGTGCGTAATGAAACCCTAGCTCCTGACAAAATAGGACAGGGAAACCCTAACCCTCCATAGGGGTGTTTTGGCTCTCATTTGCTTGCTACGTGCTTTTAGAGTGTGTCTCTACAGGAATGCACATATCAGTTTGCAAGTCTGGGTATCAGGCCTGCGGGCATCAGTATTTTAGGGAATCAGTTTTACCTGAGGGTATCAGTTTATAGGCAGAACTTGTGGCAGAATTCTGTAGGGGGCCACAGTCATTCAGCTTTGCTCATTTTGGTTTGGTGAAATCAGGCTGAGGTGCTGTCTGTTTCTCTTTTGCTAGGTAGTCTTGGAACCATAGCTTCAGAAGGCTCTGATATCCCCTAGGTTCATTGGGACTTGTGGCGATAGACTTTGTCAGGTCAGAGATTCAGTTCAAGGGCAATCAGTGTTCCTCCGCCAGAAGCAAGGTAAAAAGGCCAGTCAGGCACAGATGATCAGTTCAACAGTCTTCGGATCAGCAGTCATTATCTATCTCACCTGTGTGCAATTGGGTTGAGATATCTGCTTTGACCACAGAGACAGATATACCGATAGATCAGTTAGATCAGGGTAGTATGGCAGGAATGGAGGAGATGGTGCGCCAACTCCAAGAAAGTATGAAACTTATGCAGGAGGACGCTGCTCGTCAAGCGGAATTTGCCAAACAGCAGGCTCTAGTCATGACCCAGCAGGCAGAGCTAATTACCCGGCTACAGCAGCAAGCCGGAGCATCAGCCTCGCATCAAGCTCCTCCCCCACCAAGGGTTCCACTACCCGGGGAGACACCAAATGTCCAGAACATCCAGGAGGATACAGACATCCCAACAAGGCCGCTCCGCCCCCGATTCTACCTCAACTATCCAAGCCACCTACACCTGTCAATCAACCGGACTCTCCCTTTGAGTTCGAGATGGACCATACAGCGTTGAAGTTGAGTAAGCTTGAAAAGTTGTTCAAGAAATCCCAAGGGGTAAAGTCCATCCCGGACATCGAGGATGGGTATACCGACGCAGCCGTGACGCTGTCGGACAGATTCAAGATGCCACAAATCGACCACTTTGACGGGTCTGGGGATCCCATGGTGCACTTACGGCTGTTTTCAGACATATTAAGGCCGATGGGCCTCACCAGACTACAGAAGCTTTCTTTATTCGGCCGGACCTTGTCGGGTGTGGCGGCCATCTGGTACGCAAAACTGGAAGACGATGTTAAGACGAATTGGGATGAGATGGCCGAGGCTTTTGTTGCTCAGTACTCCTATAATACACAGATCGAGATCGTAACCCATGATCTTGAGACGACTAGGCAGGAGCCTAAGGAGAGTTTTTCTGACTTCGTAACCCGGTGGAGGGCCAAGGCCTCAATGATGACCACTAGGCCCACTGACAAAGATCAGATTCGGATGATTGTGCACAATCTCCAGCCTAAGCTTATGCATAAAATGATTGTTCTCCCCTTCCCCACCTTTTCAGATTTACATGAGAAGGGGGTACAAATTGAGGATGCTATGAAACAGGGTCTGATTGGCCAAGACAAGGAGCAGCCCAGGAGGGCGTTTTTCCGCAGTTCGAATGCAACCACCAGTGGTGATGCAGCTGCAAGATCTTCTGAAGTGGGCATGGTCACCACCACCACATCAAAAACAGCTACCCCATTCACCGGTGCGTCCGGAAGTAGCTCGCAAAAAACCAAATATCCACCTCGAGTCAAGAGGGTTTTTACCCCATTTTATATGCCTTTGTCAAATGCTCTAGAGCCCTTACTCCGGAAAGAATATCTGAAACCGTTAGAACAACGGCCTTTACCCGATCCTCTCCCTCCAAAGCATGACCAGACTAAGTACTGTGCCTACCATCAACAAACCGGTCATGACACTGATAGTTGCTTTCGTCTGCGCCATGATGTACAGGATCTGTTTGACAACAAGGTCATCGCCGCACCAGCTCAGCAAAGTCTATCGCCACTGGATCAGTGAACTCGGAGGATAGTACGAATATATGATCAGTGGGTGAACCACCTGCTGGCGGCACTCAGTTTACTTTAGATGTGGCGTATGGCATGCACTATTTTGAGCATTTGTGAATGCTGGTTTTTTTTTTGTACTTTCTGACTTGGGTATTGCGTCAGTCTTGTTTTGTTGTATTGAGTCAGTCTTTTTGTACAGAGTCAGTCTTTTCATACTGAATCAGTTAGGTCTGTCTTGTTGTATCGAGTCAGTCCTGTTGCGTTGGAGTCGGGTGATTCTGGGGGTGTTACCTCGGACATCACTATCTTGTTTTGTGTTTGTCTTTTTGCTTTCTTTTGAGTCTGTTTCTGCCTTGGAGCCAGTAATGCCAACAGATTTGAATGAACAACAGTGATTTTCACACTCTTGTGTTTGCTTCTGCCTTGCGCCAGTTGTGCCAGAAGTTTGAATGAAACGGCAGTGCATTTCACCTGCTCTTTTGTGCCTTTAAGTCATTGCATCGACCTAAGTTTTTCAAAACTTTTTGGAACACTGCGGTGAAAATGAAGAGGAAGGAATTCCTCGGGATTTGTGAAAATTTGATCAATTTGAGAGAAAGAGAGGCGTGCTATGCCCTTAATGAATGAAATCATGCTTGTTAATGTGAGTACTGAGAAGGATCCTGGCTTGATCCAGATTGGTTCTACATTGTCTTCAGCGCGAGCGATTAGTCGCTTTCTTAAAAGGTTTCAAAAATGTTTTGCGCCGTCCTGTGAAGACCTGTGTGGAATCGCTCTTGAGATTGTGCAGCCTAGGATCGCTCTTAGCCTCGAGACTCGACCCCTTGCTTTTGAACCTTGAACTTAGATTCAGAATGTTCAATGGTCAACCACAATGTGAGGCCTGTGTGGCCGGATCAGAAGCAGCCCTCGAACTAGGGGCAGGGAAGTCAAATCAAGAAGATCAAATGACGTCAAAAGAAGCTTGCAAAGCTAGATCAGAAGCACCACTCGAACTAGGGGCAAAAGATGCCAGATTGTGCTCGAAGAGCCGAAGATGAATCATTCCACAAATCAATGAAGATCGGCAAGAATGCCAAATCCCAGAGGGGAAGAAAGAAGAAAGCATTGCTGAGGGATAACCGAGTTCCTATCCACAACACTAGGGGCAAATTCAGCCCCCGTTGGATGGACTCCTACACCGTCAGCGAACAACAGCCACTCTCTTGGATTCAGACGAATTCGAGATCTCAGAACCATTTGACATGGACCAAGCTACATGTGACGACCCAGAATTTTCCCTCCGCTCGAGCGGAGGAGTCAACGCTCGAGCGGACTTTTGGGGTTTTCAGCAATTCTGCAGACGGCCTGATATTCTGGGAGTTGTAATTCTCCGCTCGAGCGGGGGAGTTTATGCTCGAGCGGACGGCTTTGTTAGTCTGCACGCTCGAGCGCAGGGTTGGGCGCTCGAGCGGGCCTCTAGGTCGAGTTGTACTTCTGAGGCACGTGGGCTCATTTTTGATATTTTATTAATGTATTTGGAATGTTCTTATCTTATTTTGGGGTATCGGTTGAGGTGGTAAAATGATGGTAAAGTAAGATTGGACCAAAGAATTTAATTCGGATAGTTGCCTTACGATCAGCCTTCACTCTTTTGCCCTTTTCTTTTTCCACACTTTGAATTTGGATGTGAGGTTAGAACCATTGGAAATCTTATTTCCGGGGCTTCAATTTGGACACAAGAACGACCTAAAACGGAGTCCGGATGGAAGAGTTATGCCTGTTCAAAGTTTCGAAATCTGTGCTGAGGGCAGGTCCGCTCGAGCGGGAATTACGGGACAGCAGCTTTAAAAACGGGATTTTGGATCATTTCTTATATTTTCTTCTTTCCTCTTCCTTCCTCTTTGCCTAAGCCCGAAACCCTAGCCCCAAATCCTTGATTTCCTCTACTTTGATCAACAATCCACCATGGTTTTTGGCATGTAGGATGGAGAACTAGGGAGGATCAATGTTTTTACCCGATTAGAATTTGGATTTGTGAAGGTTTCTTCTCAAGCTCACCCCTTTGCTTGATTATTGAGGTAAGGGTTTTAAGACTCTTTAATATTTACATCCATAGATAGATTTGAGGTATTTTCATTGTATAATGGTGCAAATCTTCATTTATGTTATGTATATAGAAGAAATTATGAGATTTTGGGAATTTTGGGTTTGAACATTGGGGGTTTTAAGGTTTGTGATGTTGGGAGTTAAATTGGTGGGTTAAAATGGTGGAATATGAGTCATAGGTGTATAATCAATGGAAAAGTTGGAATAAAAAGTGTTGGGTTAATAAGTTTGATTATTTCTTGAAATCTTTATATTCTCCTTGAAACCCTAGGTTGGTTAATGATGATAATCAATGAATTGGCCCAAATTGAAAATAGAGTAATGAAATTGAGATATTGAATTAGATGTGTTCAAGTTTAATTGGAATTTGGAAATGTTTGGAAATTATGTTTAAAATTTTGCGAATGAACTTTGTTATAAATGTTGGAATTCATGCTATCATGTAAAGGAAAAGAAAAATCAGAGAAATAATCTATGACTGACATGGATGATATGACCTCGGTTTTGGAATATTGAAATGAGATTCAAGGGTTTATTTTGCATTATGTTGAATTGCAAATGGTTTTAATGAATTAAGTGGTGTTGACTTTGTCGGACTATATTGTGTTAACTAATATTGAATTGAATAGACTATGATGAATTATGTTTGAATTACGTGAACTGTATAGGGTCAGCTACAGGGGCAGACCAAACACCTGAACACTGTGAGTAATAGTACTATAAACGTACATCAATTACTGTTAAGAATGATTGTTATTATTATTTTTTCATTTTTCCATGACAATTATGTTAACATGTTTGTATTGAAAATTGGTGTGAATATAGAAGGAATTGTCATCCATTGATATGACTCTGAAACTATTCTGTATTCCGTCTCTGATTAATAGTTTCGGTAATTTGCTATAATCTATTGAGTAGTAGGTTTAAAAGACATTATTAACATTCTGTGATCCATAGATTAAGCTTAATGATTCATGGTGAACAAATGGAACAATGATGTTTATGCATCCCAAACTATTCAGTTTCATCAAGGATGGTTCAAGACTGTTATGAAATACCTTACAGGCATTGCTAATGTTTACCATTGGTATTCTGTCAAACATAAACTAATTACGTTAACTCATGTAAATGATTGAAAGAATCTGAATGCCTTTGTCTAACTTGGGGCTAGTCAGTTCTGATGATATCTGATGTTATTCTGCTTTGTGATTTGTCCCGAGATCCATTGATTTATGGTACAGAACTATGGTATCTACGTATTTCTGAAAGTGTTCAATCTGTGAAATGTGTTCACCTTTTGCTAACAAATATCAACAACGTTCTGTTAAACTCATAATATATCTGTTTATTTATGTGATTAATGGGAGGAATATGCTTACCTGTGATAATTTTTTCTAATGTTTCTGGTATGGAGCAAAGTGCTACACCTTGGTGGGAGCCACCTCTTGAGTCCATACATATGTGAAGTTAAGAGGCGTAAAGCCGTTCTATGAAAGTTACGAGGCCTATGGCCGTTATGTGAAAGATACAATTTGTGAAGTTAAGAACCTATGTGGCCCTTGCCCGGGGGTAATAATACCGTGGTTTGTGGCCCTTACCCGGGGGTAATAATACCGTGGTTTGTGAACCTTACCCGGGGGTAATAGTACCGTGGTTCAAGAATATGTTTTAAATGTTTTTGTGAAATATTGTGAACTTGTGAAACCAAAGGGCCGAGGGCCAATTGTGAAGTATGAATCTCCCACTTGTGAATTATGAAATTATGAGGCCAAGAGCCAACTTGTGAATTATGAAATTATGGAAACATCGAAAGAGGTTGTGAAGTTATGTACGCTATATGTGTCACCTTGTGAAATTTATGGAAGGTATCAAAAGAATTATGAACTATGAACCTATATAAGCCAAGAGTCATTTGTGAGTTATGAAGCTATGAGGCCAAGGGCCAATATGTGAAATATGAATTTATGAACTTGTGAACATGTGAATCCATGAAGCTATGAGGCCAAGGGCCAATATGTGAAATATGAATTTATGAACTTGTGAACGTGTGAATCCAAAGGACCAAGGTCCAATATATTAAAATTGTGAATCTATGAAACTCAATGGCCCTTTTGTGAATGTGTGAACTCCTCAGGCCAAGGACCCAATTGAGGAATTGTGAATTGACAGAGTTGTCTTACAAAGTTACAAAAACAGACTAACCGCATGGTTACAGTATTATTTATATACTATTATTCACTGAGTTCGCTCATTTTGTCTTTTGTCTGTCTGTTCTGTAGGTAGTCAACCGGGAGTTCAAGCCTAACCTTTAAGGCTCGTCTTTCTCTTGTCAGCTTTGATGCGTCCAGGCACCACCTGAAGCCGTGCATTTTGTAAAGTATTTTGTAAAGTTTTGAGGAGTTTTGATTTATGCTTTGGACGTCTATTTATGGTTGATTGTATATAATTCCTCCTTCATTAATATTTTTATTATTTGTGGGGTTGAGTCAAGGCATATGTGTGTAAACTTTCTGTATAATATTTACTCAGTGTGATGTTGGGATCCTGGCATGTTAGGAATAGCTCAATGGATGTTATTCTATGTATTTTATATTCTTGAATGCTTCCGTTTAGGCCCCGTATGATATATATATAACAGGTTTAGTGTCCATTTTCGAATGGGTCATGCCCAAACTTTTAGGGGCGGGTTTGGGGCGTGACACTACACTTTTACCCTTGAGAGGCTCGCTGGGCCGAAAACCCGGAAGGGCGACCCAAGTAAAAGTTAGAGCAAGAAAAAGAAGAAAAAGAACAAGAAAAAAAAAAAGAAAAATGCAAAGAATGAAAAAAAGAAAAGGAAGAAAAAAGATGAAAAAGAAAAAAAAAAAAAAAAAGAAAAGAAATTAAAAGAAAAGAAGAACAGAGCTCGCAAGGTTGAAAACCCAGAAAGGGCGGCCTTGGCAAAAGTTAGAGCGCAAAAGGTGAGGGTTAATACACGAGTGTACCTTAACCCTGAACTACGTAAGGCTTGATTCCCATCTTTGGGATACGTAGGCAACTTCATTCTGAAGTCCAGTCGTAAAACACTTCAAATTCGACTGTGTCCATGTGATGGTTCTGGCCATCTTTATCTTCTCTGTATCCGAGAGTTTGGTTGTGATCGTCACTCTGAGGACTGATTACAATGCGCTGTGGTGCTATCCAAACAAGGGGCAACTTTCCGTTGCCATACAGTGTGCCGTGGTGCTATTCAAACAAGGGGCAACTTTCCGTTGCCATGCAGTATCCTTCAGACAAAGGGGCAGTTTTCCATTGTTTTGGATCTGAGGTTGTGCATCTCAAGAGTGGGTTCCGTGCTCGTTGAGCAGTGGTCGTTTGCAAAAATAGTTTATGAGAATTTTTTCTAAAGTTGACTAATTTTCTCGAAAATTATTCCATTTTTTCTAAAATTGAACCATTTCTTGGACCTAAAATAGGAAAATTTTCAGTGCTCATAGCCTGACTTGCATGATTTTAAATTAGAAAGTTGAACAAGCATGTTAATCTAACTCTCATGTTGGTCAAAACTGTTTTAGTAGAAAGCAAAACAAAAAATGGTCAAAATGATGAACTAGGGGCACAATTGAGTCAGACTTCCTGTCTTTTCCCTGTTGTCAATGCATTTGCTAGAAAGGGCTCCATACTTGCCAACAAGGGCACAGCGGAAGCTAACAGAAAAGGGCTGAAAGCTCTCTCATCCTCCGAGCAATGAGGTATCAAACCAAGTGCGAAGCACAAACTAGAACGGATCAAGATATTTCCATTCCCTCATCTGCACAGATCTGATCACGTCCAAACTCCCCAGTAGAGCATCGTCCACCGATGTCAGCTGCAAATTTGCTACACACCCAGCTGTAGCACAACCCCTCTGTGGGAGAAGTTCACTGTTGTGAGCACAAGAAGAAGAATCTGGTAGAATACCAAGGGCAAGAGCCCATAACTTCCTGCTTATCCATCAACCACGCAGGGGAGGGATAAAAAAAAATAATAAATAAGAGATTAAAGAATAGAGAGATGTGCGCTGAGAGAAAAAGTGAGGAAAATGGGCTTTTTTTCACAAAAACAGAGCCTGAGGGCCAAGTGATGTGAGAATCACAAATGAGGAAGGGCGGGAAACAACACCCGGAGAAACTGGCTCCTCGTGCACCGAGAGGTCTCTTGCCTTTGTAACACATCTGAGTGTTGTGTTTGTGTCTTTGTTTGTCTCGATTCTTGTTTTGAGTCGTTTTGAGTGTCAACGGATGTGTTTAGGTTGTTTTATCTTTTGCTTTTCATTGTTGAGTCGTTTTTGCTATGGGCAGTCATAGGCTCAATACCCGATCGAGAACTCATCTCTCAATTTCAAAAAATAAAATCATTTTGCGCTCCGGGTGCCGTGCCGTTCTCCACATCTGTGCAAAACAAGATTCGTTCTTTCGTAAAACCGCAGGGTTCAACCCAGGTCATGTCAGAACAGTACAACCGGGACCTATTTGAAGCTATATGGGTTCCAAACTACAAAGCAAAAGAAAAGAGGGAAAATGTCAGATATCTGGGTTTGTTTCAACTTCAGTAAGTTCCGAGACTACATTCCGTGTGTACCTCTTCAGGTCTTGCCAATGCTCCGAAGTATGAGTGTGCCTCTACCTCAAGCTCAAGATCAAGTCTGCTTCAAGCCAGAATGGCGATCAAAAGTGCTCTCCCTGAGTACCATTCCCTGCCAGAGGCATCTCGGCTGTGTTCGCAATGAGTTCCTAGGAGACCAACTGCGACGGTGGAAACTAGAGTTCGAATGGCTGTTGCCTAGAACGCAAAGGTTCGGGATTTCTAAGACTAAAGTCTGGTTTAAATGCCCAGAGGCGTGTCCTCGGTTTGAAATTTGTATGGAAGCCCCATAGGTTGAGATAGCGTGTATGCACCTCAATTCTGGATACTGAACCAACCTAGTCTGTCACCCCGTTGGAGAATAGGGAAAGTTGTGAATATGATCAGGAAGAAAGGCAGCATCCAAAGTGTTCTACGTGAAGAACCCTTGTCAGTATTTCAGAGCCTTTGTACTGTAAGTTGAAGGTAAGTGTTCGAAGAGCACAAGGGAAGATCCCCATCGGAGAAGAGCGGTTCACCGCCACTCACCTCATTAGGTGCTTTCTAAAGCGCTGCTTTGTCCATTTATTGCTTTCCTTAAGCATCATGCATTGTATTGCATTGTACCTATCAAGTTTCTTTCTCATTCATGCACAATATTGTATGTACGGTTCATTCAAAGAAGTTCCGTTTAAAATCATTCACTTAGTGTATCAATCACACTTCATTTATTTAGTGTATCAATCACACTCTCTTCACTTAGTGTATCAATCACACATTCTCATTTTGTGTATCTATCACACACATTCTCATTTTCTGTATCTATCACACACATTCTCATTTTCTGTATCTATCACACAGATTCTCATTTTCTGTATCTATCACACACATCCTCATTTTGTGTATCTATCATGCATATATTCACGTCATTATCTTTTGTGTATCCATCACACCTGTTCACTTAGTGCATCTATGACACTGCGTGTTCACATTTAGTATATCAATCATACTCTGTTCACTAAGTGCATCTATCACACTTCGTGTTCACATTTAGTATATCAATCATACTCTGTTCACTAAGTGCATCTATCACACTTTGTGTTCACATTTAGTATATCAATCAAAGTCTACTCACTAAGTGCATCTATCACACTTCGTGTTCACATTTAGTATATCAATCATACTCTGTTCACTAAGTGCATCTATCACACTTCACACTTCGTGTTCACATTTAGTATATCAATCATACCCTATCCACTTAGTGTATCTATCACACTTCGTGTTCACATTTAGTGTATCAATCATACTCTGTTCACTAAGTGCATCTATCACACTTCGTGTTTACATTTAGTCTATCAATCATACTCTGTTCACTCAGTGCATCTATCACACTTCGTGTTCACATTTAGTATATCAATCATACTCTGTTCACTAAGTGCATCTATCACACTTCGTGTTCACATTTAGTATATCAATCATACCCTGTTCACTCAGTGCATCTATCACACTTTGTGTTCACCTTTAGTGTATCTATCATACTCTGTTCACTTAGTGCATCTATCACACTTTGTGTTCACCTTTTGTGTATCTATCATACTCTGTTCACTTAGTGCATCTATCACACTTTGTGTTCACCTTTAGTGTATCCATCACACTCTGTTCACACCTTGTGTATCTATCACACTACACTCACCTTTTGTATCTATCATACCTTGTTCACTTAGTGCATCTATCACACTTTGTGTTCACCTTTTTGTGTATCCATCACACTACGTCCGCTTTGTGTATCTATCACACATGCTCACTTTGTGTATCTATCACACGTTCGCTTTGTGTATCAATCACACATGCACACTGTATTCGCAGTGAGAATTGTAGTAATTCTCTTACATCCTTTCTGCATTGTAATGTAGTTTGGTTGATGCTTACTTAAAACTGCTGCATGTTATGCTTTGTTATAGCTTTCTTTGTATGAACATAAGTTATGCTCGGCTTTGTGCATTGTCTTGCATTTTGCCCCTGCCCTCGGGCGCATATCTTTATCTGTAGCTTGTATGCTTTGTCTAAAGTCTTCAGCCTCGTCAAAAATGGGTCGTCTCTGGGCTTTGACATTCACTCCCGTCATTGTTATGACTTTCGAGTTCTGTCAAAGAGGGGCAACTGTAGGCACCCCATTTTTGACCGTCCTCAAGACTTGGACGTCATCGTTTGAACACTCGATGATCATCTATGTTCGTGTTCGTCTTGAGTTCTCAGAGGTTTCGGCCGTGCGCCTTGCCTCAAGACCTCTCGACTTGTCTGTTTTGTGCTTGGTTGTGGACCAAGCACTTGGGCTTTTGTCTCTGAGGGCAGGGAATGGCTTGTTGGCTACCCCCATACCTCACCGGCCATTTCTTGAGGCCACCGGCCCTGTTTTCTTGCTACCGGCCAAAGGTATTGGCCGGTCGGCAATGTTTTTGGTCGGCCGACCGTTTTTTTTTTATTAATCGGCCACTTTTTCTGGCCGAGACCTTTTCTTGAGAGGGTTTGAACCTTTTGAACCCTTGTTTTAGCTTTTTGATGAAGCTTGAACCTTTTGAACCCTTGTTTTAGCTTCTTGAGGAAGCTTGAACCTTTTGAACCCTTGTTTTAGCTTCTTGAAGAAGCTTGAACCTTTTTTTTAGCTTCTCCAAGAAGCTTGACCTTCTTAGCTTCTTAGAGAAGCTTGACCCTTTGCTCTAAGCTTCTAAGAGAAGCTTGAACCCTTCTAAGCTTCCAAGAGAAGCTTGGCCCTTTGCTCTAAGCTTCTAGGAGAAGCTTGACCCTTTTTGCTCTAGCTTCCTCAAGAAGCTTGGACCTTTGCACAAGCTTTTTGAAGAAGCTTGGGCCTTTGTTCCTCTATAAGAGAGGCCCTCCCTCTCCTTTAGAAGGGTTCCAAAAATTTCGCTAAGGCATACACATATATCTCTCTTTGTCTCTACACTTAGGCTTAGAAAGAGTGAAGTTCTTGGCCCCTTTGCACACCAACTCTTAGCCTAACACCTCCATCATCAACCTAAGGATCTTGGAGGCCATTTTCAGAGGTTGAAGGTCTGGTTTTTTGGTCTCAAAGCCACTGGTTTTGCTGAGCTTCAAGGGTAGCACTTCTTTCCCTCTTTTTGGCATCTTTTTGTTCCATCTTTTAGCCTAGTTTGCAAGCATATTTGAGCTTCGTCATAAACTGAAAAAAGTCTTATTTTGAGCTCCTCTTGAAGTTTGTTTAAGGTCATTTTTCTGTTGGGGGTCATCTACCCCCTTGCATGCTTGTTTTCTCTTTGTTTTGAGCCATGCATTAGGGCTTTTGTGTTGAGCTTTGTTGGCCCTTTTGACCACTAAAATCCAGCGGATTTTTAGTGGTTATTATGTGTTTTTGAGCATCAAAATCAGAGAGGGGTGACCCTCTCACCCCTTGTTTTGTTTACTAGCTTTCTTGGCCTTTCAAAGGAGCCCCTATTTGCATGTTTTCAAGCCATCTTTCAGGCCACTTTTTGTGAGTTTTGTGACCTGCATAAGCTCTGTCCAGAGCCCTTTTTGCCATGTTGAATGTCTATTGTGCATGTGTAGAGTAATCCTCTTCAAGGCCTTTCAAAGGGGCCTTTACTTGCATGCTTCCTAGGCTCATTTCAGGCCCTTTTCAGTGAGTTTTAGGGCCATCATAATCTCTGTCCAGATGTGGTTTTGCCATTTTGTATGTCCATCATGCATGTGTTGAATAACCCTCTTATTGGCCTTTCAAAGGAACATATCATTCTTGCACGCACTGGCCACGTTTCCATGGGTTTTGGGGCATTATTTGGCATGGCATACTTCTTTTTTTGGCTGGTTTGGTGAGCTCTCATGTGCTTCATATAGTTGTAGTGCAAATCATGGTTCACTAGCTTGTATTGCATGATCTTTTGGCCCTTAATTCTAGCACTTTTTGGCCATGTCTTAGACTGATTTTGTGCATATTTTGGACTGCCTTAGCTCTGTTTTTGGGTCTCATGGTCGAATGATGTTTGTTTTGCATGCTTGTAGTTCAATGTCCATGCTTAGTTTTGAGTTTTGAGGTCTATTACATGCATCTACTGAGGTGTTTTTATGTTTTGGGGCCATTGTATATCATATTTCAGAGCTTACATGCATTCCATATTCCCATGATTTTCACTCTTTAAATGCGTTTGAGAGTTAGGTTTGTATGCCTTGTTTTCGGACCATTGAATGAGCTTCATTTCTTTGCATATTGAGCCATCATTTTAGGCCATTTTCCCACTGTCTTGGACCTGCCTAGGGTCTGTTTGGGGCTGGTCTTGCCATTTGTGCATCACTTTGTGTACCTCTAGTGTAATCTGCTTCACTAGTTTCAGTAATTGTGCCATCTAGAATGCATTGTGTGAAGTGTTTGCATGATTCAAGACCATTGTGTATCATGTTTTAGAGCTGGAGAATGTGTGTTTCCATGCCATATTTCATCCTTTGCCATGCTTAGTTAGAGTTGCATGTTGTGCCTTAGGATCGGTCCTTTGTATTCCTGCATGTTTGCATGTATTTCGATTGTCTCATTTTCATGTATGGCCACTGATTTGAGTATGGCTGAGGTCCACTCATATTGGTTTAAGTCCACCCTGCATTGTGTATGCCATTTGGTTCATGTTGTTGCATGTTTGACCATCGCATTTTGTATGCTTTGATTATGCCTTTGTGTATATCCATCTTCGTATGTGTGCATTGTGTATGCCATATAGCTCATGTGCATTGTGTATGCCATTTTAGTCCATAGCATTGCGTATGCTAGGTTGCATGTGTGCATATCATCCCTCGCATGCCAGCATGATTAGGTTGCATTGCATTTAGGGTTGCATGTTAGTCGCATTGCGTATGCCATCTCATTGCATTGTGTTTGGAGTAGGGTTAGTCCAAACACGGGAAACGAGGGACGTTTCCTACTCTAAGTGACGAAACGTGTCTCAATTCCCAGTCGCCGACACTCCGGATTAGCCATGATGGAGTTTAGGCCTTGTTATGCTTATATGTGCATTCATTTCACATTGAGTCGTGCAATTCAACTCCTCGGCCATCGTGCATCGAGATGCGTGATTGGTGGCACGAGGATCGAGGACTACACTCCCTAGAGCTTATGCAATGACGGAGAGAGTGGTCATGCATACATATGTTGAAAATACTTTGCCATGCCCCTTTCTTGCTCTCTGTTGCAGCAAACTGGAAACCAGTAGCAAAAACTGGTCAGCAGCCTTCTGGAGCTTTGTACAGTATTCCGGGACCAGTTGCAAACTGGTCTACTTCATGTATCATTACACGCTATTTTACTCGCTTTCTTAGTTAATTTGTTAATTAGCTAGTGTTGTGTAATAATTAGTTATTCATTTTGGTTGTGTAATATTTATTCGGACCCTCTGCGATAGGGCAATGTTGTAATAAGTGTGCGTGAGTGTGTGCATGTCTTCCAACCCCACGTTTTTCTCCCTTTTATTTACCAGCTTATGATGGCTAGTTTTAGGGCACGTTTCAATTAGCATACTCATGCTCGCATGTTTGCATCCATTCATTTGTCTTGCATGCACCGGGCTCGGCGCATCATACTAACTGCATCGTATTTCAATTTCGAGTTGAATACGTGTATTAGTTGTTGCATTTCATATGCCATTTTAGAATAGCCGAGCCTATCTTAGTTGCATTTTTGCATGTGTTACATTAGGCATTCCAGCATAGTTAGGATTCATGCATGATTTCTAATTAGCTTCTTTCTTTGGCTTGGAGTACTCGGTAAGTGTTTATGCTTTAGCATCCTTGCATGTGTGTGAGTGACTGCCATGATAGCATGCTTGCCATGAGGCTAAGTGCTTATGTGATATAACTGCCTGAATACCTGTGGGTGGAGGTTGGATTATCTGAATTGGAACAATTCATTGATTGCGAGTTTTAAGCCCACTAGATAGTGGCAAATCACTATGTTTTCTAAGCCCACTTGAGGGTGGCAAAATCCGCATTTTAGCCTACTTGCGAGTAGCAAACCGCTTTCAAAAACAAACATGAAATGTTTTGTTCCAACTCAGGCGATCTGGTCTATACTTGTATGCTGCGCGCATCACATAAATATTCTAGGCTAATAAACCGGAATAAGAGCACAAGTGTTTTCAAAAACTCGATATCATGCTTAGTAGTGGCCGATCTTCGATCGAGCGAGCAGGGTTGCTCATGAAATGACCTTCTCCAATCGTACCCAAGTTTTCGAGCCGAGGCAACTTTGGTGATGACAGACACGTGGCCTTAGGCACGAGTTAGGGTTTCCTAAATTCCCCCAAAATAAAATATTTAGGTGGCAACTCTGTATCTAGCAAAGTAGTCCATGTTTGGCATTTCTTTCTAAAAAATCAGTTTTCCAAAACGATTTGCCGGATTTGGACTCTTCGGTGATTTATCAGTCTTGCATTGCACTTTGCGAGATCAGATTAAGAACCGTGACATTTAAGTCTGAACTGGAGTGAGCCCAATGAACAAAATGGGATTTCTCCCGGGACGTTCGGGGACGTCTACAACCTCCCTCTCTAAAACTCACCTTCTCTCTACATATTGACCTAAATCCTTTGATCTCTACACCCTTGAGCCTTCATTAAAAAGATAGAGCTCCTCAAGATCTTCTCTTTTACCCGATTAAAGTTGGATTTAAGCATTTTTGGGGTTTTATCCTTGCTTGGCTCGTCTTTACTCTTTGAGGTAGGGATCTTCTACGCTTTATTATGGGTTTTAACTTAAGTATTTTGTAGTTGTGTAACAATGGTGGGTTTTGTGGTATTTTGAACACAAACCTAGGGTTTGGGTGATATTTAAAAGAAGGGTTTTCGGTGGGAATGAAATAAAATAACATGAGGTTTGAAAATGAAGACTTGTTTTGTCAAAATAGTTGATTTTGGTACTTGGTTGAGATTTAGGGAAAGAGAGGAAATTTGCCCTAGAATGAGTATTATATTTATTTTATATAAATAAATGATATTGATGTTGTAAACATGGAATTGGACATGTATGGAGATGGATAGTGAAATGAAATGGATGATGTGTCTCATTCTTCGGAAATTTTGAATAAATTGTTTGTCTTAAGAATGTATAAATGTTTAGAAATAACTGTATTGGGCTATCGGTGGAGGATAGTTTTGATTGTTGTAGAAATTGCATGTGGATTAGGTGAATTGGAACTATCCCATGGTTAACTATCATTGAATATGATTATGTTGTGAATACATTGCATATGTATGTACTTTGGGAGTGGAAAGGGGATGTGCTCCATACGTGATTATGTGTTTAAATACATTGTATATGTATGTTTGTTTTGGGAGGAGAAAGGAGATGGACTCCATTATAATTAAGTTGGCTGGAGTGTCCTGGGTGAAAGTCCCGAAATCTATACATGGGTGCCGATCCTGCGGACGAAATATCCGTAAAATGGCAAATTCGGGTTGAGCTTAGTTGACTCCTTGCTAGTTTTCAGAGTGGTGAGTGTGATGAAATTCAGGTTAAGTTGCCAAGAGTGGTTTGTGAGTACTCGGATGTCTTTCTCGAGGATCTTATTAGTTTACCACCTCACCAGGAGATAGAGTTCATTATTGATCTAATGCCTGGCACGACACCAATTTTTATGGCACCATATTGGTTTGCACTAGCCGAGTTGAGTGAGTTGAAGATTCAACTCCAGGAATTACTAGATAAGGGTTTCATCAGCCCTAGTACATCGCCTTGGGGAGCACCGACTCTCTTTGCTAAGAAGAAAGATGAAACGTTGCAACTTTGCATAGATTATCGAAGATTGAATCGGGTTACGGTTAAGAACAAATATCTGATACCTCATATAGACGACCTATTTGATCAGTTGAAAGGGTCTAGTTGCTTCTCTAAGATAGACCTGAGATCGGGTTATCATCAGTTGAGGGTAAGAGATGAGGATATCCTGAAGATGACATTTTGTACGCGGTATGGCCATTATGAGTTCCTAGTGATGCCTTTTGGGCTAACCAATGCCCCAGCTATGTTCGTGGATTTGATGAACCGAATCTTCCGAGAGCTTTTAGACCGTTTTGTGGTCGTCTTTGTGGATGACATCTTGATTTACTCACCTTCTGAGGAGGAGCATGAGGATCACTTGCGCGTAGGGCTTGAATTACTTAGAGCCCACAAGTTATATGCTAAGTTTGAGAAATGTGAGTTTTGGCTGAGAACAGTTAAGTTCTTAGGCCATGTGGTATCCGGGGAAGGAGTGACTGTAGATTCATCCAAGATAGAGGCGGTGCAGGACTGGGCACAGCCTAAGAATGCCTTTGAGATCCGTAGTTTTCTAGGATTGGCCGGGTATTATCGGAGATTTGTGAAAGACTTCTCGATATTAGCCTCACCTTTGACTAAGTTAATGATGAAGGGAGTTAGATTTGTGTGGAGTGAAACTTGTGAAAAGTCATTCCAAGAACTTAAGGTTAGACTTACCACCGCTCCTGTCTTGATTATTCTGGAGAAAAGTTTGGGCTATTCAGTGTATTGTGATGCCTCTTGGGAAGGTTTGGGTTGTGTATTGATGCAATGGGGGAAAGTAGTAGCTTATGGCTCTCGGTAGTTGAAAACCCACGAGAGGAACTACCCTACTCATGACTTAGAGTTGGCAGCAGTGATATTTGCCTTAAAGATTTAGAGGCACTATCTGTATGGTGAGAGATTTGAGGTATTTTCCAATCACAAGAGTCTGAAGTATCTATTTACACAAAAAGACTTGAATCTGAGACAGAGGAGGTGGATGGAGTTCATAAAGGATTATGATTTTGAGTTGCATTACCATCCCAGGAAGGCCAATGTCATGGCCGATGCCTTGAGTAGGAAATCCATTAGTAGTGTGGCTTGTATCACCATTCGGGAATGGGATATGTTGGGTGCTCTTGGGGAGTTTGACTTACACCTAGGCAAGTCTGTTGAGTTTACGACCTTGTTTTCAATAGTTGCACAACCTACACTTGTGAACCGAATGTTAGAAGTGCAGAGGGGTGACCTTGAGGTAGAATCTCTCCACGAGAAGATCTCCAATGGGAAGGTAGAGAAGGGTTTGAATGTGTATTCCGACCAGAGTGTGAGATACCGTGATTGTTTATTTGGAGTCTTGCTGAGAGGAAGTACTCCGAGAGTTTCACTATTCACGCCTTGCGGTGCATCTAGGAGGCATAAAGATGTATCATGACCTGAGTCATCAATTTTGGTGGAGGGGTATGAAGAAAGATGTAGCCGTGTTCGTATCGAAGTGCCTTACTTGTCAGCCAGTGAAGGCCGAACATCAGAGGCCAGCGGGTTTGTTGCAACCCTTGCCTATAGCTGAATGGAAATGGGAGCACATTATGATGGATTTTGTTGTGGGCCTTTCGAGGACTCAATGGGGTAGTGATGCCATTTGGGTGGTAGTCGATCGGTTGACGAAATTAACGCATTTTATTCCTATGCGCATGAGTGACTCAGTAGATTTTCTTGCCAACTTGTATATCAAGGACATAATGAGGTTACACGGGGTCCCTGTGACGATTGTCTTGGATAGAGATCCAGGTTTCACAGCTCGATTGTGGTAGAGTTTACAGAGTGCCTTGGGCACTAGATTGACCTTTAGTACTACGAATCATCCTCAGACTGACGGGCAGTCCGAGCATACTATTCAGATCCTTGAGGATATGCTTCGAGGTTATGTTCTTGATTTCAAGGGGTCGTGGGAGAGGCACCTGCCCTTAGTGGAGTTTGCCTATAACAACAGTTTCCAATCGAGTATCGGCATGGCACCATTTGAGGCCTTGTATGGCCGACCGTGTAGATCTCCAATGTGTTGGGCCGAGGTGGGTGATGCACCTTTGTTGGGTCTAGAGTTAGTTTGGGAGACGACGGAGAATGTGGCACTTATCCATAAGAGGTTGGTTACAGCCCAAAGTCGCCAGAAGAGTTATGCCGACCATAGGAGGAGACTTTTGTCCTTTGAAGTAGGTGATCATGTCTTTTTAAAGATATCACCTAGGCGGGGTCTTATAAGATTTGGGAAGAGTGGGAAGTTATCCCCTCGGTTTATTGGCCCCTTTGAGGTCCTTGAGCGGATTGGGGAGGTTGCCTATCGTTTGGCATTGCCACCACAACTTTTCGGAGCTCATGACATGTTTCATATTAGTATGCTTCGGAAGTATGAGCTGGATCCATTGCATGTGTTGGGTTGGACCGACTTAGAGGTAGACGAAGATGCCTCGTATAAGGAGAGACCGGTGAGGGTCTTAGATAGACGAGACCAAGTCTTGCGAGGTAAGACGATTCCGTTGGTTAAAGTTTTGTGGAAACATCACGGAGCTAAGGAAGTGACTTGGGAACTTGAATTGGAAGTCCTAGAGAAATATCCGGATTTGTTTGCTAATGTATAACTTTGTATTGAGATTTTAGTAGTTGTTGATGAAAAGTATATAAACATTGTATATGTTTTACATTATGGGAACATTGTATATGTTATGGACATTTTGAAAACACGGATTCTATATAAGCATTGTATATGTCTTGAGAATGTGGAATATCAATGAGTATTATACCATTTTTGGAAGCATTGTATATGCCATGTAAATTTCTTGAAAATTTGGATTTTAGCCAAGCATTGTGAATGTTTTCGGGAATCGAAAATTTCATATTAATATGGGACTTATGTATCGAGTCAATGAGAATGGATGACCGGGAGTGGGTTATGGTGATTAACTTGTAAGGATAACTTTGTTTTGAAAGATCTAATGTTGATTTTGAACTTAATTTGTAATTTCAGGGACGAAATTCTTTAAGGGGGGGGGAGGTTATAGCGATCCAGGATTTAACCCGGCTTTTATGGTGTTCCGGACTCAGGTCTTGTGATTTAATGCTGTTATTTACACCTTTTCCCCCTTCTCACTCTTCGAATTTAAGTTTTAGAATGTCTTTGGCGTGTTTTGAACAGGTTGGTTGCTAGTTGGTCTAGAAACTTGCTGTCCAAAATTTTGGTCTTCCGCTCAAGCGGGCCTTTTTGCGCTCGATCGAGGTTTGCAAACTTTCAATACTTTGTGCGTCTACAAAAATGCTGGGGAAGTGCTTTTCACGCTCGAGCGGCGTTTTTTATGCTCGAGCCGGTCTGTGCTCGAGCGGCTGTCTAAAGTCTACAAAAAAATTCTGGAAGTGTGTATTCTACGCTCGTGCGGGTCTTCTTGCGCTCGAGCGGGTAGTGCCTTGTTGTTGTGTCTTGGCACTCGAGTGGCCTTTCTCGCGCTCGAGCAGGACAAATTCGTGTGTCTGACGCTCGACCATCAAACTCTCCACTCAAGTGGACTGCGCGTATATTAGATCATAAAAGTGACTTTTTACATAACTTTTTCATCTCTTTTCACCCAAAACCCTAAAGTTGAGAGCCTCTCTCTCTAAAACTCACCTTCTCTCTACATATTGACCTAAATCCTTTGATCTCTACACCCTTGAGCCTTCATTAAAAAGATAGAGCTCCTCAAGGTCTTCTCTTTTACCTGATTAAAGTTGGATTTCGGCATTTTTGGGGTTCCATCATTGCTTGGCTTGTCTTTACTCTTTGAGGTAGGGATCTTCTACGCTTTATTATGGGTTTTAACTTAAGTATTTTGTAGTTGTGTAACAATAGTGGGTTTTGTGGTATTTTGAACACAAACCTAGGGTTTGGTTGATATTTAAAAGAGGGGTTTTTTGTGGGAATGAAATAAAAGAACATGGGGTTTGAAAATGAAGTCTTGTGGTGTCAAAATAGTTGATTTTGGTACTTGGTTGAGATTTGGGGAAAGAGGGAAAATTTTCCCTAGAATGAGTATTATATTTATTTTGTTTAAATAAATGATATTGATGTTGTAAACATGGAATTGGACATGTATGGAGATGGATAGTGAAATGAAATGGATGATGTGTCTCATTCTTTGAAAATTTTGAATAAATTATCTGTCTTAAGAATGTGTATATGTTTAGAAATAACTGTATTGCGCTATCGGTGGAGGATAGTTTTGATTGTTTTAGAAATTGTATGTGGATTAGGTGAATTGGAACTATCCCATGGTTAACTATCATTGAATATGATTATGTTGTGAATACATTGCATATGTACGTACTTTGGGAGTGGAAAGGGGATGTGCTTCATACGTGATTATGTGTTTAAATACATTGTATATGTTTGTTTATTTGTTTTGGGAGGAGAAAGGGGATGAACTCCATTATAATTAAGTTGGCCAAAGTGTCCTGGGTGAAAGTCCTGAAATCTATACATTGGTGCCGATCCCGCAGACGAAATATCCGTAAAATGGCAAGATGGAAATCTATACATGGGTGTCGATCCCGCAGACGAAATATCCGTAAAATGGCAAATGAATGTGGATGTGTTGACTTTGAAAATGTTGAACTATCGAGTTCTAGCCTCGCTTGAGGTATTGAAGAAAACGAATGAAATTGGTTTATGTAGCAAAGTGAAACAAAAAGGGGAATGAAATGAGCTATGAACTTGTTATGTTATGAATACAAGAGATGATGAATGTTTTAGCCTTAACATTGTTTATGCTTACTCCTCTTATACCTCTGTTAAGTCACATATACTGTGTTAGATTATCTTTACTGGGGCTGTAGCTCACCCTATTTGGGGAGAAATATTTTCAGGTAATGATAGTATGCCTCCACCAAAACAATAACATTGGAGGGTTATTTGGGAAGCACAGGGGCTCCTTGTTTTGTTTCACATTTTGTATAGTCTAGGGCCTTAATTGTAAGGGCTAATCTCATTTTGTTGTAACCAAGTTAAGACTTGAAAATGTGTAAGCCCGAAGGGCATTTATTAATGTTAAACTCCATTGTAATAGTAACTTTATATAATGAAAGGACTATTTACTCTGATGTATATTGCCTTCTTTATATATGCTTATGGGTTATATTATGGTTATATTTTAAGGGCGTTACAATAATTTAATATTTTAAACTTTAAAATAATATACTTTATTTTATCCCCTTATGGTTTGAGCACAAAGCACTTTGCCACCCATGTGGTTAAATATTGTCAAAAAGGCCCCATGTAATTTTGAACCAAAATGCAATCGTTAACACCATTAACTATAAATATAAAATGACTATAATACCCTCAAATCCTATACATTTTTTTGTTTTTTGTTTTTTGGTTTTTGTTTTTTGTTTTTTGTTTTTTTTTTTTTTTTGTGTGTGTTTCTCCTCACACACACATAACATTAATTCAATTAAATCAGAATTAATTATAAAATTTTAATTATTTATTGTAATTTTTGTCTTTTTATTCTAATTCTAATTTAATTATATTTTAGATCACAATTAATCTTAAATATTTAATTATTTATTGTTATGCATAATTTTTTAATCTAATTTTAATTTAACTATATTTTAAATCAATTTTTAATTATTTTATATTTTTATTTAATTATATTTTGTATTTTAGATCAATTCTTAATTATATTTTAATTTAATTTATTACATATTAATATAATTTTAGGCTTGGAGAAAATAGGAATAAAATTATCTTTTTGTAGTATTAATTTGACTTTATTTTCCTAGAAAACCAAATCCACTCTTAAAAAATAGTGTGTGTGATACACCTTCGGTTAGTTTGGATAGACAACTAATGGTGACACTTTAATCTAAATCATATGGGGGCTTTTTAGCTATATTTGAACAATAAGGGAGTAAAGTGCTTTAGCCCCAAACCACGAGGGGTAACATAAATTTAACCCAAATTTTAATCTATCTTACCATAAAATTTTTGTATGATTCAAAATAAAGTTTATTGTGAAATTAGTATTTAAATAGTAAAATACTATCATTATCAATAAATACCATAATCACTATAATTGTTACTGTCACAAGTACAAATATTTAATAATTTTTTTTATTAAAACAATGAAATGATAATGTTAACATAGTAAAATTTTACTGTTACTTTAAAATAGAGCCAGCAAAAAAAATGATAAATTACATATTATTATAGCAAACTAGAGTAAATTTTATTATTACTTTAAAACAGAGCATAACAACCAATAAAACACAAGCCATATATTACTAAAGTAAACAAAAGTAAAATTAATATAACAATCAACAAAAATATCATTATTCAATCAGACTCAATAATAAATAATTATAACAAATGAAATACATATTGTTCAATCTTCAATCTCATTAAAGAAAACTTTCAACAATTATTCACTATTTCATCCAAAGAAACAAACAAAATACATATCTCTTGTATGGCTTAATCGCAAGTTTTGATCCAAACAATTATTCAAATACAACAAATAAGGTTCAAAATATAATAATTATTGAAGTTCTACACCTCGATCGTGGAGCCATCTCTTGCAATCTTGTAGAAATTTTCAATTTAGAACATTGAAGATGATATATATAGATTTTAGTAGGGTTTCACTACAACAAAATTGACTTTTTACGGCTTGCAATGCATGCCGTAAAAACTCTTTCACGACATGCACACAAATGTTGTTTTATGACATGCCATGGAAAGTTGAGCGTCATTTACGGCATGCAGGTAAAGTTGTAAAAAGTAATAAATTAAACATTAATGACATACTTTGTATGTCGTATATAACTTTTTACGGCATTTTTATCATGTCATAAATCATCATACTTTCCATGACATAATTTTGCATGCCGTAGAAGATTATTTTTAATATATTTATGGCATACTTTGTATGCCGTATATAGTATTTTACGACATTTTCTTGCATGCCATAAATCATCACATTTTTCACGACATAATTTTGTATGCCGTAGAAGGTCATTTTTAATATATTTATGACATGCCTTGTATGCCGTATATAATCTTCTATGACATTTTCTTACATGCCATAAATCATTACACTTTTCACGGCATAATTTTACATGCCGTAGAAAGTTATTTTTAATATAATATATATATATAGGAACATGACCTTGCCTAGATAATACTATTGAACCAAATTCTGTGTCTAGATAATAAATTGTACACAAAATAAACTACTCTCCCCACATTCCATAGAAAAATATCAATTGTTAATTTGACTGTGCCCCATCAATTAGTCGATCAGGCTATGGCTACTCTGTCTGTTGCATTTCCACCCCAATCATCCAAGTGTTTTTCAGATGCCCAGAATCTAGATAACTATTTTGCCTAGCCCATGCTAACCTAACAGATCTGGACAAAAAATCCATTCGTAGCAAGTTAACAACGCAAGCTACTTTAGCTCCCATCCCAGACCCTTACCTCATGCAAATTTATCAACTGATAATATTTTTTTTTCTTTTTTTTCTTTTTTTTTTTTTTTTTTTTAACAGCGAGCTTGTTTACATAATTAAAATTATGTTACTCTTCACATAGAGGATAGACGAGTAAAAATGATTACTTTTATTTTTTAATTTGAACTTAACATGACACTATTGTTGTTATCTTTTGTGCCTATGGTTTTGTTGCCTCTAGTGAAAATCAAGTCCGTAACTTATTAACTGTTTGATGGGTCTAGAACAAGGTAATAATTCAGAAATTTCAGAGCCAGAACACAAAGAAGAACCATTCTACACATTAGCTCTTTATTGGGCCAAAGCGGAAAGCAGAACCAATAAATTTAGCAAATTGCATCTCATTGTGTATTTCCATCATTTCACCAGAGGACGAAATTTCAAATTCAACCAAGAAAAAAGGGGGAACTAACCTCAATTACGCAGAAAGTCGGATGAATTAAATGGTTTACACATTCCAACTTGTCCATGAGATAGAATGTTAGCTTGTTTACAAAAAGCATCATTTTCCTGCTCATAGCAAGTGGAATTTGGGCCAAACTGATCAATTCCTGCAAATTTGGCTTCAGTTTTCCTTGAATCTGGCATATTAGCAAAAGCCAGATGGTTGAACACCAAGAAAAATTGCGAGCGTGTGCAATTTTCCTATTCAAAGATTAGAGCTGAATTAACAGTTGATAGGAAAGCACCATATGGTAGCTTCTTTGGGTTTGTATTCATAACCTGTGACATAAACCATGGAAGGAAAATGAACTCAGAAAAATGTGGAGTATATTATACAGTTTTACAGTTTTTATAGAAGTCCAATATATCTAGCAAAGCAAATTATAGAAAACCCAGAATATGCAAAACAATACATGTGTATCATATTTTATCCAGTCAATGCAAGATGCAAGCCAAAGCCTCAGACATAAAACCATAATTGTATGACATCCTACATAGTATCTACAACGAGCTTGTTCAACAATAAGAAAAGGAGGAAAAAAAACTGTAAAATTTCTCGTTAACTAATGTTCTATCTCAAGATTGAATAAGACTTATAGCAGAAAGGAAAGGTTTGGTGTGTACAAAACTTGCGCTAACCAGCAAACTGTTAGATGTACATAAAATCTAAAATTCCATGCACAATCAAGCATATACTGAAATTCGAACTCCCCAAAGCAATTCTGGAAACAAAAGCATTAAGACATAATTGATAAATCTATCCAGATATAATTTGCTTACTGATTACCTCTTCAACTCTAAATGCAAATTGTAGCTTCCATTGAAGTGTCAGAGTTTGGAAAGCAACAGAGCTAGTTGTTTATCAGATACCTTGACATCAACACATGCTCCTAGCGACGCTGCAAGTCTTGCAGCTAATTGATGCTTACACTGGCAGATGAAGGGAAACAAAAAGAAATTATCAAAACATAAAATAAAAATATAATAAATAAATAAACAAGGGATTTAGCAAAACAGAAATAATTGTCAAGAAAGTATGCCAAACTCACACAAAGCTGTTCTCCTCTATTTACAATGTCATAGAAAAATGAATAACAAGCACAGTAGTGTTCCGCGAAACAAAAATATTCCTCCTTCGTCCGAGATTCTCCAACAACCTAAATACAACAAATAAATGATAGTTCAAAATTCGCAAGCACAGTAGTGCTTAGAGCTACATGTAATCTCTGGATCCAAACCCAAGTAAATGAGTCCATTTCCAATGAAAGAAGAGGGAAGAAAACAATTTAAAGCAATTTAATGAGAAAAAAAGAAAACAAAAAAATAAAAATATCGCAAAACAAAAAAACAAAGACTCTTTCTGGGTATTGCATTGACCTCCCCTCTTGTTTTGAGAAAATATAGAAAATTCCACAATTTTAACATAATTACTTTGGATTTTCTTAAAGTTTTAATTCACATAACACAACTTAGTTTTCATACATGAACTTTTCTCACAAGAAAAATGAATTAAATAAAAGAAACAAAAGTAATAAATGATTTATTTTTCTATTAATCATTTTGGGATCATCTAAAGTGCAAACCACATGGCCTCTAAATCTCTTATGCAAATGTAGTATGTTGCATTACACTTTCATTTTAATCTTACCTTTCATAGGTAAAGTTTCAAATAATTATTGTCCCCATTGACAATGTCTAGGCTAAAATTGGGAGATAAAAAAGTAGTTTATAATTTTTTTTCTTATTTAGAATTTTTTGTTCAACACTCGGTCTAAATTGTTTTTTTTTTTTCCTTTTTTCTTTTTTTGGGTCACACGATAGAACATTTAATAAGTTAATAGAGTTAGATTATTACAATAAACTAATGTCACTCCATCCTTAGATATAAAAATAAATACGGCACCTATGTTTTTGCCCCTTTTTGTTATTGGATGTGTCCAAAGCTTCTCGATTAAGATTTGTATCTAAACTTCAACTATGTACTAAGTTGTTATTTTATATAATATCTTTTGTTTCTTGTTAAAAAAAAAAAACCAGAGACATCTTCCCAACCATCAATTGTTCTTTTGGTTGTGTTTACTTCTTCATACTCTCACCATCACCTCAAGTTCTGCAATAAAATGCTTTGCAGTACCCAGAGAAACAAGAACTACTTCTAGCAAGTGATCATCCTCAACCAGCTTCCTGACTTTTGCCTAGAAAAGCTGAATCTAATTATTCACAGGGAAGAATTGGTTATGGTACACTTAAACAAAGTGATGCTCTTTGCACTTCATGATTTCACTTACACTGATTTGATTTCATTTCCAAAATTTACAACTAGACATCTTAAAAAAACCAGAAACTCATATTACTCTATGCATCCTGCAATGTAATAGTGGTATCTTGAAGATTCTATTATCATAGATTTGATCATATAATCTTGCAAATTCTTTCAATTAATAATGAGGTCGCCAAAAAGTAAAGTAAACTTTTTAAGAGTTATGGCACATGGCTTCCTTTGTATTTGTGTTTCTATTATAAGACTTGTTAGACATATCTTTTGTTTCTATTATAAGCCAGACAGATTGATCAAAATGAAGATTAGAGCCAAAGAGGAGAGTTATTATTGGTTTAAGAGTCAAACCTAAGTATTTGTTTTTGGTATTTCCCCTTTATTTTATTCAAAATGACAAACTACCAGTAGATCTCTCTTATCATTTTGAGAATATACTGGCTGACCAATACAGATGGGATAGTATATGATTTCATATTGATCTACCAGTACAACTCTAACAACCAACGTGATAGATGTTCATTTTTTTACATCTGGCGATTTGATTTCTTCCAACACAAACAAATATACAAAACAACGAACCATTTCACAGCTTCTGTATTTTTTCTAAGTGTAACATAAATGCTACCATAAAACTGTTATTTCACAAATTGAAGTAAAATCCACAAGCATATATGATACTTGAATCATTCTCATTCATATAAAAAAACCATTCCTCTTAAAGCAATTGCTGAAGACACCCTACATCAAACTGCAACCTCACAGAGATACAAGGAAAATTTATGTAACAAATTCGAAAGAGGTTAATTCTATATCAGGATAAATGTAAGTACCAAATTTCCCAATTTTTGACTGAGAAAATATCACAAATGGCCACCAAAGCGCTATTCTGAAGCAATTTAACTAGCAATTCATACATAGAAGGAACCAATCAAACCGAACTGAATTCTAAAACCAATTGCTCAAACTCGACGGGAAGAGCTTGAGGGAGAGAGAAAGAGAATATGAAATTGAGAGAGAGAGAGACGGTGGTGCTCACCTTAGTAGACGATGGTCCTTGCTTCCCTCGCCGGTGCAGATGGTGGAGGCGGTGGAGCTTCGGAATCTCAAAATCGAAATTGCCAATCACTCTGAGATTGGATCTGAGATGAATCACCAATCGCTTTGAGATCAAATCAAGGCTGAAGAAGGTTTATTCGATCGGTTGAGAGAGATTAGGGTTTAGAGAGGGTTGAGAGAGAGAGAGAGAGAGAGAGAGATCGATTGTTTTTCAGTTTTTTGTGTTAGTTATTGTAATATTTTAAATAATTTTTTTTTTACTTTTCAAATTCAAATAATTTATATATACTTAAAAGAAATATTTTATTTTAATTTTAATAATGTTTTACTTTTTAATTTTTTTAAAAAAAATCACTAAATTCAAAAATATATAAAATTTAATACATTTCATATATATTATATTTTATTATTTTTTTTACAAATATTTTATTTTTTAGTTGTATTCAGATTAGGCACATCTAAAAAATAAAAAATAAAAAAATTATTGAAAGAAGAAAAAATATCAAATCAAGGTAATTTAAAAAAATAATAATTACAAATTAGTGAGAAGCCATATAAATATTAATCATTAAAATTATAAACGTTTTGATGAATGTGTAATTTTTTTTTTCAAAATCCCACTGGGTGCAATTATCCCTTAAAAGAGACGTTAAATTATAAAATAATGTATAAATTATTTTTTACGTTGTCCTCAATTTAGAAAATTTAAGGTGAGAAGTTTGGTTGGAAATTGTTAGCTTTTTGAAATCAAAAAAACAAAAAAAACAAAAAATTGGATTGAAATTTTTTTAATAAAAGTTTTCACGGCATGCTAATGCATGCCGTGTAAAGTTATAATATTTTACGACATAAAATGTATGTCATCTTAAGTACAAATATTTTATGACATATTTTTGTATGCCGTGAAAATATACATTTTTTACGGCATGCTTTTGCATGCCATAAAAAAAAATCAAAAAAATTCTGATTGATTTTTTTTTTTTTTTGTAGAAGTTTTCACGACATGTTAATGTATGCCATGTAAAGTTATAATATTTTACAACATGAAATGTATGTCGTCTTAAATGCAAATATTTTACGACATATTTTTGTAAGTCGTAAAAACATACATTTTTTACGACATACTTTTGCACACTATAAATATATGAATCAACGACTTACATAGTATGTATGCTGTTATTGACAAAACATTAACGGCTTGCAAAAAAAAAATGCCGTAGAATGTACTAACTACGACATGCATTTAATGCATGTCGTAAACATGATGCCGTAAATAGTTAGTTTTGTTGTAATGTTTATTACACTTTATAACCCTAAACTATTGTCAAATTATCTACTTAGTTCATGAACTATCAATTGAGTCTACTAAGTCCTTAAAATATATAAATCAAAGTCTATTTAGTCCTTAAACTATCGATTGAATCTATTAAATTTTTAAAATATTTAATTCAAACACATTTAGTCCCTAAAAGTATTACAAAAATAAAATATAAACCGATAAGTATGTAAATTAGTAAAAGACCATATCTAGTTAAAATTTTATTTCAAAAAAACTTTAAATTTTTATACTATCTTTGAAAAGTATACGTCAATTCTTATGGTGAATTTTCTTTATATGGGTAAGGATAATTATCTATAGCATTTTCTTACTTATCTTATACTATGGCTACGTACTTGTCTTCATCTAGAATTATATGTTAGATTTTGTTTATAATTTACAATTGATTATTTTTAAGTTTTTTTTTTTTTTTTTACTAAATTGTTTTTATATATAACTTAATTAATGTATTATGTTATTAGGCACTCGGTCCATAAATCTAATTTTTAATTTTCTTGATCCAAAAGTCCACACTTTAAAATATTTTGTTTATAAAGACAAGCTACTACAAAATGACCAACTTATCAATGTATATATATATTCTTTCTCAAACCAAACCCTATCAACCCACCTCTTTCTTTCTCTCTCTCTCTCTCTCTCTCTCTCTCTCTCTCTCTAAAACCCTCATCTCTCTCCTACTATGTCCTCATTTTCTCTCTCTCTTCCGCCGATCTCCTTCTGCTATCATCCTCTCCTTCCTTCTTCTCCGCCAGAGGCTTTTCCTCATTCGATTTAGTCATTGATAGTAGTAGATACTTGAGTCTCAAACCTGATGGCTTCATTATTCCACAATACATCTAGCTTTCTCTCTCTACTTTCAGTCGACCATGATGATCTTCAGTTTTGACCATATCTTCGACTTCAAAAGGTTGTCGAAGAGCTTCAATGTACAACTTGTACTTACAGGGAAGCAAATTTTGAAGTTGTATAGAGAAATAAGTGAAGTAAGAGAGAGAAGTAAGAGAGAGAGAGAGAGAGAGAGAGAGAGACTTTTTTGGTTGCCATTTTCAGTTTCATCATTTATTTATTTATTTATTTATTATTTTCATTGTCTTTTATGTTCATGTATGTATGTATATTCGTTATTTTATGCATATCATATGTATGTTTATGTATATTTGTTTTTTTATGTTCATATATGTATATTTTTGTTTACGTATGTATATATATGTATATTTGTTCATTTTTGTTCTTTTACGTATGTGCTAGTTGGACGCCAACACGCTCCGCTTGTGGGGTCTCACTATTGTGGGCAAAATGTATATTATTTAAAGAAAAATTAGATCAATTTGATCGAATTGTCTTCAGATAGTACAAAATAAGACATACAAAATCTCCATCTTGAAATTCATGGTAGTCAATTTTATTTATTTTATTTATTTTTTATTTTTTTTAACAATTGAAAAGAACGGAAGTCATATATTGCAGTGAATATGTACATTGAGAAGTTGTTTACAAAAGGTAACAAGAACAAAAAGTACTCTATATTAGAGTAATTATGTACAATGTGTATAGATGCATCCTTGTCTTTCTTGACGTACAATATTTTTTATTTTACGTGGTAAAGTTTTGTCATCGTATTTGAAGTTGTCATATTTTCCTTTGATGCGGTTGTATAGTGTGTTTGTTGTAGATTTGCCTTCTCTAGGAATGAAGATGATTTCACAATCTTCAAATTTTGTTTTCTTTTTCGGATGTTTCTTATAAGTTTCCATACGGTGCTACAATAATCTCTTTGTGTATTGTAAAGAATTGTTTTGATTAAGAATTTTGCATCACCTTCTGCCCATATCTTTGGCCATTCATTTTCTACTGCAATTTGTAATCTAGGACATAAAGCTGATGCTTCAGCATACTCTAGAGATTTCATTGGTATTGTGTCTTTGAAAGCATAAATGCAAATTCCTTCGTGGTTTCGAAATATTCCTGCACAAATAGCATCTACTTCTTATGGAACTTCTTTATTCGAGTAGATTCCACCATTGAAATTTAATTTGAGCCATCCTTCTTTTGGTGGGTACCAATATATGAGCTATGTTTGTTCTGTGGAGTGGGTAGAGGTTTTAGTGGATTCTATATGTGATGAGTAAATTTGGGGTAATAAGTAGTGGTTGGCATTTTCAAATGTAGGAATAGTGATGTTAGGTGGAGTGTAGTAGGTTTGGGAATTGTAATAATAGTGTGGGTTTGAGCAAGATATTGTAGGTATGTTTGAATAATAGTAATAATTGGTTGGAGATATATAACTGGTTGGTTGAGTATGTAGGAGATGTGTGTTGGAGTAATAAGTGTGGTAATTTTCAATTCATGAGATGTGGTCATGGTTGTCATATTGGGTATTGTCGTAGTTGGGTACTAAATTATACATTGTATTCATGCTGAAAGGTGTGCAGTTGGTATTATCCATGTTGGGATTTTGTGGAGAATTGTGATATGTAGGGTTAGGTAAATTGTGGAAGAATAATAGAAGTGTTATTAAACTACAAGGGAAATAGAAGAAGGTAAATTGCTAAAAGCAAAGGATGTGGCTGACCTAATTGTATGTAGCCAATGCAGATGGTGTTGGAAGTTTGACTGACAATTTTGTGTAATATCTTATTCTCTATGCAAAACCACAAAAAGCATATCAAAATGGGTAACAGAAATAATTTATATGATAATCTAACTGTTGAATGGTTAAAGGGTGAAATTTATTAACAAAACTTTATGCAACTTTTTTGATGAATGACCAAACCATGTCAAAACTATGCAAAATATCCAAAGCAAAAATCTTTGATTAATATTTCTATCATTTCCTTTAGTTTATGTATCTTATCTCATGTTTGGAATGTGACTAATACTATGAATATCATGGCCATTGAGTTGGTAAAACAATGGATGTGACATATGATATTGGTAATTTTCTTGTTTTTGAAGAGTAGCAATACCATGGGACTATGAATCCCAATCACTTTGGCCAAACCAAAGATGATACTAATAATCTGGAGATATGAGGACCCATACATTTCCTTCAGTCTGGCTTATCAAACATGGTCCAAAGACTAAAAGAAAAATATAGAACTTCTATAGCTTTGATTTCCTTGATTAAAAATAAATTTCAGGGTTGAGACCTAAATACACTGAATTTAGTTCTCATTTGATGGGAGTTGAATTTCATATAATACATTAGACAAATTAAGAAAATGAAAAAGGTCACTCTCAACACTTGTATGGTCCAACTATTGTTGAAATGTAGTCTTTCAGAACTGTATATATATATATATTTAAGGACAAGATATTGATCCATAATGCACTCAGGCATAGATCCATTTTTGTATTAATACAATCTAGATCCAAGAGAGATAGGTTTTGTGTCATCATGATCACTTCTAAACAAGTGCCATATGAGGTATTCATGTATTACGCCTTTTGATGGGAAAAAAAATATTCTTAAATTTCAATGGATTAAATTATTTTTCTGAAGTTTTAATAAATAAATAAAAAAAGTACATTGATTTTTGCTTTTAGGCCAAATAATGCTTACATTCTTAAAATTGATCCATTTAGTTGTAGCGCCCTGAAATAATTATAATAAGATCAACCCACAACAGATATTAAATAATAATAGATGCTTGAATATAATGTTCTCCCATTCATAAAGTTTCATCTGTTTACAAAAGTGTAACACATGCAATAATATATTCACAAGTCTTAATCCTGAATCTATAACATGTGTCATAGAAAAATATATTGAAATAAGAATTAAACAGATATAGTGATGCCCTATTGACTATAACTTTTCAAGACGATACTTGGTTGTAACAAAAGTGAGTTTAAATTCAATACAAATAAAGCCCTAGGCTTGTACAAAATAATTACAATATTAACAAAAATATAAGCTCTTGGCTCCAAGTCCTCCCAAACTATTGCCTTGACGAAGGCATCTCATCAACACTTGAAAATGGTTTTTCCATATAAGGTGAGCGAAAGCCCAGTAAAGATACCCTAACACAATGTATGAATCTTAAAAGAGTTATAAGGTGAATACATATGCAATGCTCATACCAAAACATTTTATATCTCTTTCCAAAATCATGTAATGCCAAGTTTACATCTGAATTCATGAATTTATTGCCTTTACAACAGAAAACAGGGCAGTAGATACAACACTGGGAATCTCTAGAACGTGTCTGTAAGTAGACCACAAGCACTACCAATTTGTCATTTTTACCAGTATTAACCAGAAGGCTCGACACCTATCCGCGCAGGTTTCTAGACTTTCACCAAAGACACACAAACCAATATAATACCACAACTACACTCCTATACTCCTACCTAGATTCACCAAATGTGTTCACTCATTTTTCTCAAAAACAACAACAATTTCAATGTGTTAATTATGTTACAATGCTCAATGCAAATGGATGAGAAAATAGTTTCAATTTACGTAATTCTCATGCAATTTCTACAACAATCATAGCTATCCTCCACCGATAGCTGAAAATAGATATCTCTTAACAGATAATTAATTTTCAACACATATATGCTTTCCAATATTTCCAAATAAGAGTGATAATTCATATCCAACTCCACCATCATCATCATCATCATTGTTTTAATTCCATAGAACCAACATTAATTCCATTTCTTCTTTACAAAGATCAAATTCTCACAATTTAGGGCAAAAACCTTTTCTTTAAAAAACAATTTCCATGGATAAAATCCACTATCTATCACAACTCAACCATTTTTACAAAGCCACAATCATATACAAGAACCCATTTTGAAAACCCCTCACTTGATTTCAAACCAAAACCCTAGATTTGTTCAAAAATCCCCAATATCAAGATTTCTTTAAAAAGACAAATAAGTAAGTTAAAAATCATACTAAAGTGTGAAGAAATCCTTACCTCAAAAACAAGGACGAAGAAAAACAAGGGTTGAAACTCGACAAAGCCAAAAATGAACTTTGTTCCAATCAAATAGAAGCTCTAGGTGAGCTCTACCTTTTTCTCCAATGGGCAAGGGTTGAGAAACCATTAGATCAAGGTGTATTTAAGGGTTAAAGATGTTTTCTAGAGAGAGGAAGAAGATCTGATATTATGAAATGTTTAGAGAGAGAGAGATATGAAAAAGTGACTCAAAAAGTGACTTTACAGACTGATATACGCGCAGATCCTTCGAGCATAGGAAGGGTCGCTCGAGCAACCAAACACAACAAGTGAGACCGCTCGAGTGAACAAAGTACCACTCGTGTGAAGAACACCACCCTCCCAGTACTTTTGCAAGCCTACAAAAGTACTGAGAGTTCCAAAAGACAGCTCGAGCACAAGAAGGATCGCTCGAGCCAAGAATGGCATACTCCAAGTAGTTTTGCAGACCTGCAAGAGTACTGGAAGTTCTCAAAGTTCGCTTGAGCGTAAGAAAGTTCGCTCAATCAAACAAACAAAAATCTGGGCAGCATAGTTTTGAAAAGACTAACTCCCAACTTGTTTCAAACATAACCAAGACACTCCAATAACCAAACTCAACAAGGAATAAGATGAACAAATATAACAAGGGATCTTAGATCCAAGACAATAAATGGGTTGGGTCTAAACTGGAATCATTATATATATGGTTGAGAAAAAGTAAGACAAATGGATAAACCACAATTACATGTTCCAATTTCATTCTTTATTAGTCAAGAAAAAAGAAAGAATAGTTAGTTTAACAATAACAGAACAACAAACAAGTGTTTAAAAGCAATGTATATAGACCAATTGAGGAATTTTCTGAGTTTACAAAGATATCAACTCCTAAACCTCATTCATATGCATCGATAGTACCACAACAAACATTTGAATACCTCTTTTTTCTTTCTTATTTCTTCTCCCTTTTAAATACTTATCTCACAAATATTAAATACCCATCTCACAAATCTTAAATACCCAAATCAGCCACTCCAAATATTGCATGCCATCCTATAACATACTCGCAATATATTTAATTCTAAAGGTAATACTGTTGTTAAAAATTTTATGTACGCCAAAAAAAAAAAAAAAATCTGTCTGTAAAATAAAATAAAGTGTATGATATATATTTAAAGTTGATATGGTGTAAACAATATTCATGATGCATATAGTCTGTTCATTTTATTTTCTACTTAAAAAATTATTTTTACATTAAAAAAAATCCAAAATCTCTCGATAAATATAACTTGTGTTGAATTAATAGCATGAAGTTGTCAAGATTTTAGAACTCTTTGATTTCAAAGGTAATAAATTTCATGTGAAAGGTTTATTAGTAATTAAACCGTATGTTGTTCTACGTATTTGAGAACTAAGGAGTCTTGAAAGTTTACTAAGAAAATGTTCAAAGCAGTGAACTACAAATCAAATTACGCAATTTCATGAACTAATTGGTTAGGAAATACTCCAAGCAATTCATACTAACCCTAATTATAATACCTTAAACGACATATTTTAAAATCCTGACAGGAAAAAAAGCACAGAAATGGACTTGACTATTTCTGAACTATATTTCATATCTTGCTCATTGTATTCTACAATATAGTCTTTCATCTTAATCACATGAAGAAACCATAGATATCTTAATTTGCACAATAAATTGCCAACTAAAATTTAAAAACTTGAGAACCATAAGTGTCACGACCCAAACCGACCCCTATAGGTTTAGCATCGTAACCAGCCAACAATCTTGGAATTACCGAAGGCCTCCGAACAGATTAAACAAAAATATAGGGGCTAACAGAAGCAAATAACAAAATATGATATCCATAGAGCTGTGTAGACATACGTTAGCCCCAAGGTTATTCAAATTTAAATTCATATTGATTTTGAATATTGACAAATATTTTGATTTCATTTTGTCATTCAAAGTTTTCAAAATAAAAATATACAAATTGTGCTTTAATGGTTATAAAAGTTATATGATTCTATAGTATTGTTTTTCAACCCTTCAAAACAAGAAATTAGCACTTGCATGCACAACAATATTCTTTCTTAAAACAGGCACAACGGTCGACACCAAAACAATAAGGGTCGACACCAGAAATGAAGCTCAAAATGCCTAAGTGTTCCAACTGCAAGGGTCGACACCAAAACAACAAGGGTCAACACCAAAATTCAGTGTGCAATCCAGTAACAAGGGTCGACACCAAAAACAGCAAGGGTAGACACCAAATTTTAGAATGCAATCCAGTAGCAAGGGTCGACACCAAGAATGATAAGGGTCGACACCTGGAACACCTGAAACTCAACTCAGAGAAGAAAAGAAAGGAAAGGGTCGACACCCAATCTGCAAGGGTCGACACCTATAAATCTGGGTTTAAAAAATTCCACTTGCCAAATTAGATCCAGACTGTTGCAGATCATTTCTTAGCCACTTTTTCAGATTTGTGTGCAGAATACGTCATATCTTCTGACCATTGAGCAGATCCTCTGGCACCATATCTTCTCCAAGAAGTTAACTTATGAGGTTGAGCATTAAATAAAAAGCTTATGCATTTAATGAATCCTCTCTTCCTAAGACCTGCTTACAGTTTGCCTTTTTCTTGCTCTGATCAAACACAGCTGGAGCAAATCCTTCATGATCTTCTCCAACGGATAGGAGATTCAAATCTTCTCTCTCTAACAACTAGAAGCCATCAATATTATAAATATGGAGGTCTCCGTGTTCATTCAATACACTTCTTTAATACAACAAAGCTTAAAGCATTCAAGAGCAATCTAGAGCTTTTAATATACTCTATTTGTACTTCCATTTTCATATTTGAGTGAATCTTAAATTATTTGAGAGCTTACACTTTCATATCCATATTTTGTGAGAGAATATTTGTAAAAGAGGATAGTTGTACCTTTTATTCTTGTTCCTTATTTTTAGAGTGACACACTTGTAAAGTGAGACATTTAGTTAAGAGGTCCTCAATAGATTGAAGTAAGTCCTTATAAAAATCTACAAGCTAGGTGAAGCTTGGTGGTACATCTATTCATAGTGAAGAAATTTTCAAGGAGGTCTCTTGAGGAGTGGACGTAGGCTGGTGAGCCGAACCACTTTAAATCCTTGGGTCGAGCTCTTCTTTCATTTCCTTTTATTTTCTATGCATTCATTTTATTGCCATCTGCTTTTAACCATTTAGTCTTTGCAAATTTATTTTCAGACCAAATTTTTAATTACCCAATTCAGCCCCTCCCTCTTGGGTTGCCTTCCTAAATAACAATTAGTATCAGAGTCTCGTCTTTAGTATTGTGACTTAACCATCTTAGAGTGATCTATGGCAACCCCTAGCTCCTCTCTTCCTGAAGGTCAAGCCTTAAACAAACCACCCTTCTTTAATGGCACAAATTTCAACTATTGGAAAACCCGCATGATTATGCATATTCAATCTCTTCCCCTAGCTCCTTTCTTCCTGAAGGTCATAACAAGGTTCACAAAACTTGAATACATCTTAGTTCGGGAACCTCCTCAGGAGGCACTATGGTTGGCTGACCAAAACAACTCTCCAGGCAGCAGCTTATGCCTGGTCACGCGCCTGATCACCTACATACATAAATACTACATTGAGCTAGAGCCTAGTGAATAATAACAGAGTAAAGGTTTTCATGAATGATGTTTGTAACAGATTCAGAAATCAGAGTTCAGAGTCAGAAACAGATTCATATTCAGAGTTCACAATCATACATGGTACATCCAATAGCGCTAACAGAACAATTGACCAATTTATATGGGACGTAAACAGTTGACTCAAGTGCACAGAGACGTTAATAAGGATCCATAATAGTCGACCCATGATCACATGTGACGTACAGTTGACTCATGATTACATGAGACGTTCAGTTGAATCATGATTACACGAGACATATACAGAGTAGATAATAGATATCACATGCTACTAAGGATGCCACGAATACATTTCAGAAATTTGGACAATCATTCATCCATACAGAAAATAACATTTCAGAAAATAGATCATTTCATATCATCAGAAAATAATTAAAGTCAAACATAGCTTTACAGAGTTATTACTCACAAATAGTTCTAGTAGCGGAATAGTTAGAACAGACGGATCAGACAGCCTATGGCGCGTGACCTACACAAACACATAATGCATACAAATTGAAACACACATTCGGAAAACACTTAACTTGTTTTTTTTTTTTTTTTTTTTTCTATATTAGTGTGTTTCTAATCCTTGTCCTCATTAATATGTCTTAATTAAGGCTTAGGAATGCCTAGGATGCATTGAGGATGCCAAAATGTAACTTAAAACACTTAGTCAAATTTTCAAAAACAGGGCAGTTTGCTTAAGTGCAACTTCGATCGCTAGAGCGGTTTGCAAGGTCTGCAAAAGTACTGGTTGCATAATTTTTACGCTCAACGGTCGCTTAACAGTCGCTCGAGCCAAAGCTTAACAGTCGCTCGAGCCAAAGGCTGAGTTAACAGGGTCTTTGCTGGAGCACAACCTTCCTACGCTTGAGCGGATGATCAAAATGTAAAGGTGGTCACTCGAGCGCAGGTTCTGCCGCTCAAGCTAACCCCCCAAAATCTACAAAAGTACTGGGAGCTCTCATTCTTCGCTCAAGCGAAGAGCACGGATTTTGGAATTTCCAAATTGCTCTTCCAATTTCAAAACTTAGTTTTAAACCTTCAAAAAAACATCTTTTAGGCCAAAACTTAGTAAAACATTGAGAAACTCATAGTACATAATAAATTACAAACCATTTCGCAAAATCAAGCCCAATAGTTTTGCCAATTGTACAAAACAAAATTTGAAACTTAGAGAACATAACTTGCATGTAATGTCATGAGTTCCAACCTTCCAAAACATGATCAAATGAGTCATTAAGCTCAAAAACATGTTGAATTCTTTTAACAAACCCAAGATATGAACATGCATGTGAGAATTCTTGTAGCAACTTCAAAACTTCATGATATGCACAGGCATGCATGAATGTTCTTCTTTCCTACCCTTTTAAGTTTAATTCCTGTATTACACTCTAATTCCCTTTTGATTTCACATGTAAATGAGCTTAAGGTTACAACTCTTAAGCTTAATTCATGCATTACACTCTAATTCCCTTCTAATTTCACATGTAAATGAGCTTAAGGTTACAAAATGTGAGTTGAATTCTTACCTAGAGTCTTCAATTAGCTAGATTTTTGCACAATCTTAAAGAATTCAAGCCAAAGCCTTCAATTTCTCTTCAATTTTGACACTTTCTCTCTCTAAAAGTGAACTCACTCACTCTCTAGAATACAATATTAGATTTTGCTCTCAAAATGGTGAAGTTGAGCTCAGAAATGAGTTAGAGACTTAAACAAACCACATTTATATAAATATAATGGCTTATTACAATAATTAAAACATTTGGCCAACCAAACATAACTTAATTAAGTAAACTAAGTTAGTTTTTAATAAAATTTGCCACATGATTCTAAAAATTCTGAATAACATATTGATGTAACCAATTTTGGTTTCGGAGGCTAATAAGGCTTTCAATTTTCAGATCAAAGTAGAATTCCAGACAGATATTTCTACGAGTAACAAATAGAAAACCAAATAGCACTCAAAATACACAATTAGCACATCATTCCATTCTAAACACTTAGTTAGCATCCTTAATTACAGATTAGTTGTTAATTACGGATCGGGGTTGTTACAGTCTTCCCACCTTAAGAAGTTTGGTCCTCAAAACTTGAGTTACCGTATATATATATCAGATGCAAATCATAGTTACTATATATATATATATCAGATGCAAATTAGATGCCTTAGGTTCACACTGTTTTCCATTTTCGAAAGTGGTTTCCTCCACATTCAGCTTGTTACAGAGACTTGATTCATTTCCCAGTCATTCAACATTTCATTGTTCAATTTGGTATTCGATTAAGCAATCCACCACGGTTATTCAAAGTCATTCGGAAGTTATCATCTATACGAGGCAAATTCATGTATTAACCCCATAGCAGTGAATGTAATTCTGAAGTAATCATTCACATACTATTCATCAGCCTCAGTTTCCACAGATTCAATTGTATTACACGTTAATACAGAAGCAGTCATTCACAGAACATACTGATCACATATACTTCCAAGTAGTCAGGTTTACAGTCAAACTAGTCTACTGTCAACCAATCCATAATATCAAATTCCAAGTATAGTAACACGAAAACAACCATTTTAAAAAAAATAATAATCTCATAGTAGTAACAATAATATCGGAGTAATTAATCACGTGTCATACATACAGTATTCACATATTCCCAGAGCATAAGTTACAAAATCCTATAATTCCATTCACATGTGTTCCCAATTAGTTATAGACATATGGTTAAAAGCTATTTATAATCACATAGTCTACTATTGACAGTTCACATTCTTCATAAGTGTTCAAAGTTGATTCAAGTTCTCAGTCGATTAGTTCCCGCAGCAACACAATCCGATCATTCGGTTATAAGCAATTCATAATCCCCTATAACGTATCAAATCAGATAATGGTTCTCAAATTAGGTAAAGGTCTCCTCAGATCAAATCAAATGAAAGTCCTATCAGATCACATCAAATGAAAGTTCCCTCTGGTCAGATCAAACAAAAGTTCAGAGCGTGTGTCATCAACTAAAAGTTCTATCAGTTCAAACAAAGGTCTCATTAAACCAAAGTTCTATCAGATTAGACCAGATAAAAGTTTTATCCCTATCATTTTTGAATGAAGTACATTTGGTTCTATAGTTCATACTCCATTCGCTTAGGTGCATAATCAATAGTTCCATAGTTGTTCTAAGTTCATCAGTTATGAAAATCACATCAAAGTCATGTATCATAATAGTTCATATCGAAGTGTTTCAGGTCATATACAATGTGGTATTCTCCAAATAAGTTCACATGTAGGTGCACATGCATGTAGTTGTTCATAAGTATCATAGTCAATATACCAGTTTCCAAATAAGTCTTTCATGTAGGCATACAATACACAATAATGTATCATACAAAGTTCCTCGATGGCAGATAATAGCGAGTTATTATGCAGAAGTTCCAAATCAGTCATACAGTCACTAAAGTATAGGTTTACTATCTGGGGTGTTCAAATAAGTTACACAATCATAGAGTCATAGTTCCGATGGTCTAGTTAATAAAACAAATAACATGACAAATCATTCCGAGCAAAGGTATAGTTATATATGCGCATGTCTAGAATCTAATAATATTCTCAGTACGGATTCACAAGTTCAATGTACGGATGGATACAAAACAGTTTCCCCAGATACGATAGTTAAGGCAATGATTCATAAGTTTACTCAGTCTAGATACAAATGCAATAGATACAAAGAGTGTGTCGAGTTTGAATCAATTAACGTTCCAAGCAAAGGTATAGATATATGTAAGTCCAAACATTTTCCATATTACAGTCAATCATAATGTGTTCCCGTGTCCAATCATTATAGCATAGTTCAAAAGGTCATACATAACAGTTCATTTTAAATTGTTGCAATATGGTATAAAGATCTAACCCAGGAAATTCTCATTGTTCACAAGTCCTAACAATTTCCATGGCATGGGTGATTCGTCAAATTCATAAAGTTTCAAGCATCTTACATATAATTTACATTAAGTAGTAAGTCTTCAAAATAGTCAATAACTAGAGTTCATAACTCTAATAATTGAAATTGTTCAATCAACATGTCCACAATTTATATTAAGTTAAGGAGTGTACAATTCCCACACGAATTCCCCCATAAACATTTGCACATAATTAAGGTAATACCTGCGTCAGTCGTTTCAGTATTCCGAGCATTTTTTGGAACTAGGGTATAAACCTTCCTTGTCTAAGATTGCTCCCCTTAGGAATAAAAATTGTATTTGTTCTAGATGCAAGAACAGAACCAGTCATACTAGTATTAGGCCTATTGTTGTTCGGATGAGCTTGTGGGCAAGATTTAGCCAAGTGTCCTCTCTTTCTGCATTTAAAACAGGCTTCAGATAGGCGGCGACAAATGCCCCAATGTTGTTTCCCACATTCTCTACAGATAGGTATATCATTGTTCATATAGCTTCCTCGACTTACATTGTCAAAGTTCTCGCCTTAGATTTTTCATTCACGGAGGTCATTGAATTACTGGTCAGTTCAACTTTCTGTTTCTTACTCTCACATTCAGTTGATGAGGTTGACTTTAATATTTTCAAGGCTGCTATGTTTGCCTCAGACATCAGTGCTCTATCAAGGACATCTACGTACTTCAACAATTTCAAAACACCAGCTCGGTTAAACACATTTAAGTTAAGTCCACTTTCAAATTTTCTGACCTATTTGTAGTCAGTGTCTATCATGTATGGTGCATATTGGGCTAGTTCTATAAATTTTGCCTCATATTCAACCACAGTCATGTCACCCTGCTTAAGTTGTTTAAACTCCAATACTTTCCTATCTTGAATGCATTGGGGAAAATATTTTTCAAAGAAAATTTCCTTAAATCTATCCCATGTCATACCTTCATTATTATTTCGTACTAACATCCACCATCTCCTAGCTTCTTCTTTATATGTGAATGTTGCCAACAAAACTTTATGTGCCTCAGTACACAGAAATACTTCAAATATTTTCTCAGTTTCTAAAACCCAAGCCTCAGCTTTCAACGGTTCAATACCCTCTAGAAATTCCGACTACTTCATTTTATTGTATTTCTATATTAGAGTTATCATATTATTATTAAAAGACTCCACTTGTATTGGAGACGGCGAAGGAGGTAAAAATGATTGTCTTTGTTGCTATTGTCTCATAGATTCGGTTAAGGCTTCAACCATTCTTTCTAACCGGTTAATTCTAGCATCAAAAGATTCAGATTCGTCCACATTACTTGTCATTTCCTTTTGTCTATACATAAACAGGGTAATTATTAACATAGGAAAAGTTCTCACTTAAGCACTATACATAAATTATTGTCCTTTCCTTTTGTCTATCATTACTATTTAAGGCATACAAATATAGATTGCGCCATCAATTTTGGTTATGCTATGACTTCATCCATTTTGAAAAGGATTTTTTGAACAAAATCCACAACATAAGAATCATCTACATGCCAAAAGAAATAACACAACCTCCATCCACTGGCATTCAAGCAGATATCTCACTTAAGCACTTAACCTCATGATATAACAACAGATATGGTAAGGAACATACGCATGCAATATGCTAAAGCTTAAAAATTCTCACTTAGTACTCTAAGGTGAGTCCTAAGACACATGCAGATATGCATGATCTTATATGTAAATTACGAATGCAATACATACATAACATGCATCTAGGAGTCCGAATGCTAGGATGTGACATGAGTATCATCTCAAGATTTGTGCACGTATTCATCTTTGAAGATAGCAAATTCCACCAATACGGATGAACCAAACCTGAACGCATGATAAATGGATGCAATATGCAAGTATGATAAAGAAGACATGATGCAATACCGAAAGTAGGTAAATAAAAAGATTAGAAAGAAGTGGGGTTGAAAGATTAGTACAACAATTCGAATAAGAAAATGTGAGAAGAAGAAGAGACATTATTACAATAATGAATCAATTCAGTCGAGCTACTGCAGAATCTAATGAATCATAATGAATAAAGAAAAGAAACAGTCCAGGAGCTCCAGAACTGCCCATGGGAGCATTCCCCATAAACTGTCTGTTCTGTTCTTAGAGAAAGAATGATCAGCTAGACACAAACTGAGTTGGCAAGTGGCCGCCAAATTTCTCATCCAGCTGGTGAATAGGTCAGAACAGAATTCCAAGACAGAAGCTAAAAGGGCACCTTCTGGGGGAAAGCTCAACCCCTTTGCCTCCTCTATTGACAAGGATCACTCAAGGAAGACACAGATAGGCCAAAGCCCTCAACAACGATAGAACAAGATATATACAATAGATATTTTGTAATAAACCAACGATTAAACGGATCAAAATCAAGAACAAATTCAAGCCCAGTAAAGGAGTAGGAACCTATATCTTCTCTTACATTAATACCCAAATCTATGCTATTAAATGGAGAGCGTAGATTAATGCAAATCATTTTTTGGTGGAAGCTTTGCTTACTAAAACAAGGGATTCATCAAATTTATTGAAAACTCCTCATCTAGTCATAGAACAAGGATGATAATTGCCCTTTCTATGTTCACAAATGATTGAGAAGGAAGGTTTCAACTTTTGTTTTACTTCCAAAAACTCAATGAAAAAGAGGAAAGCACCACTTGTCAACATCAAATCCTATGGATCACCCAAGCAATCCCATGGAACAACCCCTAGCACTCATGGTTATGGAGTAAGGAGTTGAACCACATGGATTAACACACTTGAGAGATAGGATAAGTGAATATAAAGGGTGTCACAATAAGAAAAGCTACTATACTTGTTGAACTTGTGAATGGATAGCTAAAATTACTCCCAATCACATCCACAAGGATCCAGAAACATATGACAACTATGAATTTAAAGCTAAGAAAAGTAGAGAAATGACTATCAACTCAATGGATGGGTGGCTAAGGTACTCCATCCACATCCATGAGGACTTACAACAATCACATAATTGAAAATGGAGTTAGAACTAAAGAAAATGTAGGAAGAAGATGATCAAAGAAGCAAATGGTTCACCTCTTCATGAGCATGAGTTCTTTTTGTTCACAAACTCCCTTTAAGATCCCTCAAGAGCTTTTAGGTGTGTTCTTTAATGTCAAAAGTCCTTTATCCAAAGTTTAGGATCAGGCTTTAATGGAGGATTTAGTGTTAAAAGGTGAAGGTGGTAGGTAGGAAGTAAGGGAAGAGGAAGAAGGAGCCGTCAAGCCTTGTTATGCCTTAGCCAAGTTTTTTGACCCTTTGAAATGAGATAAAGAGCTCTATATATAGAGCTCAGGTCATAAATATCTGAGATATTTGTGGTTGGTAAGCAAAACAAGCTGAAATTTCAAAAAATGCTCTATACCCGGAACATTCAGTCAGCTGAGCTTCCTGGCAATCGACCGAGAGCTTTCGTAGCCAACCATCATATGGTGTCTGGTCAGCCAGCGGGCACATCATCGAATCAACAAGAGTAGATTATCTTGAATTAAAAGGAGAAACAAGTATTTCAGAGGATTTCATCATTCCCATTCACTTCCATTATATTCTTCGCTCAATTTGTTTGAAAGAATACAATGCTTTTATTTTGAAAATATGAGCCTCAGAACATTACAGGAACATTTAGAGCTGCACCACTAAACTCGTGTTTGAAAGAAGTTTCCATTTCGGTCGAAAATTATTTTGTCTAAAATAGGCACCGGATGGTTTAAAGCTTGATCCTTAGGCTTTTTGACGCAGAACTTATAAGGATTAACACATATCGTCTTCATCTTCGGGAACTCAAAAGGGAGCTCCCAAGTCTCAAGGCTAGTAAAAAATGGGGTGTCTACAGAGATCATGGACATGTTCGCGTGGACACCATATGATATGTTAAAGGTCAACCCCAAGGTCACTTGCCATAAATTGAATGTCAACAGATCGATGAAACCAGTAATTCAGAGAACCAGAAGACCTACCCTAATCCATGTAGAGTCATTGGAAGAAGAGGTGAAGAAATTGTTGGAAGCACAAGCTATCTAAGAGGTCCATTACCCGACATGGTTGTCCAACACAGTAGTGGTCGAAAATAAAAATGGGAAGTAGAGGGTTTGCATGGATTTCACAAATCTGAATAAGGCTTGCCCGAAAAATTGCTTCATATTGCCAAAAATAGACCAGTTGGTGGACGTCACCTCAAGGTTTGGCAAGATGAGCTTCCTAGACACATACCGAGGTTACCATCACATCACAATGTATGGACTAGATGAGAAGAAAACTGCATTCATTACTCCTAAGGGACTCTACTGTTATAGAGTCATGCTCTTTGGATTAAAAAATGCAGGGGCAATATACTAGAGATTGGTGACCAAGATGTTTAAGCATCTAATTGGAAAGACGATGAAGGTCTAAATCGACGACATGGTTGTAAAAAGTAAGGAGTCATTAGATCATCTAGCCGACCTTAAAAAATTAGACATCTTAAAGGCAATTCAGCTTCTGCTAAATGCCTTCATGTGTGCTTTTAGAGTAGGATTAGGTAAGTTCTTGGGACATCTGGTGACAAGAAGAGGAATTGAGGCAAGCCTTGACCAGATCAAGGCCATACTTGACCTAAAGAGTCCAACAACAGCAAAGGAAGTACAAAGCCTAACAAGAAAAACAATGGCTTTGAATTGATTCATAAGCCGAAGCTCTGATAAATTTAGACCATTCTTCCAGTTATTGAAGAAAGCCACAGATTTCATATGGACAGAAGCTTGTAAGGTTGCCTTGGCTGACTTGAAGAAGTACTTAACCTCCATACCCTTGCTATCAACTCTAGTTCTAGATGAGGAATTGTTTTTGTATCTGGCAGTTTCAGACCACGTAGCTAGTGCGGTGTTAATTTGAGAAGATGGAGATGAACAAAAGACAGTTTACTACATAAGAAAGACTTTGGTAAGTGTAGAGATGAGATACTTGCCTTTAGCTAAATTGAAACTTGCCTTGTTAATGGTGGCAAAGAAATTGAACCGTTATTTCTAGGCTCATAAGATCATAGTGCAAACTGAGCACCCATAAGAAAGACTTTGACAAGCCTCATAGCACGATGGTCGGTCGTTCTAGGTCAGTATGGTATAGAACACAAACCAATGACAATAATCAAAGGACAAGTCTTGGCTGACTTTATTGTCAAGTTTACATCAACTATGATGCCAAGGGCAAAGCATGTGAACCTTGGCTTTGGGGTGGTAGAAGAACCAAAAGAACCAGAAGGGACACAAATGACAGTCCAAGCCCCGAAACCAGCTGAGGGTAGAGGAACCCAGAAGAAAGAGTTTAGGCAACCAAAGCCATACGACATTTACATCGGCAATTCCTTCTGTCTCTTTGTTGATGAAAGTTCAAATCGGCAAGGAGCGGGGGCAAGTATGGTTTTGATTTCACTGGATGGATAGATACTGGAGCAGTAAATCAAATTGGGATTCAAGACCTCAAAACAATGAGGCAGAATACAAGGCGTTGATCGCAGATTTGAAGCTAGCAGCAACGGTTGAGGTTGATAAGGTGGTCGTCTACTATGACTCCTTACTCATCGTTAACTAGGCAACGACCGAGTATGTTGCCTGAGACAAAAGGATAACGGCTTACTGTAGTTAGTTTCTCATGATCCTCAGAGGGGTTTAGTCTCCTCAGATACAATAGCCCTACAGTTCAGACTCCCGTGGTTCTGAATCTGGTTTCACAAGTGCAATGTGAAATAGATTAAGCACAAATGAGAATCCAAATCTGGCAAATCTTAGAAAAATCCATTTATCATCAAAGATGCCAGAGATGGATTGCATTGCCAGATTTCAGAGTCGCCACCTAAATATTTTTGGAAAATTTAAGAAACCCATGACTCGTGCCAAGGCCACTTGTCCATCATCACCAAAGTGTCTCAGTTCAAGAAGTTAGGTATAAGAGGGGAAGGTCATGAATTGAGCACCTCACTCACCTAATCAAAGATTGGCCTATACTAACCATGATGTGATTTTTATGTACATTATATTCTCTTGTTCCAATTATTAATGCTAACTTACTATATGAGGCACACAAGTATAGACTAAGTCACTCACTCTGGAATGCTTTGATTTCATGTTTGTTTTGAAAATGTTTTGAATATGTAGCACTTGAAAAAGTGAGCTCATATGTACCTCAATCAAATCATCCAAACTTAAGCGAAAAAGTCTTCATCGATAGGCATTCAAGAGATATATCAAATAAGCACATAGCCTCATGGTAATATGCTGGATATGGCAACGCAAACATACATGCAATATGCTAAAGCAAAAACGCTCACCTAGTACTCAACCGAGGCAAGCCAATATAGAAGGAAATAATTAAAAAAAATGCATGCTCTAATATATAAGTGGCTAATGCAACACATACAAAATGCAATTACTAGGTTCGATTTATTAACATGACATATGGCGTAACTCAAAGCATGCAATAGCGCACGTATTCAATTAAGTAACAAATAACAAAAAGGTTAGAATGATGAACCGAACCCAATGCATGCAAAAATGGATACAAGGCATGGCAATGATATGAAAATGTAAAACATGATACTACCATTATAAGCATATAAATAAAAGGGAGAAAGAAATGAGGGTTAGAAGAAATACACAAATATTGCAAGTGTGCCCTCATGCAAGAGGGTCAGAATGTGTGTCCTAATTAAACTAATTATTACAACACCGAATAAATTAATTTAACTAGCTATTACAAATAACTAAATTTCACTAGCTATTACAATTTCGAATGAATCTATTTAATTTAAACATACTACTATTAAAGCATTAATTTTAAAGGACCACGAGAAATAAGGTGTCGCACGTGCACAAATGAGAACGTCCTCCTAGAAATCTCTTTATTTTACTACCAAAAATTGTTCTGTTTGCAGTCAGAAAATTAAACTATTTTTGCCCCAACTTATGCTCTGTTCTGCCATGAAAATGACATTGCCTATATAAAATACGGTGGCCAGCCGACCTTGGAAAGTAGTCGACTAGATGGAAGGGTGGCCGGCTGGCCACTATTTTGAGGTTATGCCCTACTGCCACAGAAATGAAAAAGAGCAAAAACAGAGTGTTTCCAAGGGATATTTATCCTCTCTGCCTCTTCCTATCATGAAACTGATCAAGGGAGGAGTAGACTCGATTCATAAACCATCAATTGTTACAAAGTTGTTGCATGATGATCTATGAACCGATAGGACAAAGGCTTAATAAATGGAAATTAAAGACCAACAAAACCATCACCCTATCATGGAGTTACCTCAAAGGAAGTGGTAAACATTATTTCTTGAATCATCAACATCACTAAAGAGTATGTAACGACTCAAGATGCAATAGATTCAATATAATGTCTTATTGAACCCAAACCAATTTTATTACTCTTGTTTACCACTTTTAATCTAATTTTATTAGCCTCTTTTATATTACCTTGCAATTCTTTATTCATTTTGTCCAAAAGTGATCATTACGTCCACTAAGCCCAAAAGCAATAAAGATAAGCAAGCATAACTTAACCCAAGAAATGAACTCTTCAAGTCCTGTTCTTCGGGGGAAACTACAAAAAAGGAATCAAACCCATTTACGAGCGATAATGAACTCGAGGCCAAACCTAAAAAGGGCGATAAAGACCGCAAATCCAAACTCGATAACAAACTATAATGAAGCCTTTCTTTGTGATTTCCAAGGGTCTAAGTTAGAAAACTAGTCCCTTAGAAGTAATGCACTGATGATTAAGAGAGGTATTGAACAAAAGATTGTTCTTAACATAAGAGAGATGTAATACAATCGTAACGAATCTCCAAAGGGATTAAACCATTTAGCACGTGAGAGATCTCTTTCTTATCCTTTTAATGGTAATCTAGTGTCGAATACCACTCTTAATCAAAAGAAACAAAGAAAGGAGGGAGATTGTAGAGATGAGTATCCAAAGTTGATTATTACAAAAGTGAGACTATTTACATGAAAACTAGGTAAATAAAACAATCAACTCAAATGGATTGGTGTTTATGGCTTAAACACACAAATCCATGAGGACTTACAACATCACAAGAATAATATTCAAAGAATAAACTAAATAAACAATTAAAATAGCCACAAAAACTAAGAAAATAGTGCTGAAATCATTTTGAAAGGCTAGAAAAAGTAAGAGAACAAAGCTAGTAAGCAAGCCTAAAGAAAGGTGGCTAACCCCTTCACTTTTTACAACTTCAAATAACATATTTTTGCCTCTGAAAATAATCCAAAAACATCCTAAAAACAGTGGCTAAAATTAGAGAAATAAGTTGAAAGAACAAAAATATGAACTATGGGATAAGGTTCAAGCAAGGGTGATTAACCCCTCCACCTTTGGTAGCTCTTAAATCACAAGTTCCAGCACCTAGAACCAGTCCAAAACAGTGTACAAATATCAAGAAAAAGTGAAGAAAAGAGTGATGTAAACAAAGACAAAGATGGCAAAGGTTATACCTCTTGAAGAGAGGATGTTCTTGGTTAAGAAAACTTGATTCAAAACACCCTCAAACTTCTGAAATAAAGTTGAAATCTCAGCAAAAGAGGCAAGTTCTAAGCTCCAATGGTGTATCTAACTTGTATCTATATTTGGAAGGGTAGAGAAGATTTTTGGTTTTTTTCAAAAGCTGTTGGAAATTTATTTTGCAACCTTAAAACCAAATGGAAGGCCCTCTATTTATAGAAAATGAACTTCTCCAGTCAGAAATATCAAGAAAAAGATAGCTGGCCAACATCTCATGCATGAAGATAGTTGGTAGTTAAAAAACATCTGCCTATGCTAAAAGTGGCCATCTGTCCACTTTAATTGGCCAGATTTCTTATCAATTGGCCATCCAGCTACTTGAAAAAAAAAAATTTGTTTTTAAGCCCGACTTCAAACAGGCATATCTCCCTCTTCCGGACTCAATTTTAGGTGATTCTTGAGTCTAAATTGAAGCCTCAGAAGTCTACTTTCCAATGGTGTGGCCTCATATCTAAATTTGAAATGTACAAAGAGATATGCCTAATTTAGTGAAGGTTGTTCATTTCTTTCTCAATGGTTTGGCGCTCAACCTTTTCCCCAACTAGTTTTCTTCTATCCCCTCCTATTTCCTTCAACTTCAAACCTATAAATAAGATGTTTTTAAAGATTTTTCAAAGAGTTTACCTCCTTTCCATTTATTTCCACTTTGTCCTTACTCAGTTTACTAAAAAGTCCAATATTTTAATCGAAATGCGAGCCTCAGAATATCGTAAAAACATTTGGAAAAATATTTTGAAAATAGGGTTTTAAGCTCTAAAATAGTTTTGCCAAAATGGGGTGTAAGGTTTGGGATTAAAGCTCGAAACCAAATTCTTTTGCTGAAGATCCGAACGATTTGCATAATGTAACTTTCATCATCTAGTGCTCAGAATGAAGCGCCCAAGTCTTAAGGGAGGTAAAAAATGGGATGTCTACACTTACACATCAAACAAGTTATAATGTTGTTAACCCAGTTCAAGAGTCGTAGACTTCAGCAAGTTTGCTGAGAAGACAACAATCTTGCAATTGCACTAGCAAACTTGGCCTCAACCATAAAGTTAGACTCTCTCAGAACCATTATGGTTGATTGCATGTTAGGCCCAAGTGTTGAGTCTTTGATCACGGAGTACGAAACAATGTACGTTAAGCTAGATCTAAGCCAGATGGACCCTCTTGTCAACTTTATAAGGGATGGCAGGTTACCAGAAGATAAAAAGGAGATGCACAAGGTTAAACGCAAGTTGACAAGGTTTTGCTTGTCGGCTGAAGGTCATCTCTACAAAAGATCCTTTACTAGACTGCTATTGCAATATGTACACCCATTTCAGGTGGAAGACTTGCTGTTTGAGATCCATAAAGGAGTTTGTGGCAGTCACGCAGAGGGCATATCATTAGCCAACAAAGCAATTTCACAAGAGTACCGGTGGCCCTACAAGGAGAAGGATGTAGAGGCCTACGTCAAAAAGTGTGAGAAGTGTCAAAGGTTCGCACCTCTGATACATCAACCAGCTGAGGATCTGAACTTGGTGTCCAACCCTTGGTCATTTGCCTAGTGAGGGATGGACTTGTTTGGGCAATTGTCGAAAACTACTGGCTAGAGAAAGTTCCTTTGGTGGCCACTAATCACTTCACAAAATGGGTGGAGGTTGAGCCGTTAGCCAAAATCTAAGATGTGGATGTAAAGAACTTCATCTAGAGGAACATCATCACAAGATTTGGAATTCCGAGAGCTATTGTGGCAGACAACGACACCCAGTTTGATAGTAAGCTTATTAAGAATTTTGCTCCAAGTGCAAGATCAAGAATTATTACTCAACACCTAGCTTTCCACAAAACAATGACCAAGCCAAGGCATCGAACAAAACTATCTTGGATGGTATAGAGAAGAGACTAGAAGTTACTAAGGGCAAGTTGGTTAAAGAACTAGCCAATGTTCTATGGGCATACCACACCACACCGAGAAGATCAACTGGAGAAACTCCTTTTGCCATAGCTTATGGCATAGAGGTAGTCATACCTTTGGAAATCAGCATTCTAGGAATTAGAACTCAGGCAATGGTAAATGATTTGAGTCTAAATGTTACACATTTGGCCTGCTAACATACATTTTATTAGTCTATTTATTTTTACTATTTTATAATCTTACATATTTCTGTGTGTTTTTATATATTTTGAGTGTTTGTACACAAATTAATGTAAATAATACATTTTATATATTTTAAATATTATTATGTGCACTTTACGAAAATCGGGTAAATCATTCTCACCCACTCCACTACCTTTCTTATTTCTTCTTGTTTGTTTGCAGGTTGATTTTCCTATAAAAAAAAACGAGGGAGGGGGGAGCTAAGCAAGCAAAAAAAGGAGAAGGCACGAGCTAAAGCTCTGCACGAAAAGAAAGGAAAGAAAATAAAAGAAAGGAAGAGAGAAGGGGGAGAGAGATAAAAATAAATAGTGGGAGTTCATAGAGTATTCTTTTTGTACAGTCATTGTAATATTAGTATGAGGAACTAACCTCTTTATCTTAGGGCTAAAATGAAACTTTCATCAAGTGATTGGGGTAGTTTGTATTTAGTTTTTTAGAATTTTAATTGATTTGGGTACTGTTGCATAACTCAAATTTTTATGCAAATATTGTTTTATCAAATTATATGTTCACTGGTCATGAATTCATGTTATACAAATGATTTTCATGGTCGTGTAGTAAAATTGTTAAACGAGTCATGCATTAGCCTTAGTTTAGTGGTGACGGCCCGTGCTAAGCGAAGATAATTCGTGGCTTTTTATTTTAAAACACAAATCTTTTTAAGTGATGTGTCCCGACCACGATACATTGTAGTACCCAACTCAATGATTTTTTACAATCTAAATACAATAAGCCCCAATTACAAGGTTAGTAGTGGATTCTAGACCCTTAGATTTTCTTTTTCTCACCTTTTATTTTCTAAAAACCAAATTTTGAATTAAAACAACTTGCCCTAGTCTCTTTGGTTTGAAACCCATTCTCAACCGCTATTCTACGTAGTAGTAGTTGCTGCCAATTTTTATTCATTTTATTTTGGTGTGTAAACAACCGCATCAGTAAACAGGACAAATGAGGCTTTTTTAGCCTGAGATTTGGATCTCATTAAGGAAAGAAGAGAGTGAGCAACACTTCGGCTGGGGGCATACTGTAGACACCCCATTTTTTATTGACCTTAAGACTCAGATGTCATCAATTGAGCCTCGGTGATTGCACATGTTGTGCTTGTTTCGAGGTTTCGGAGTTCTTGGCTGAGAGCCTCACCTCCGAACCTCGGGACTCTTTGTACTTTGACTCGGTCTGCGAACTAAGTCTTGTTTTCTCTTCCCAGAGGGAGGGAGAGGTCTTGTAGACCATCTCTCAGTGGCCATAGACTACTTTTCATGGTCGTAGGCCACTATTCCCGTTTGGAGACTAGTTTCTGATTTTCGGAGCCGTCGGTCGTGCGCCTCGGTTCGGGACTGCTTAACATTCTTCGTTTGGCACATTTTTTGGAAACACCTTGTTTCCTCTGTCTAGAGGGACACTGTGGTCCGGGAGACCACTTTTGTGGTCATACGGCACTTTTTGTGCTCAACAGCCAGTTTTCGAGGCCCCCAGCCGCGCGTCTTGCCTCCCGAACTCTCGTTTTGCATCCGTGTTGGTCCGTTCGGGGCACAAACCTTGTTTTCCTTGTTTCGAAGGTGGTACAAGGGTGAGAGACTAGCTTTCTCCTTGGAAACCACTTTTCTCCCCGCCAGTCGATTTTTTGGTCGGGAAACTGGTTTTCTTGGTCTTTGGGCCACATTTTCTGGTTTCCCACCCCACCATTGCCTTGCTTTCAGTGTGGAGACCACCAATTCCCCCTGCTGACCACTTTTTTTTTGGAAAACTAGAAAAAGTGGTCAGCCGACCACTAAAAGTAGCAGGCCGACCAGCTTTTCTGGTCGGCAGCTTTCCTTCTGTTTTGGCAGACTAAGTGGATGCTAGCTGTGCCAGACGAAGGGCACAGACTATATCCTCCATACACGTGTATAGAGGGATTGCATCCATGTTTAGCTTCTCCAAGAAGCTGGAACCCCTTGTTTCTTCTATAAGAGAGGCTCTCCCTTTCCTTATACCAGGTTTAGAAAATTTCCTAAGGCTTGAGCATATATCTCTCCATATATCTCTCTCTTTCTCTCTTTATATTGTTGTTTTGACTTCACACTTGTGCACACAACCTCTCTTACCTTATAGCTGAGTTGCTGGAGGGTCTTGAGGGAGCTCAAGAGTTGGTTTTAGCTCAGGAAATTTGCTGGTGTTTGCTGAGCTTCAAGGGTAACCTCCTTTCCCCTTTTTTAGCTCTATTTTGATCACTCTCTTAGCCATATTTTCATGCTTATTTAGGCTTTGTTTTCAACTGAAAAAAGTCTTTTTTTAAGTTGCTTAAAATGTTTGTTTAAGGCCTCTTGGGTGTTGAGGGTCTTCTACCCTCTTGCATGCTTTATTTGGCCTTATTTTGTGCCATGCCATGAGGCCTTTGAGTTAACCCTTGCATGGCCTTTTAGCCACTAAAATCTAGTGGATTTTCAGTGGTTGGCATGTGGTTTTGAGGCCCTAAATCAGAGAGGGGTGGCCCTCTCTCTTTTGGTCTTGTTTGCTTGCATTTTTGGCCTATCAAAGGAGCATATGTTTTCATACTTTCAAGGCTTGGTTCAGGCACTTTTTGGTGACTTTTAGGGCCTGCCTAGACTCTTTCTATGGCTGGTTTGGTCACCTTGGGTTTGCCTCTTGCATGTGTAGAGTAATCCCTTTTGTGGCTTATCAAAGTAGCGTGTCATTCTTGCATGTATTGGTCATATTTCAGTGGGTTTTTGGTCATCATTTGGCATGCCATGACTCTGTTTTTGGCTGGTTTGGCAGCCTCTCACATGCTTCATATGCTTGTAGTGTAAATCATGTTTACTAGCTTAGAATGCATGATGTTTTGGCCCTCTATTCTAGCATATTTTGGCCATGCTCCAACCTGGTTTTCTTCATATTTTGGGCTGCCTTAGCTCTGTTTTGAGGCCTCTTGGTCGAAAGATGCTTGCCATGCATGCATGTAGTGTAATAGCCTTGACTAGCTTCGAGTTTTGAAGTCCCTTGCATGCTTAACTTGAGGTATTTTCATGTTTTGGCATCATTGAGCATGATATTTCAGAGTGTATAGGGCTGTCACACTTCCATGTTTTCCACTCTTTAAGTGTCCTTGAGAGTTGTGCTTTTATACCCTATTTTGTGTGCCATTGCATGAGCTTCATTTTTGTGCCTTTCAAGCCATCATCCCAACTCATTTTGCTACTGTTTTGGGCCTACATAGGGTCTATTTGGAGTTGGTTTGGCCATTTGAGCATTGCCTTGCATGCCTATAGTGTAATACACTTCACTAGTTTCGATGCTTAAGCCATTCAACATGCATTACATGAGTTGTTTGCATAATTCGAAGTCATTTTGTATGCAATTTCAGAGCTGAAACATGTGTCATTGCACTCCATATTTCATCCTTTCAATGCGTTTGGAAAGTTGTGTTTTGTGTCTTAGACTTGGGGCCGTTGCATTGTGTATGATCATATGTGTTTTGATGCCTTATTTCCATCATCTACTGGCTACTGATTTGGGTGTGGCTGAGGCACATCTATTTTGGTTTAAGTCCATTTTGCATTGAGTATGCCATTGTAGTTCATAGCATTGAGTATGCCATGTTGTCGCATGATTGATCATCGCATTGTGCATGCCTTGTTCATCTCATTGTGTATGTTAGTTTCTACGTGCCTTGTGTATGCTAAGTGTCATGTGCATTGAGTATGCCATTGTTAGTTCATAGCATTGTGTATGCTAGTTGCATGTTTGCATGTTATCCCTTGCATGTTTGCATGACTTAGTTGCATTGCATTAAGATTGTATGCTAGAGTTGCATTGGTGCATGCTTGCTTTGCATTTGTGTTTGGAATAGGTGTTAGTCCAAACACGAGAAACGAGGGACGTTTCATACTTGAAGTGATGAAACATGCCTCGATTCCCGGTCGCCGACACTCTTGACTACCCATGACGGAGTTGTTGGCTTTAGGTGCTTGTATGTGCATTCATTTCACATTGAGTCGTGCAATTCGACTCCTCGGCCATCATGCATCGAGATGCGTGATTGGTGGCCCGAGGGTCAAGGACTACACTCCCTTAAGCTTATGCAATGATGGGGAGAGTGGTCGTGCACACATGTGTTGCGAATACTTTGCCATCTCTCTCTCTTGCTTTCTGTTACAGAAAACTAGAAACCAAGGACAGAAACTGGTCGACCTACCAGATTTAGTGGCTGGCCGACCACTTTTTCTGGTTTTTCACCACAAAAGTGGTCGGCAGGTGGTCTCCAAGGCCAATAGCAAGTCGGCAGCCTTCCCACAGATTCCCAGGGTGGAGTTTCAGCCTTCTGGAGTTTTGTGCAGTGTTTTGAGGTCAATTGTAAACAGAGGCAAGTCAAGGCATCACGAGGGATTTCTGAACAAGGCGACTCGAGCATGCATGCATCCTTTGTCATCCAAAGCAGAGCTGAGGCAGCCTACATCATTTAGTTTACATGCTTATTTAAATTGCTTACTTAGTTAATTTGTTGATTAATTAGAGTTGTGTAATAATTAGCTGTAGCTTATTATTCATTCTGTTGTGTAAATAACTAGTTTAATTAGATTAGCTTAGATTAGCTAGTTGGTTCTGTTTTATTCATTCGGACCCTCCGTCGAGAGGGCGAATTTTGTAATAAGTGTGCGTGTGTGTGATGCATGTCTTCCAACCCCACGTCTTTCTCCCTTTTACTTACCTGCTTTTGATGGTTAGTTTTAGGGCATGTTTCAATTAGCATCCTTATGCTTCGCATGTTTACTTTCATTCATCTGTCTTGCATGCACCGGGCTCGGCGCATTATACTAACTGCATTGTACTTCAATTCCAAGTTGAATACATGTATCAAGTTGTATCTCACCTGACATTTTAGAATAGTCGAGCCTATCTTAGTTGCATTTTGCATGTGTTGCATTAGACATTCTTGACATAGTTAGGATCATGCATTGATTACTAACTAGCTTCTTTTTTGGCTCGGAGTACACTGTAAGTGTTTATGCTTTAGCATCTTGCATGAGTGTGAGTATTGCCATGAGGCTATTTGCTTATGTGATATAACTGCCTGAATGCCTGTGGTAGAAGGTTGGATTACTTGAATTGGGACAATTCATTGATTGCGAGTTTTTAATCCACTTGAGTGGCAAATCACCATGTTTTCTAAGCCCACTTGAGGGTGGCAAAATCCGTATTTTAGCCTACTTGCGAGTAGCAAACCATTTTCAAAACGAATATGCAATGCTTTGTTCCAACTTAGGTAATCTAGTCTATACTTGTATGCTGTGCGCATCACATAGTAATTCTAGGTTAATAACCGAAATAAGAGCACATGTGTTTTCAAAAACAAGATATCATGTTAGTAAAGGCCAATCTTTGATCGGGCGAGCGGGGGTGCTCATTGCATGACCTTCCCCTCTCGTACCCAAGTTCCTGAGCCGAGGCAACTTTGGTGATGATGGACACGTGGCCTTAGGCATGAGTCATGGTTTCTTAAATTCCCCCAAAATAAAATATTTAGGTGGCGACTCTATATCTGGCAAAGTAGTCCATGTTTGGCACTTCTTTCTAAAAATCAATTTTTCAAAACGATTCGCCGGATTTAGACTCTTTGGTGATTTATCGATCTTGCATTGCACTTTGTGAGATTAGATTCAGAACCGTGATGTTGAGTCCGAACTGTAGTAAGCCCAATGAACCAAACGGAATTTTCCCGGGACGTTCGAGCGCGTCTACACATACTAGCAAAGACTTGCACGAACATATAACAAGAAAGTTAACCCCATGGAATTCAAAGTTAGAGACCTTTTACTGAGGAAGATTGACGACAATAAAAAGGATTCCAAGAAGGGAAAACTTGGTCCAAACTGAAAAGGACCGTACAAGATCATCTCGATTACCAGTGCAAGAGCTTATCGACTGGATGATTGCGATGGCAAACAGTTGCCAAGACCATAGAACAATAGTAACTTGAAATTTTTCTTTCATTACTTTTCTTTCTTTTCTCTTTTGATATAATTTAAAAGATGGTTAGCCAAAGTATTGATCAATAAAATACTAGCTTGAATTTGTTCTTTACAAATTGTTGTTGAAACTTGTGTATTTACGAGATTTCTATTAGAAAAGTAGACAGTGTTAGGCCGATGTGATGTTCCAAGGAGAAACTAGACGTTTAACTTAAGCTTGCCAATATGATAGAGATAAGCTAAGTTAAAGGGATGTTTCAACGAGAAATGAGACGAAACCAGCCATGACTTTGCCTAGGGGGCAATAATGTCAGATAGCTGACTTAGCTAGTTTATGATGAAAAGTTGAGGTAATTAGTATTGTGAAATCGGTGCACTAAGGTTATGCCTTACATGTTTTGTTTAGACGAGCTAAACGCAATGACATCAATCATGAATGCTTAAGTTTGTACGACTTGGGCAAGATTAGGATGCCAGTTCATTAATGTGAAAATAAGTAGTAAATTACATTCACATCAGGGGGCAGAGGGCACGGATGAGACTAACTCTGAATTTGTGATCTGAAAAGAGTAGCAGCTGATGAAATTTTCATACGGTTTATTATACTCGAGATGATGTAACCCAAGGTAACCATGTTGTCCGAGAAGTGATATAAGTCGAAGATGATACACTTGGAATTTTTTTAAAGAAAGTTTTGACTTGTTATTTGAAACAACAGTTATACCCGAGATGATGTAATCCAAGGTAATCGTGTTGTCAAAAAAGTGATATGAGTCCAAAATGTTGCAACTGGAAAGTCTCTTAGAAATAGATAATGAAGATATAGAAGTAAAGGCATGCATCAACAGAAGTAAAGTACGAGAGACAGGCAGATAGTGAACACTTAGTCAAAAGAGTTGTGCATTCATACAGCAAAAAGTGTTGTTTTAGTACATCAAAAGGCACTTCAGCCTCGAAGGATAAGATTGTTCGTTGTTCAAAAAGAAAAAAGAAAAAAGAAAATACAAGACAAAAAATGGGGAAAATCTAAAGTCTAGTCTTTTGATTCTGTTTCATTGATCTCCTCTTGGCTGTTGCAGCTAGAATATCTGCATCAATGGTCGGGGTGGCAGCGACTTCGGCTTCAGCGTCGCTGGCCTCCTTGTCCATTGTTTTGAGGGCTTCGTCAATTTTCTTCTTAGCCGTTGGCTTCTCAACTTGCTTCAAAGAAGATGTACTCTTACTAACCTCATCATTGTCTCCAGTAAGGTCAAGGACTTGGTCATTAAGAATGGAAGATTTGGCCCCTGCATCAACCTCTTTTCCTTTTACCTCTTATTCCTCCTCGTCGCCAGATTCATCGGATGGGGACGGGGAATAAAGGAATGACAGCTTCAGTTTGGAGAGGTCCCTATGTGGTGAGTCGTTAGAGATGGAAAGCGTGTTCAAAGCTGCAGTCCAATCAAGATAGTAGCCTTTGTTACAAGATATGTTCATCTGCTTCTTGTATTGATCTCAAACGTCAACCTTGTCTTCCTCGTAGGCCTTCTCGTCAACCGCCTTGATTTCTTGGTCCTTGGAGGCTAGGGCTTCGGCCAGATTCTTTTTGGCTAGGGTAGCCCTCTCCTCGACGGCCTTAGTTGTGGCCTTGACTTTCTGCTTAGCAATCCTAGAAGCCTTGATCTTGTCTAATTAACTCTTGATTGTAGCCTCAGCTTTGTTTAGTTGATAGAAATAGCCAGTTGCGTCCTGTGTCTTTTTTGTGAGGTTTTTCTTCATCAACTCAGCCTTGTAAGTGAAGGCATGGATGTACTGGATCACCTGCAAACAAAAGGATATAAGTTAGCAAAAAAAATGATTAAGTGTTGAACGTTGGACAAAGTAATGGAAAATAGCTTACTACAATGGAGTTTCTCATCATGAATACGAAGTCATATTCACTGAAGTCCTTGATGGCATCCATGTCAACTGAGAGCAACAGTGCAATGACGAGGGCCATAGTGATCTCAGGTTGGTGAGATGCACTTTCCCTGAGTTGATGGGTCGGCTATCAATAGAGATGTTGGCGACCCACGTGTCTGATGGGGCATTAGAAATACTAGACTTCGCAAGCTTGGGAAAGGGGCTTCAGCAAAGTCTATAGCTAGCCGCTTCTCAGCGGCCATCTTTGAAATGGGCAAACTATCCTCTGGATCCTTCTCCACAAATGATGAAGTGACAGTCACCTTAGCCTTCGTTTTGGCCTTTTTAACCCTCTTTTGCTTTTGGACAGAAGGTGGAGATGAGGTTGACCGGATGGTGACAAAATCAAGGATGCCGCCAAGGAGGTCCTCTACAATCACTACCTTGCACACCATCTCTTCTGAAGTGGCAACGATCGTTACACCGATGCTAATTTTGAATGATAGAAGAATGATTGGGGATTCACTAGATCGTACATTGGTAATTCAGGACATCGGCGCTTCTTGCTTCTGGTTCTTCCCGCAGGTGCATCGGATAGATGACAGTGACATTGGCGCTGGGAGGGCAGAACATGACTTGATGAAGTCGAGGTTGATGGTTGGTTAGCTAGGTCCAACGTTGACCATTGATCAAGTCGAAATGAAGTGGTAGGAGTTATTGCTGACAAAGGAATTCTACTCCTTAACGGGACATTGGGGAGAGGTGACTTCTACATGGCTATGTAGTTAAACAGGACTGGGGCACCACATATCTTCAATAGTAAGTCCAAGAGCCGTTGAACGTCGGCTCTAGGTACATAAGACTTTTGAAAAGACTTGTTGGTTGTGGGAGCTCTGCAACATGAAAAACATTGATTAGAAATTTAACCAAGTGTATGATGCTAGACAAAGATAAAAGACAAATGTGTGTTCTAAGTGTGTGGGACTGACCCTTGTAGTCACCTAGAATGCTTCTAGGCACAGGGTAAAGGTGTAAGCTGTCATCTAAAGAAAATTCCCAGTTGCCTAAGATGATGAGATAGTCTTCCCCAGCACCCTTGTTGGAGTCTAGAAGGTCGGCTATCATTTTGTAGGTTGTGGATCTTGGTTTCAAATAATATGAGGTGTCATTCTTAGACCGAAGGGCACACATAATGTAACAACACTGGACATCTTTCAGGTCTAATTTGGCCCTATGATGGTGGTTCAACTCGGTAGTGCCGTTGATAATACAGAAGATGTTGATGGCTAATTGCATTGGGTTCAGTTTCTAGAAATGCATCATTTCTCGGAATAGAATATTAAGGAGGAACCTAACTCTACCTTCTATGAAGGACACTACAAGGAATGTCATGTAATTGTCCCCAGGCATGATGGAGTCATTTTCACCAGCGAGTCTGATGTGGACGTCGACTTGGATATCGAACTCTCGGCAAAAGTTTTCTATCTTAGTTGGGGTGTTTACCCTTCACTTATGCATACCCATAATCTCGAGCAAACTGTGTTTGGTGTTATTTGCCTAGAGTGTTTCTAGTTTTCGAGATATCAGAAAACTAAGGTTTCTAAGTGTCTATTCTAGGTGTTCTAGATTGAAGGTTCTAGGTAAACCTAGGGCGACTCTGAGAAGTGAATGTTTCTGTTTTCCTAATGTATGGCAAATCCCAAATTCTAATCTAAAGACAGATAAGAATGTAAGATATCTAGAAAATAGTGGAAAAGCATAAGGAAACACGAATTCAGAATTTGCAAATTATAGAGACCAAAATGCAAAAGTTTAAGAATGTACGCAAAGTTTGAAGAACACAGAAGAATGCAAAATCAAGTACAAAATGTGTGAAAATAAAGTGTGACATGCATATACATTGAGAGATATAAGAAATTTCAGAGGAAATATGCTTAAGAACACGAAGAAATAAAACTGAAATTAATAAGATTGAGGGACTTACGGGCTGTTGATTGGGAAATAGAGGTCAGATTTTGGTTCACCGAAAACAAACGACGCCCTTGATTAAAGCAAGTTGATTGTTTGGTCGTCGGAGATGGTGGATGGAGTGAGTTGTAGTAAGAGTTCAAGTAGAGTAACAATGGCGAAATGAGAGTAGAGAGAGAAAATCTAAGAGGAAAGATAGAGAATTGAGGATGAGAAATGAAGAGACGAAAAGAGAGTTAAATGCTTTTGTGGGAAAGAGAAAAGGCAGAAAAGGGAATGATTTCAAGTGCCTTGATAAATGTGCCTTGCTGACATCAGGCAGTGTGGTCAAAATTGAAACAACATGTCTATGGCATGATAAGTACGCACCAATGAGGAAGTGACACAAGGCTGAAACGGTTGAATTTGTTATGGCTTGACAACTCACGAATCTTGGATTCTTGGAGTTCTTGAACTAGCAGATAATGACCTCGGCAAGTGGTATGATCTCAGTTGAGATGATGAACTTGGATGAAGCAGAACATGTTGGTTCTTGATTCTCGATGAGTGGACACTTGAGTCCTTATTGCTTGATGCCGACGAGTTATGATCTCGGTTAGAGGGGCATCCTTCATCATGTTGTTTAGCCGACATGTTAAGAGAGTAGACGATGTAAATTCCATCACCTCAGGTTGCCGAGGTAATAGAACCTACGGGTAGTTGTAGGGACATATTTTTAGGGCTATCTATTTAGCCGAGGTGGTTGCCGAGGTACATGTGGTTGAGCCGAAGTGTCGAGACACGATATGACCATCTGGGATATTCAGATAGAGGATAAGACTCCTAAATGGCTTGAGGCTCTCTATTTGGATAGAGATGAGACTCTTAGAAGAGTTCATCCTAATCTGGATTAGAGGAGTCTGAGATAGAGGTTATCCTTAAGGGATAGAGTCCTATGAAATGATACTTCTAGAGGACGAAGGCACTGCTGACTATAAAAATAAGGCACCTGAGTGGGTCTAAGATATGCTTTTTCTTGTGAAGTATTTACTTGAATTATTATCTTTGAGAGATAAATTGACTGACTTGATCGTCGAAATACCTCGGGTGGACAAGCCACCGTGGTGTTTATTGCCTTCTTGTATGCAGGTGTTAGACTCTTCTATTCTTCTATGTGATCTACGGCTAAGTTATTTATATCTCAGCTAGGAGATCTAGTTTGGTTGTGAGGTCAAAAATCAACACCCACAGTAAGTAAAGAGGAATTTATGGAAAAAAAAAAATGTCTATTTGATATATACTATTATGATTCTTTTATCTAATTTTCATCGAAATCTTTTAGACAATTATTTTATTATTCCAATTTTTTTTTAGTAATTTTGGTGGAAAAATTTGATGTCAAATTCTTTATGTTTTAGTAATTTTATTAAATTTAAATGGAAAACAATTGATTAGAAATTGGGTGAAAGATTTTATTTATTTTTGATTTGATGAAAAATTTTGCCTTTCTTTAAATTTCATAAAAGTTTGATAAAATGATTGGAGTATTTGAAATTAAATTTAAATTTATATCAAATTTATATTTGATGAATGATTTGGTGAAAGATTAGAGATACTTTTAAATATTTGATATTGTTGTGCGACTTCCACGTTTGCTTTGGGTTAAAAATTTGGTTATATCTTTGAAATTAGAAAAATAAAACAACACCAATAGAGGCAAAAGCAGATTTTACGACTTTTATATTGGTACACACTGAAAATTTTTTAGATGTCATTCAAGTTCGATTACATAGAGGGAGGATTGATTAGAATCTTTAGTTGAAAACCTCACTCCAAAAATAAAGTAAGGGACCATGATTTACGACTTTGTTCATTCATTGAATTATTTTTGAAAATTTTAGGATTTACAGTGTGTCCCAATATAAAAGTTTAAATCATACATTATGTTTTGTAGTTCAAGAACTTTGTTTCATCGAATTATGTAAAAACTTGACATAAAATCTCATATTATAAAAGAAAAAAAGAAATTTTAAAATATTCATATTATTGTTTTTAACTGAAAGAAAAAAGGGGGAGAAAATAAAATATATGTACTTTTATAATTGTTCAAAATTTTATACTTTGAAATCGATGTATAATAATCTTATTATGAATATTATAGAATAGGAAAAATGTCGTGACCCAAACTCGTCCCTAGAAGTTTGGTCCACGACCGGCCTATACATAAGCCTCAAAACAGAATTTTAAAATAATATTTAACCATATATGGGGCCTTAGGCGGAAGCAATATCAATAAAAGACAACATCCATTGAGTTTGTGCATACATGATGGTTTAATTAGATTTAAGCATTTAAATACATTCCAAATATACCTATACAATCACAGATTTTATATAGATCTCACAAACTCTTACATAAGACTTAATAATTTATAAGACTCCCAACAATAAATTAAGGCCTCCACGTGGAGACATACCCCAGGTGACTTGGCAGACAAGCGAACCTCAGTATAACTCTAGTGTCAATCCCCGATGGCTCATCTACAAAAATATACATAAAACAGAATGAGCATGGCTCAGTGAATAATAGCAACTTAAGAAGGTTAATTGAATATGCAAAACCTTGGATAAAATAAATAGGCAGATACCAACCATATACAGGTCTTATCCATAACTATATTTCAATACAGTCTCAGGTTCACATATAATACAGAATGGCATCGGGCCCATATATAATACAGAACGGCTTTAAGCCCACAAATATGATACAGATTGGCTTTAAGCCCACATATATGACATAGATCGGCTTTAAGCCTAGATGTGATACAGAACATGTAACAACCCTCATTTAACTTAGCCATGCTTGCATACATCTTTGTATGATTTTGTCGCGTCATGTTGTAAATCTTGTTATCTTGCTTAGTCGTGCTTTGTTATGTGTTACTTGCCTGATCTTGTACCTTGCTTGGTGTGTAGCCGAGGTTGGTTTAGTCTAGTTCGCCCTTGCACCTTTGTGCTTGGAATTATTTTGGAACCACTTGGTTGACCTTCATCTTCACCCCGGCATGTTTGCCGAGATGTCACTCTTTGGGCCGAAGTGTTTAGAGCCAAGGCCGAGATGTTTTGTACTAGTGATCCTTGTCCTTGGGCAGGTTTGGCCTAGACCGAGATGTGGCACACCCAGGCCAAGGTGTGGCACAGCTTAGTCAAGTGCCGTCCTCCTTAGCCGATGTCTTTGTTACCACGTTGCCGAAGTTGTGACTCTAGCCGATGTCCTTGCTTGCCGATGTGTCTTGCCATCTAGCTTGTTGAGTACGCTTTGTCAGAGACTTGTCTTATCAATCAGTCACTTTTGAGCTGAACCAACCCGGTAGTGCCACGTGTCCGAGCTGTGTGTTAAGACAGCCGGCAGACCTTGAACCAAATCATTTTGTCTCAAATCTTTGTTTTAGAGAGAGAAGCTCTCAAGGAAGAAGGAAGAGTTTTAGAGAGAGAGTAGAGTTCCGAGCTTGACCTCCAAGGATCAAACCGTTGGATTCGAGTTTTGAGGTTTGATTCTTGCTCTCCTCTATTTGTTCTTGTTGTTTACCGAGCTGCATTGCGTGATTGGGTTTGTTTTTGCATGCCATGCATGGATTTGGAGTTGGTTCTTAAAGAGAAAAATAATATTCTTGTGTTCTTGAAGAAGATCTTGTTTGATCCGAATGTGTTTGGCAAGAACCACGTTTTGTGTTTGTTTCACACGATTTCTTGTGAGGGTACCCAGGTCCATGTTTTTGAACTCTTGGCATGAAATCTTAGTTTTGAATAAGCAAGTTATGATTTTGGCATGCATGTTTTTGATGCTCTTGATGATGTCGGTCCTTGCATTCTTCAAAGGGAAACCCAGATTTTTCCCGATTTCATTTTGTATGAGGCCATCAGGACCACACCTCGGCAAGGAGGTGTGGGACCTCGGCAAGACCTGGACGATACCCAGTGTGTTTTCCCGAGATAGGAAATAACGTTTTGACTCCCAGCATGTTTTGCTTTGTTATTGACTTGGATTCGGTGAGAGTGCCGAGATCATTGTGCGCATATAAAGCTTGTTTTGAGAATGTGATTTGTCGTGTGATTGTAGGACTTTGATCTTTGCTTTGAGCCTACACCTGAAGACCGAGGTGAGTGGTGCTTTTAATAAAGCTATGTTATACTGTTTTGGATAAACTTTGTCTTGCCTTGTTTTGATAAAAGTATTTGATGAGCATGAATGATTAGCCCGTTCCGATGTATCAAGTATAAGCCTTGTTTTGATGTTATCAGTAAAAGTCCCTTGTACTGGAGGACTATAAACTTTTGCAGTACCAAGAATGAAAGTCCCTTGGCTGGAGGACTATAAACTTTCGCAGCACTAAGTGTAAAAGTCCCTTGTACTGGAGGACTATAAACTTTTGCAGTACCAAGAATGAAAGTCCCTTGGCTGGAGGACTATAAACTTTCGCAGCACTAAGTGTAAAAGTCCCTTGTACTGGAGGACTATAAACTTTTGCAGTACCGAGTATGAAAGTCCCTTGGCTGGAGGACTCTAAACTTTCGCAGCACCACCTTGTCAAAAAGGGCTACGGGCCTAAGTGACACAAGTTTCGCATGTTAAAAAGGATATGGTCCTTACTTGAAAAGCTATCGTGTTAAAAAGGGCTACGGGCCTAAGTAACACAAGTCCCTTGTGCTGGAGGACTTTAAACTTTCGCAGTACCCTTGACAAATCGATTACGGATCGTACAGTCCCTTGTTGCCGATGTTAATAAGCATCCCTCGATATTGTAAGACTTGATTGATGAATACGGTTCATCCCTTGACTTGGTAAATCTTGGTTTGTGTGTTGCCGATGTTGGTAAGCATCCCTTGAGATTTGTAAGACCTGTTAGACGAATACGGTTCATCCCTTGTTTCGGTAAGTTTTGATGTGTCTGGTTTGGAAGGACCTCGGCTAATATTCGTATGGTTTGGAATGTTTGTTTTGCTTTGAAGGATTTCGGCTATATTCATGCAAAACCTTTATTTTTAGTACCATTCACTGAGTTCAAAACTCACCCTCTCTATATATATGTAGGTGATGAGCAGGACGGCGGTGACGCCTAGATGCATTTTGCAAAGCTTGTTTTTGGATTCTTGCCACGTCGGCTTAGACTTGCATTCATGTCGGGGACGACTCCTTTACGTCGGCCTTTTTGTATTTACGTCGGCAAATCTTGAAAATCATGCTTCTTGGCTTGTATTTCCTGTATTTTGTATATGTCGGCTGAGAAGCCTTTTGATCAAGATGTAAACTGTATTTTTTGTTATATATGGATTTGGATGTGAACCATATTGTATATGTCTTATCATTTGATCTAAGCACAGCACTCATGGACCACTCGCATTTGATTTAGTTGCTTCCGCATTTGTGAGCCCCATACATCATACTCTGATTGTGTTGTTTTTGATCGGTTGGCCTTCGGTAATTCACGGAATTACTGGCCATCACGGCACCATCCTACTAGGGTCGGGTTGGGGTCGTGACAGAATGGTATCAGAGCACAAGTTCCTTAGTATACGTTATTCACACACTTTGAGTCCTACAGAGCATAGGATTCCCTTAGGAAGATGTTAGAATTGCATCGTAGCGCTTGTTATTTGAACAAGGTGTGCATTGTTTGACTTGCCTATTTGTTACTTGCCTACGGGATTATTTGCTTATTTTGTTTGGAAGTCACACTTTGCATACTCATAGCAGCATGAGGAGAGGTAGACCTCCAGTTGGCCGAGATCAGCCCGAAGACAGATTAGACAGGCTGGAAAGGTTAGTTGAAGGTTTGGCCCGAGAATTGAGGCAAACAAGACAACAGCACGCTAGTGCTACTTCGACCCAGGCCGAACAGACAAACGACCGAAATGTAGTTCCGCCTCCACCTCCTCCAGTGCCGCAAATTCCTCCACAGCCAGCCTTATATGGGGATGGCACCATAGCTTTAATCAGGGAGTTCAAGAAAATGAAGCCGCCGAGATTCTCTGGGGGGATAGAGCCGATGAAGGCCGAGGCGTGGGTTTTGGAAATGGAAAAGTTGTTCGAGATTTTCCCCAGCACTGACACTCAGAAGGTAACATTGGCGACATTCACACTAGACGATGACGCTCGCAGATGGTGGGTGATGGTTCGAGGAAGCAATCCAGACTTAACCTGGACCAGATTTTTGGAGTTGTTCTACAACAAACATTTTCCCCTCAGTGTTCGAAACCGTAAGGCTACCGAATTTCAGACTTTGACGCAGGGTAACCGGACAGTGGCAGAATATGACCGCGCTTTTACTGAATTGGCAAGGTTTGTGCCTCACATGGCCAACGATGAATACATGAAGGCCTATAAGTTGATCCACAAGGGGTGTAAGGGTTATCTGTGTAGCATACTGAGTAATCAGGATGAGAGTGTTAATTTAGCCGACATTCCGGTTGTTAATGAGTTTCCCGACGTCTTTCCAAACGAACTGCCTGGCCACCTAGTTGACCGAGGAATAGGGTTTACTGTTGATATCACCTCGGGAACACAGCCGATCTCCAAAACACCATATAGAATGGCCCCAGCTGAACTTAGAGAATTGAAACTGCAATTACAAGACTTGTTGGATAAGGGATTTATTAGGCCGAGCACTTCACCATGGGGAGCACCCGTCTTATTTGTTAAGAAAAAGGATGGCACACTTCGACTTTGTGTGGATTACAGAGAGCTTAATAGGGTCACCATTAAGAACAAGTACCCATTACCTAGGATTGATGATTTACTTGATCAGTTGCAAGGAGCACAAGTCTTTTCTAAGATAGACCTTAGGTCGGGCTACCACCAGCTTAAAGTTAAGGCCGAGGATGTTGAGAAGACTGCTTTTCGGACGAGATATGGCCACTACGAGTTTTTAGTAATGCCTTTTGGAGTGACCAATGCCTCTGCTGCATTTATGGATTTAATGAACAGAGTTTTCAAGCCATACCTAGATGAGTTTGTAGTCGTCTTCATTGATGATATATTAATCTATTCCAAGAGTAAAGCTGAACATGAGAATCATTTGAGACTTGCCTTGCAGATTTTGAGAGACCAGAAATTGTATGCTAAATTTAACAAGTGTGAGTTTTGGCTTTCCACTATCTCATTTCTGGGTCATGTGATTAATGAAGAGGGTATCTCGGTTGATCCTAGCAAAGTGGAAGCCGTGGTAAATTGGCCGAGGCTGACTAATGTGTCCGAGGTTCGAAGTTTTCTGGGTTTGGCAGGTTATTACAGGAAGTTTGTGAAAGATTTCTCAAGGATCGCAGTTCCATTGACGCAATTGACTAAGAAGGGAGCACCGTATGAATGGACTGAAGATCGAGAATCAGCTTTCCAAGAACTGAAGACGAGGTTAGTTACAGCACCAGTACTTGTACTTCCATCAGGTAATGAAGAGTTTCATATCTATAGTGATGCATCGCATAAGGGTTTGGGTTGTGTATTGATGCAAAAGGGTAGAGTCATAGCTTATGCATCTCGTCAGTTGAAGCCACATGAAAAGAACTATCCTACCCACGATTTGGAGTTAGCAGCCGTTGTATTTGCTTTAAAAATTTGGCGTCACTACTTGTATGGAGCTTCTTGTCAGGTTTTTACAGATCACAAGAGCTTGAAGTACCTATTCACTCAGAAGGAATTGAATTTGAGGCAGAGAAGATGGCTTGAACTGCTGAAAGACTATGATATGCAAATTCAATATCACCCAGGAAGAGCTAACAGCGTAGCCGACGCTCTGAGCAGAAAGACAGTTGGGAATTTGGCATGTTTGACCACGATTTCAATGGAACCAACTATTGTTGAAGAAGTAAAGGCAAGACAAATGGAGGATGAATTCTTCAGAAAGATAGCCGAGGAGATTGATACAAAGCCGAGATCGGGGTACACTTTTGAGAGCCAAGTACTCAAGTTCGGAGGAAGATTGTGTGTGGCCGACGTTCCAGAGTTGAAAAGGAAAATTTTGCTGGAGGCTCATAATTCCAAGTTTGCTGTTCATCCAGGAAACACCAAGATGTACCAAGATGTGAAACAGACCTATTGGTGGCCAAACATGAAGAAAGAGATAGCAGAATTTGTGTCCCAATGTTTGCATTGTCAACAAGTGAAAGCAGAACACCAAAGACCGGCGGAACTTCTTCAACCTTTGCCGATTCCAGAGTGGAAATAGGAACACATCTCCATGGATTTTGTGATTGGGTTGCCGAGGACACAGAAAGGTATGGACTCGATTTGGGTTGTTGTGGATAGATTAACTAAGTCAGCACACTTTCTGCCTGTTAAGACTACCTTCAGCGCCGATCAACTTGCCTTGTTATATGTGAGCGAGATTGTTAGACTTCATGGGGTGCCGATGTCAATTGTGTCGGACCAAGATCCTAAATTTGTCTCAAGATTTTGGCAGAGTCTACAAAGAGCTTTCAGAGCCGAGTTGAGGTTCAGCACAGCTTTTCACCCACAAACTGATGGGAAAACAGAGAGAACAATTCAGACACTTGAAGATATGCTTAGACTATGTGTTTTGGACTTCCAAGGAAGTTGGGGGATGCATTTACCTTTAGTAGAATTCGCTTACAACAACAGTTATCAGGCTAGCATTGGCATGGCGCCATATGAAGCTTTGTATGGAAGAAAGTGCAGATCGCCGATATGTTGGACCGAAGTGGGAGACAAAGCTCTGCTTGGTCCCGAACTGATTCAAGTAACAACAGAAAAGATTAAGCTTATCCAACAGAGGATTAAAACTGCCCAGAGCCGACAAAAGAGTTACGCCGACCAGAGAAGAAATGAGTTAGAATTCGAAGTTAGGGATCATGTATTCCTGAAGGTTTCGCCGATGAAAGGAGTTTCCCGATTTGGGAAGAAAGGAAAGTTAGCACCTCGTTATATTGGGCCATTTGAGATTCTTGAGAAGGTTAACTCCGTCGCCTACAGACTTGCTTTGCCACCCGAATTAAGCCAAGTCCATAATGTGTTTCATGTTTCGATGTTAAGAAAGTATGTTCGGGATCCACTGCATGTGATTTGCTATTCTGGGATTGAAGTTAATGAGAATTTGGGCTATGAAGAGAAGCCGATGTGTATCATCGACAGACAAGTCAGGCAGTTGAGAAACAAGTCGATGCCAATGGTAAAGGTTGAATGGAAGGAGCATTACGGCAAGGATGCCACATGGGAAATGGAAGAGGAAATGAGAATCCGACATCCAGAATTGTTTTTGCAGCAAGGTAACTTAAGTTTGGGGACCAAACTTCTTTAAGGAGGGTACGATGTAACAACCCTCATTTAACTTAGCCATGCTTGCATACATCTTTGTATGATTTTGTCGCGTCATGTTGTAAATCTTGTTATCTTGCTTAGTCGTGCTTTGTTATGTGTTACTTGCCTGATCTTGTACCTTGCTTGGTGTGTAGCCGAGGTTGGTTTAGTCTAGTTCGCCCTTGCACCTTTGTGCTTGGAATTATTTTGGAACCACTTGGTTGACCTTCATCTTCACCCCGGCATGTTTGCCGAGATGTCACTCTTTGGGCCGAAGTGTTTAGAGCCAAGGCCGAGATGTTTTGTACTAGTGATCCTTGTCCTTGGGCAGGTTTGGCCTAGACCGAGATGTGGCACACCCAGGCCAAGGTGTGGCACAGCTTAGTCAAGTGCCGTCCTCCTTAGCCGATGTCTTTGTTACCACGTTGCCGAAGTTGTGACTCTAGCCGATGTCCTTGCTTGCCGATGTGTCTTGCCATCTAGCTTGTTGAGTACGCTTTGTCAGAGACTTGTCTTATCAATCAGTCACTTTTGAGCTGAACCAACCCGGTAGTGCCACGTGTCCGAGCTGTGTGTTAAGACAGCCGGCAGACCTTGAACCAAATCATTTTGTCTCAAATCTTTGTTTTAGAGAGAGAAGCTCTCAAGGAAGAAGGAAGAGTTTTAGAGAGAGAGTAGAGTTCCGAGCTTGACCTCCAAGGATCGAACCGTTGGATTCGAGTTTTGAGGTTTGATTCTTGCTCTCCTCTGTTTGTTCTTGTTGTTTACCGAGCTGCATTGCGTGATTGGGTTTGTTTTTGCATGCCATGCATGGATTTGGAGTTGGTTCTTAAAGAGAAAAATAATATTCTTGTGTTCTTGAAGAAGATCTTGTTTGATCCGAATGTGTTTGGCAAGAACCACGTTTTGTGTTTGTTTCACACGATTTCTTGTGAGGGTACCCAGGTCCATGTTTTTGAACTCTTGGCATGAAATCTTAGTTTTGAATAAGCAAGTTATGATTTTGGCATGCATGTTTTTGATGCTCTTGATGATGTCGGTCCTTGCATTCTTCAAAGGGAAACCCAGATTTTTCCCGATTTCATTTTGTATGAGGCCATCAGGACCACACCTCGGCAAGGAGGTGTGGGACCTCGGCAAGACCTGGACGATACCCAGTGTGTTTTCCCGAGATAGGAAATAACGTTTTGACTCCCAGCATGTTTTGCTTTGTTATTGACTTGGATTCGGTGAGAGTGCCGAGATCATTGTGCGCATATAAAGCTTGTTTTGAGAATGTGATTTGTCGTGTGATTGTAGGACTTTGATCTTTGCTTTGAGCCTACACCTGAAGACCGAGGTGAGTGGTGCTTTTAATAAAGCTATGTTATACTGTTTTGGATAAACTTTGTCTTGCCTTGTTTTGATAAAAGTATTTGATGAGCATGAATGATTAGCCCGTTCCGATGTATCAAGTATAAGCCTTGTTTTGATGTTATCAGTAAAAGTCCCTTGTACTGGAGGACTATAAACTTTTGCAGTACCAAGAATGAAAGTCCCTTGGCTGGAGGACTATAAACTTTCGCAGCACTAAGTGTAAAAGTCCCTTGTACTGGAGGACTATAAACTTTTGCAGTACCAAGAATGAAAGTCCCTTGGCTGGAGGACTATAAACTTTCGCAGCACTAAGTGTAAAAGTCCCTTGTACTGGAGGACTATAAACTTTTGCAGTACCGAGTATGAAAGTCCCTTGGCTGGAGGACTCTAAACTTTCGCAGCACCACCTTGTCAAAAAGGGCTACGGGCCTAAGTGACACAAGTTTCGCATGTTAAAAAGGATATGGTCCTTACTTGAAAAGCTATCGTGTTAAAAAGGGCTACGGGCCTAAGTAACACAAGTCCCTTGTGCTGGAGGACTTTAAACTTTCGCAGTACCCTTGACAAATCGATTACGGATCGTACAGTCCCTTGTTGCCGATGTTAATAAGCATCCCTCGATATTGTAAGACTTGATTGATGAATACGGTTCATCCCTTGACTTGGTAAATCTTGGTTTGTGTGTTGCCGATGTTGGTAAGCATCCCTTGAGATTTGTAAGACCTGTTAGACGAATACGGTTCATCCCTTGTTTCGGTAAGTTTTGATGTGTCTGGTTTGGAAGGACCTCGGCTAATATTCGTATGGTTTGGAATGTTTGTTTTGCTTTGAAGGATTTCGGCTATATTCATGCAAAACCTTTATTTTTAGTACCATTCACTGAGTTCAAAACTCACCCTCTCTATATATATGTAGGTGATGAGCAGGACGGCGGTGACGCCTAGATGCATTTTGCAAAGCTTGTTTTTGGATTCTTGCCACGTCGGCTTAGACTTGCATTCATGTCGGGGACGACTCCTTTACGTCGGCCTTTTTGTATTTACGTCGGCAAATCTTGAAAATCATGCTTCTTGGCTTGTATTTCCTGTATTTTGTATATGTCGGCTGAGAAGCCTTTTGATCAAGATGTAAACTGTATTTTTTGTTATATATGGATTTGGATGTGAACCATATTGTATATGTCTTATCATTTGATCTAAGCACAGCACTCATGGACCACTCGCATTTGATTTAGTTGCTTCCGCATTTGTGAGCCCCATACATCATACTCTGATTGTGTTGTTTTTGATCGGTTGGCCTTCGGTAATTCACGGAATTACTGGCCATCACGGCACCATCCTACTAGGGGCAGGTTGGGGTCGTGACAGAACAGCTTTAAGCCCACAGATCTTACAGAACGGCCTCTGGCCCACAGATAATACAGAACGGCCTCTGGCCTAACCGATACAGAACGGCCATAGGCCTAACAAATACAGAACGGCCATAGGCCTAACAGATACAGAACGACCATAGGCCCAGATGTCATAGATTGGCCATAGGCCCAGTTCACATATGTATGGACTTAAGAGGTGTCTCGCACGGATTCTAGAGGTGACTCGCACTGCAGCACTTAGTTCCGTACAGCACTTTGTTCCATACCAGAAATCATTAGGTCTTAAAGACCGAACAATTCATATCATGTCATAGCATAAACAGAACGAATAAACAGAACAGAATAACTCCAGATTCATCAGAATACCATTACACAATAGTGCACATACATTTCCCCATGGTTTATTACAGACATAGTTGTCTTGCGAATAACAGAACATTAATAATAACTATTACCAGAAGGCACATGTATCACTACAGTACTATTGATAGAGACAGAACCATTCACATCATAATGGCCTCGGGCCCACTTCTATTAATAGGGACAGAATGACCTTTGGTCCATATCAATGCCATTATTCAAACATATCTATTAATTTAATCAAAGCACAATATCGATGGAATAGGCCATTCACAAACAACAATACATAAATCATAATCATAGAAGTAAGTAAAACGTAACGTTACACTACTATTACTCACAGTGATCAGCTCCCGGTAGTAATGGGACGATGTCCTCGTTTCGACCTACAAGTACAGTGCACAACACATAATATGAGATTATACTCGATCCTTTACTTATTCTCTTTGATCGTTCAATCAATTAGCCATGGTGGTACCAAGCTCATTATTCCTTAATAATTTATAATCCATGTCTCAGAAAACAGGAGAAATCCATGGGAAATGGTTTAGGTGAAGAAATGGTACAAAACTGGTTGACAGAAAGTGAACAGTGTCAACAGTTCTTTGCATAACTATTTCTATATTTAGAATTTGGGAGTGAGACCACCGCCATTGGAAACTAGACTTCCGGCGCTTGATTTTAGGCTCAAGAATCACTCAAAACAGAGTCCCGAGGCAAAAAATATGCTTATTCAAAGTTGGCTAGACAAAGTTGTCTCCCGCACGTGCGGGAAACAAAGCCGCACGTGCGGCCCTAGACAGCTTGCAGTCCGAAAATGGCTGAAAATTTGGGACTTCTCATTTTCAAAATCAAACCTTAATTACATGTAAATCGAAGCCCAAAACCCTTTAATACATGACCAATTTCACATTATTAATCTTCATCAAACATCGTAACCTCAAAATAAACAAATATAATGACTTTAATTCTTCAATCAAGAAATTCTTAGAAAATCAAGGTTCAATCAAATATATACATAGAACCCTAACTCAAATGGGTTCAAATCTTCCCTTATTATCATGATTTCATGAAATTGATGCCTCAAACATAAGGATTCAAGATAATTTATCTTACCTTAGTTCACTCTTTGACTTTCTCATAGTTCTCTTTAATTTCTCCAAGCTTCCATGGTTGATCTCCTTCTTCTCTCTTCAATTTCTTCAAGTCATCTTCAAGCTCCCAATAATTGTGAACTCTCTCTCTCACTCTCTCTTGGCCTCTCTTTCTCACGGATCTTCCTCTCTTCTTAGATATTTTTGAGCTCCAAAAGATGAGTCCTACTCATATAACTCATATACACCTATATATTTAATTATATAAGCTTTATCACAAATAAGGAGGGCCAAACACGCCCTTACGAATCGCACAAAATTAAATTTCAATTAAAATTTTCAGATGACTCTAAAAATTATGATGATCATAAATATGTCGCCTATTCTGGTTTCTGAAACCTCTAAGGTCTTCAATTTGCAGTCCCAAGTTAACCACCTAAACGTACATTAACGAATCAGACAAATTAGATTTCCAATTAAGTTTCCCAAATAGTTCTAAAAATTTCCATTAACACATCCAAGTCCTCAATTGTGATTTCAGAACCCGTAAAAGTCGGTAATTTCAATTTTAAAGCCGTGGCTCAACAGTTAATTCCTCAATTTGAACACATATCATTAAATTAAAATGCATTAACCCATAAGGCCGTAAAGGTAATCTCTAATATGGATTTTGGGGTCGTTACAGAAAATATTACAATGTGCACTTTTAAAAAGATGCATATGGTATGCCTTTTATAATTTTTAAAGAAAATTTTATAACTTAAACCTACAATATCATAACGTTTTAACTACAAAAATTGTAACTTTTTTTTTCCCATTGTAAAATCTTGTAACAATTCATTGTTCATAATTTTACCACAAAATAACATCACACATATGATAAACAATCATAACTTTTATCATAAGAAATCATAATTTTTTTTATAATATATACTATTTTACCATGTATCCTAGATTTACATGAAATGTTTTTGCAAAAACAGAAAATTCCAAAGAAACACAAATGAAAAATCTTATCAAAATGAGAACGAAAATATAATCATACAATAACAAACCAAGGAAAAATATTTGTGCCTCAACAAAACAAAGAGAATAATGTAGTTATCTAAATTTATCTTTATTATGTAGAGGTATACATTATATTTTAAAGGCTATAAGGTATGAAATGCAATAACTCAAGGAAAAACATGACTATCAATAATCCCAAAAATTCCTACTTTAGCAAAATAAGAAATAAATAAATAAATAAGATACTTAATCAAGGATTTTACAATGAGCAAAAACTTGTAAAAATGCGAGGTTTAGAAGCTAAAAATTTCACTTTAAAATTTATTTTTTGGCAATTTTTTAGGAAGCTAAATAGACTCAATAGCCATCTAAATGTAGTCTTAATAGGCAAGAAGTGTGCTGACTTAGTTAATCTATCAACTATAACCCAAATTGAATCCATACATTTTTGTGTCTTTGGCAAACCAACAGCAAAATCCATGGAGATGTGTTCCGATTTCCACTCAAGAATTGACAAAGGTTGGAGAAGCCTGGCTAGCCTTTGATGTTTAGTTTTCACTTGCTGACAATACAAACACTGTGATACAAATTTAGCTATTTCTCTTTTCATATTTGGCCACCAAAAAGTTTGATTTACATCTTGGTACATCTTAGCATTTCTTGGATGAACTGCTTCCTGCAAAATTCTTCTTTTCAACTCTGGAATATTGGTCACGCACAATCTTCCCTCAAACTTTAGTACCTGATTTTCAATGGTGTATCCTAGTCTCGGCTTTGTGATATTCTCATCAACTACCTTCTTGAAAAACTCATCGTCCATCTGTCTTGTCTTTACTTCCTCAATAATGGTTGGCTCTGCCGAAATCAATGCCAAAATTCCCTCATCTCAGCGAAGTACAACATCAATATCTAAGTCTTGCAAATCCTGAAGTATGCTCTTCTGCTCGGTTGGTAAACATGCTAAACTCCCTACATATTTTATGCTCAATGCGTTAGCCACTGAGTTTGCTTTACCTGGATGATACTGAATCTGCATGTCATAGTCTTTTAATAACTCAAGCCACCTTCTCTGCCTCATATTCAAAGCAAATACTACGGCTGCTAATTCTAAATCATGGGTAGGATAATTCTTTTCATGAGGTTTCCACTGACGAGATGCATATGTTATGACTTTACCCCTTGCATTAATACACAACCCAAACCCTTATATGAAGCATCACTATAAATCTGAAATTCTACAAGAATCGATGATGTGACTAACCTAGTCTTTAGCTCCTGGAAAGCTAATTCTCTATCCTCGGTCTATTCATATGCCACTCCCTTCTGAGTTAACTGTGTCAATGGTACTACAATCTTTGAAAAGTCCTTAACAAACTTTCAGTACAAACCTGCCAAACCCAGAAAACTACGAACCTCGGACACATTAGTCGGCCTCAGCCAGTTCACAATGGCTTCAATTTTGCTAGGATTAGCAGAAATACTGTCTTCATTAATCACATGTCCCAAAAATGAAATGCTTGAAAGCCAAAACTCACACTTGCTAAGCTTAGCATACAATTTTCTGTCTCTCAAAATTTGTAAGGCAAGTCTCAGATGATTCGCTTGCTCAACTCTACTATTGGAATGGATCAATATATCATTAATGAAAACAACTACATACTCATCTAAGTATGGCTTAAAGACTCTATTCATCAAATCCATAAATGCAACAAGGGCATTGGTTACTCGAAAATGCATTACCAAAAATTCATAGTGGCCGTACCTTGTTCGAAAAGCAGTCTTCTCAACATCCTCGACTTTAACCTTGAGTTGATGGTAGCCTGACCTGAGATCAATTTTAGAGAAGACTCGTTCTCCCTGTAACTGATCAAACAAATCATCAATCGTCAACAATAGGTATTTATTCTTAATGGTTACCTTATTCAGTTCTCAGTAATCAATACAAAGACGAAGTGCACCATCCTTTTTCTTAACAAATAGAGCTGGTGCTTCCTAAGGTGAAGTGTTCAGCCTAATAAAACCCTTATCCAACAACTCTTGTAATTGAACTTTTAACTTCTTAAGCTCGGCTAGGGCCATCCTATAGGGTGTTTTGGAGATAGGTTGTGTTCCCGGTATAACATCAATAGTAAATTCTATCTCCCTATCCACTAAATGGCCAGGCAAATCATTCAGAAAGAGGTCACGAAATTCATTGACAACTGGGATATCATGTAATTCAATATTTCCATTCAGATTACTTAGTACACTACACAAATAACCTGGGCATCCTTTTTGGATCAACTTATAAGCTTTCATGGATGAAATCAAGTAAGGTTGGGATACTACTCCTTTACCCTGAAATGTAACCCCGGCTTGGTGCGGGGGTCTAAAAGTGACACTTTTGGAAACACAATTAATGGATGCATGATTTGCTACTAACCAATCCATTCCCAATATAGCATCAAAATGTGTTATGTTTAACGGCATCAAATCAACTAATAATTCTACATTCTCAATCATAACAACACATGCTCTATAAATGGATGCAACAGTTATAGTTCTTCCAGATGGTGTAGACACAGATAATAAATAACCAAGAGGTTCCAGTTCTCTATTTAACTTCTCGGCAAATTTAGTAGATACAAATGAATGTGTAAAACCCGAATCAATCAACATATATGCATCTTGAGCGCAAATAGGAAGTATACCTGACACTACTGTCTCGACGCTTTGAGTGTCTCCTGGCACTAATGCAAAGACTCTACCCTGCCTCATTTGTCCTTTCCTAACATTGCCTTTCTGTGCAGAACCCAAGGTACTCTCGTTTTTCTTACTATCATCAGTCTTTGTCTTGGGACAGTCCTTAACATGATGACCCATCTCACCGCATTCAAAACAAGCTCCAGATGCCTGATGACAAACTCCAAAATGTTGCTTTCGACAACTAAAACATGTCGGCCTAGTGCCACTTTCTTGATTTGAGTTGCTTGAACTGCCTACATTCACTTACTTATTGGCATCAAATGGTGGTCGGCGATTGTCATAATTTTGTCCTTTTCTCTAATTCTCTCTTGAACTCTCATATCAGTTCAAGTTAGCTTCTGCCAAGATGGCTTTATCTAATACTCCGGCATAAGTTGGCATGTTGAGCATATTAACTCGGTCTTGTATTGGTCCACGAAGCCCACTCTCAAACTTTTTGGCTTTCTGTACTCGGCATTGACAATGTAAGGTGCATACTTAACTAACTCAGTGAAAACACAATCAAATTCCGCCACTGTTTTGTTACCTTGTGTCAAAGTCTAGAATTATGTGGTCTTGCGATCTCGGACACTAAGGGAAAAATGCTTGTCATAAAATAACTCCAAAAATCTGGCCCAAGTCAAACCTGGATTACTTTCTCGGATCATCATCCATCACCTACGAGTATCATCGTCCAGTGTGAATGCTGCCAATGACACCTTCTGGGCGTCAGTACTAGGAAAAATTTCAAACAACTTCTCCCTTTCAAGAACCCATGCTTCTACCTTCAACGGCTCTATAACTCCATGAAACCTCAACGGATTCATCTGCTTAAATTCTTTAATCAAAGTTAACATGTCGTCCCCATATAAAGCTGGTTGTGGGGGCACTTGCGGTACTGGAGGAGGTGGAGAAGGAGATGAAACTGCATTTCAGCCGTTTGTTTGCTCAGCCTGAGTAGAGGTAGTACTAGTGTTCTGTTTCCTTGCTTGCCTCAGCTCACAAGTCAAACCCTCTACTAACCTTTCCAATCTGTCCAACATGTCCTCAGAATGATCTCGTCTAACTGGATGTCTTCCTCTTCTCATGATGCTAGGAGTATGTAAAGTGTGACTTTTAAACAAGATGAACAAATAGACAAGTAGATGAGTAGCAAATAAACATGCCTAGATGATGTACACCTTGCCAAATAGTAAGCAATATGATGCAATCCTAACATCATTCTAGGGGAAATCCTATGCTGTTTAGGACCAAGAGTGTGTGAATAAACGTACTATAAGGTACTTGTGCTCTGATACCAATCTGTCATGACCCCATTCCGCCCCTAGTGGAATGATGCCATGATAGCCAGTAATCAGAGATTACCAAAGGCCAACTTACAAAGATTCACACAACAGAGTATACATATGGAGCATACATGTGTGGAAGCAATAAGTTTAAATCGAAGTAGTCTATAAGACCTGTGCATAGATTAAATGGAATGACATACATCTTAACATGGTTTTACAATTTAAATACAACATAAAATAAAGTACATCTTACATCTTGATCAAAAGGCTTCTCAAGCCAAAACATAGAAAAGAAATGAACTATAAAGCTAAGAAGCATAATCTTCAAGATAATACAAAACATGAATCAAAACATCTTCCACATAAAGCTTAGGCGACACCGCCTTCTTGCTCATCACCTACATATATATATATATATATTAGGGAGAGGGGTGAGCTAGAACTCAGTGAATGATATAAGTAATAAAGGTTTTAATGAATGATATCCAAGATCTTTATCAAAACAATACATATCATAGCTTATAACAAAATCATGGGATGAACCAAGTTCATCAATCAAAGTCTTTCAAAGCTTCTAGGGATGTTTACTAACATCTACATAATACCAAAGGATGACATTCCTGACAAAATAAGGGAATAATCGACCCGATATCGATTAGACAAGCCCACCCACTGACGCTGTCGATGGCAATGGAGATATCTCAAACGTAGGTGTTGCATGTATTAACGTCCCCTAGCATGAAAGGACCTTCCAAGAATGTCATCAAAACAAAGATAATACTTAATACAAAAGCTAATGGATAATCATTCATACGTGATCAAATACATTTCCAAAACAAAGCAAAGCTTTTATCGAAACATTATAACATAGATTTATTAAAAATATCACTCACAATGGCTCTTAAATGTAGGGCTTAAGGCAAGGATCCAAAACCTAGAAATACATGGCAAAGTCCACTGAATGCATATCAAAGAGACAAAAAGAGATGCTCAAAGATGGGTATACTCAAAACAAGCTTCAAATGAGTGAAATAGATCTCGACATTTCTTTCCAAAGCCAAGTCAAAACAAAGAAAAACATGTGCTGGGAGCTAAATCACTGTTTTTCTTCTTGGAAAAGCATGCTGGGTACCAACCAAGTCTCGGATTGGGTGCATAGAGATGAGCTGGGCCAAAATGACCGAGCTGGGTGGACTTAGGAGCTCTTGGCCAAGGTTCCACACCTCTTGGCCGTGGTGTGGTTTCCTAGGCCTAGGTGTGGGGCTACCTATAGAGATGTTAGAAGGTGCCGACAAAGATGTACTATGGTCGCCTAGGTGTGCAGGCAAGATAAACTAAGATGTAAGTAATCATGCATGGTAGGCCAAGGTGAGATACCATGCTTGGCCTAGGTGTGAGGTCTAGACAAGAGTAGGTCTCAGTGACCACACTTAGGGAAGTGAAGTCTGGAAATCTAGGTTTCCACTTGAAGAACATGAATGCCAAAATCATACTTTTTATTCAAAATCTGAGATTTCATGACATGAGTTCAAAAACATGGACCTGGGTACCCATACTTGAAGATCTCAAGAAAACAAACACAAAAAATATGGAACTTGATACAAACTTTTGGATCAAAACATGGTTTTCTTTTAAGAACACAAGAACATCACTTTCTCTTTCTAAAACCAAACTTTAAATCAATGCATGGCTCATGAATCATGCTAGATCATGCAATGTGATTAGGTTAATATAAAGAATTGCAAGAGTAGATCAAGAATCTAACCTCAAAACACAAATCCAATGGTTCAAGTATGAAGATCAAGCTTGGAAATCTAGTTCTCACTCTATGAACTCCTTCTTCTTCTTCCTAGAGCTTCTCTCTTTATAAGGAAAATATATGGAAAAATGATATAGATTTCTCACTGCTAACCTGACTAGTACCCACTTCAGGGACACGTGGCTCTATCTGATCAAATCTCTTCAAAAAGGTGCCAGAATGAAAAGACAAGAGTAGGTCAAAGTGTGTATAACAAGTAAGGGGGCATGGGCACTCTGACAAGGCAATGATCCCAGACATAGGCTTCAGACAATTAAGGTCTCTCTGACCGCGACTAGGAGAGGATAACACTAGACCTAGGTGTGCCACACCTTGGCCTAGATGTGCCACACCTCGGCCTAGGTTGTACCAGTCCAAGAACAAGATTGCTAGGTGTTGGCTAAGGTGCACAACAAGGCTGCATGGTTCAAGGATCAAAAATCTAGGATCCCTAGATTATAAACATCTCGGCCTAGATAATACACATCTCAGCCTAGGTGATGCACACCTTGGCCTAGATGATGCACATCTCGGCCAATATGTCTGGGTGAAGGTGAAGGTCAACCAAGGTGGTTCCAAGATAATGCTAGGTGTTGACGCTCAACAGCCTAGGTGTAAGAGGTTCAAAGGTGTGACCTAGGCATGGGATAGAAAAGTTAGATAGCCTAGGCTCAATACACAAAGCAAGGAGCAAAGCATGCATATAACACTTAGGCAAAACTGATCAAAGTCTACAGATGCAAGCTTACAAGGGAAAATCATGTAAATTCATATGAGCATGACTAAGACAAGAATGAGGGTTGTTATATTTTTTGTGTTTACCTGTGATGTATTTTTGATGAAATCTTTATACACAACATTTCATGTTATGTTGGACATGTGTTGTGACTATTTAGCTAATTTTATTAGGATTTTTACAACACATGATTGTTGTGCTCTTGAAAGTGCAACGTATAATTGATTGTAGGAGAACATGGGTTCTAGAAGATAAATGCCAACGTGCTCTAATATTTTTTTTTTTTTTTTTTTTTAGCTTTGTTAATGGTCATTGCAAAACAAGGTTGAATTAGAAATCATTTGCATTGAAATGGGAAAGGATAGTTATGTATTTTGGCTGGTTCGAGTGGAATCCTTGGGATGAAAACTGAGCGGTCCTGATAATGGCCAGTTGCATTTTTGGTGTGGATTGTGTTAGGTTTTAAAGCTTTGCATTTTAATCGCACTTTGTTGCACATTCTTGCAATAGGATCTATGTTTCTATAGAGCATTACTAGGCAAAATTCTTTGAGCTTTAGTTGATGGGGAGGCTTTCCGTTTGGAGTCAAGCTATGAAGGAATTCTTGGGTGTAATTTTCTTGTTTGTCATTTGCTGCTTTGTCAAAGCTAGTGTATGCATATGTACTTCTTGGGAATTTGTCAATCAAGATTTTGTTGATTTCGTCGACAAACTCATTCTTAGGGGTCAAGATGGTTTGAGATGTTAAGTATTTTGGTTTGATTACATTTTCAATGAGGTCTAGATAGATATGCTCAATTAATGTTAATGATGGGTTGAAATCATCTTTTATGTTGATGATCATGTTTTTAGGGATGGTAATTAAGTCCTTCTCTATGTTGTTATAAGTTCCATTCCCAATGTCTAATAAGAAATCATAAAATTGAGGATCACGTAAGGCTCGCATGTTTTCTGTTAAACGAAGAATGTGAAGAGGAAGCCACTATTGTTTATGCATTCCTCGCGAGTGGATCGGGGAGTAACAAGAAGGACCTGGCAGAAATCACCACCAAACACTATAACTTTCCTAGCAAATATGGTCTTATTTGAGCAAACATTATGTAGCATTGCTTCGAAAACTTTAATGTTCGATTTTTTTGTCATAGGTGCTTCATCCCAAATGATTAATTTCACTTCTCGAAAAAGTATGGCTAGCACACTTTGTTTCCCAACATTATAACTAACTTAATTGTTAATGTCTAAAGGTATTTTGAAGTGAGAATATGCGATACAGCCACCAGGTAGATTAGAAGCAGCTATTCATGTGCTAACTATTATTATAGCTATAGATGCTTCTAAGCATATAGCAGCTAGCAGTGCTTGATACAAGAAAGTTTTTCCGATACTTCCTGGACCATCAATGAAAAATGCACCTCCTAAGTGTTGCTTTATGTGATGCATAATTAGATTTAAGACAACATGTTCCTTATCATTTAAGAGGCCTTTCATATGTATGTCTTCTTCCAAAATTGGGATTAGTAGTTTAGCTTCGATTTCCTTAGTGATTTTATCTTGGATGATGGAAGCTTTGTTGTACGCCAGGAGGTTGTAATCTATAATTTTCTTGCCCATTGATTTGATGAAAACTATAATATGGTCAAACGTCTTGCCTTGTATTTGTTCTGTTGTGAGTTACAGATCTATAATCTTCTGATAAAGCATCGTAAAATTTCTCCTATAATGATCTTAGATTGTTCAGTTCACAGAAAACTAACAACATTGTAAACAAACGTCTTAATGCGAAAGGCATTTGGAAAATGCTTTCTTTTGCAAGGCATTCTTTAGTAGCATTTTGTTTCTAAAGCGAGCATCGTTTTTCAGCAGCTTCTCTGAATGAGAAGCATATTTAGCCATCCATGTGTAGACACCCCATTTTTTATAGCCCTTCAAGACTTGGATGGTCTTGCACGTACATCCAATGACGAGTCTGATTGCTCGCCAAGCGCTCAAAGTCCTCAGCGGAACGCCATAGGTTTGAGCTTTCCAAACCCTGCATCCTTTTTGTCTCCCTTTTGGACCATGTCTTGGCCTCTCTCCCCTGCAGTCTTTGGTGGCTTGTCGGCCATCTATGAGGGCGGCCGGCCAAGGCTTTTGGCCTGCCGGCCATCAATGATGCCTTGCCGTCCATCACTGATGGCCTACTGGCCACCAGTGTCTTCTGCAGATATTTTGTGCCAACTGTGCCAGCTGGTTGCACAGAGGCTTGCATCTGTCCATACGTGGAAGGCGGGATCTCTTTGTATGGAATTCATATTTTCTATATATAGGGAAGCCCTCTCTCATGTTTTCAGGTTAGAAGAACTAAGACTCAATTTTTTTTCTCTCTCTCTCTCTCTCTCTAGATTTCCCTCTCTCTCTCTTGTATTTCTCTACACCTTTGCCTACTTACACTATACTTTTGCATATCAATCCTTAACCAAAGGTGATCACCTTTGAGCTGAAGTTGTTTGAGGACCTCTTGGAGCTCTACAAGTTGTTTTGGGCTTAAATTGTTGCTTTGGATCACTTTTCTCTTTAAGAGGTATAATACTAGTTTTTGAAGCTTGCTTTGCTTACTTATTTTTCCATTTTTTTCCTACTGTTATAGGCTGGTTTTGAGCTATAAAAAACTTTGTTTTCATGGGCTGAAATTGGTGTTTGGGGCCATTAAAGGTTAGGGGGTGGTTTATCTCTCTTTATTCCTTATTGTCAAGGCCTCTGCACCTTTGTTTCCCATTTTAAAACAACCTTTTTTTGGGCCCTTTAACCGCTGAATTTTAGAGGTTTTTCAGTGGCAAAAAACTTGTCTTGAAGTCCAAAATTGGAGGGGTTAGCCTCCCCTCTTTGTGTCTTGTTTGCTAGTCTAGTTAACTTCATATGTTAGCATGTTTTTCTAGCTTAGCTTAGCTTAATTACAGCATGTTTTTGCCTCTGAAATAGCCCGCTTTAGCTCTGTTTTGGGTTGCTTGGGTCAGTTGAGTCTAACTTTGCATGGTTGTAGTGCAACAGTCCTCACAAGCTTGGTGTTTTAGGCTCTAAACACCTTCTTGTTTGAGTTGATAGCATTTATTCATGCTTTTATCACTCATTTTTAGCACTTAACCATCTTTGCAACCTCCCTCCTTTCTTGGTTTTATTTTTTCTTTGAAAATGGTTCAAACCATTTGCTTGTTTAAAACATGAAATTGAGGTTTTGTGCTTAATGGTTTAATCCCTTTAGGGGTTCATTACCAACGGCATGAGGTCTCTTTCATGTCTAAAACAACCTTTGGTTTGAGCTTTCTTTCCACTTAGAGGACTTAATTCACCATTTGGACTTAATGTGACTAAAGGTTGGTTGGTAACTAAAATGTGCAAACAAAATTGATAAGTAAAAGAGGCAAGATAAGCATCTCTTTGTGTTACATTGCATGTGTCCAAATCAGATGTTAGTTTGAGCACAAGGGAAATGGTCATTTCATACTCAAAAGTGATGAAATGTACCACTTTCCTAGGTCTCCATTGCCCTTGATCATGCATGATATGGTGATGGTTCTTGAGTGTTTGGCTTTATATTTATTAAACTTGCACACCTTGAAGCATAAGCCATCATACAATGATGTTGCTTTGATTGGTGGTTTGTGATTTAAGTTCACAATTCCTTAGATTTGTCCATGAAAAGGAGAGGTGAATTGTGCAAACAACCCTTGGAAAAAACCCCTTTTTGCTCTTTTTGTGCTCTGTTGCAACATGGTGATCCAATGCATCAGTGGCCGGCAATGCACCATCAGTGGCCGACAGTGCACCATCAGTGGCCTGCAAACCCCCCTTTTTGGCCGGCAACAGCCATTCATGGCCAGCAGCGCACTGATGTGAACCTCAGTTGATTTTGGTAGTATGGAGCAGAAAGATTCTGGAAATTCTCAACCCTGCAAACAGAGGCTTTCGAGAACAAAACGGAGGTCTTTTTCGAGCCAAAACCGAGCATGTGCATCTTCCACTTCTCGGGCGGAGCAGTGGCAACATAGTTTAATGTCTTACATGCTTAATTCGTGTGCATTTGTGTTGTAAATTAATTAATTAGTTTGCTAGTTGGTTAAAGTGTTGTAATAATTAGTAATAAGCTTAGCTAGTTATTCATTCGGCTTGTAATAATTAGTCTAATTAGCTTAATTAGATTAGTTTAATCAGCTAGTTAGTTAGCTCTTATTCATTCGGACCCTCCTTCGCAAGGGCATAATGTTGTAATAAGTGTGTGTGCGTGTGTATGCTTTCCAACCCCACGTCTTTCTCCCTTTTATTTAATCACTTTTGATGGTTAGATTAGAGACATCATGTTTCAGTTAGCATACTTTATGCCTTATGCTTGCATCCACTCATTCGTATTGCATGCACCTAGGTTCGGCGTATCATTCTAACTGCATCGCCATTTTAATATCTTATTTGAATACGTGTTTAACTGCATGTTATCAAATCAAATCATATGCCATATTAGTAGACGAGCCTATTAATTGCATGTTGCATGTGTTGCATTAGACACTCAACATAGTTAAGAATCATGCATATTTCACTAACTCATGTTTTCCTAGCTTGGAGTACTAGGTGAGTTTTTACGCTTTAGCATACTTGCATAAGTGTGAATGTTGCCATGATTAGCATGCTTGCCATGAGACTATGTGCGCAAATGATAAACTAAATGAATGCTTGTGGATGAAGGCTTGTTGTTTGAATTGGAATAATTCAACGAATGTAAGTTTTAAGCCCACTTTGTTGAGTGGCAAATCATGTTTTAAGCCCACTATGTTTGGTGGCAAATCCGCAAACTTTAAGCCCACTTGAGGTGACAAATTCAAACCATTTTTTGCAAACAAACATGAGTTGAATTGTTCCAAATTGAGCAAACTAGTCTATACTTCCTTGTGCACATCACGTAGCAAAGCTAGCTTAATAACCGAAACAAGAGCACATAATGTTTATAAAATATCATATCATGATTAGTAAAGGCCAATCTTTGATAGGGCGAGCGGGGGTGCTCAATTCATGACCTTCCCCTCTCGTACCTAAGTTCCCGAGCCGAAACAACTTTGGTGATGACGGACACGTGGCCTTTGGCATGAGTCATGGTGTAGACGCGCCCTTGGGCCTCACTCTACAGTTCGGACTCGATTTGTGTCACGGTTCTTAATCTGAACCAAAGAGTCCAAATCCGGCAAATCGTTTTTGGGAAAAACAGATTTTTTGAAAAGTAGTGCCAAACATGGACTGCTTTGCCAGATACAGAGTCGCCACCTAAATATTTTTAAAATGGGAAATTTAGGAAACCCTGACTCGGTGCCGAAGGCCACATGTCCGTCATCACCAAAGTTGTCTTGGCTCAGGAGCTTGGATACGATCGGGGAAGGTCAGCTATGAGCACCCCCTCTCGCCCAGTCTGAAGACCGGCCTCTACTAACCATGATATCCGATTTTGAAAACGTTATGTGTTCTTATTCCGGTTATTAGCCTAGATTTACTATGTTATGCGCACAGCAAACAAGTATAGACCAAATCGCCTAAGTTGGAACAAAACGTTGCATGTTTGTTTTGAAAATGGTTTGCTACTCATAAGTAGGCTAAAATGCAGATTTTGCCACCCTCAAGTGGGCTTTTAGAAAAGACAGTTTTGCCACTATCTAGTGGGCTTTAAAACTCACAGTTTTTTAATGCGTTGTCCCAATTTAGGTAATTCAACCTCCATCCGCAGGCATTCAAGCAGTTATATCACATAAGCAGCTAGCCTCATGGTAATCATGCTATCATGGCAACAATCACACACATGCGATATGCTAAAGCATAAAAGCTCACCTAGTACTCCAAGCCAAAACAGAAGCTGGTTAGTAATCATATGCATGATCCTAGTTTATGTTAAGATGGCTAATGCGACACAAGCAATGATGCAATCTAGACAGGCTCGGCTATCCTAAGCATGGCATGTAGAATGCTACAAATAACACGTATTCAATTTGGAATTGAAATACAATGCAGTTTGTATGATGTGCCGAGCCCAGCGCATGCAAAACAGATGAATGAATGCAAACATGCTATCATACTATTATGCTAATTTAAATGTGCCCTAATCTACCATCATAAGCAAGTAAATAAAAGGGAAGAAAGACGTGGGGTTGGAAGACATACACCCACTCACGCACACTTATTACAATTGCGCCCTCGCTCGGAGGGACCGAATAAATATTACAGTCCGAATAATAAATAAATTAATTATTACAAAATTTCTAATTATTTAACAAATAAATGCAAAAAGGAAAGGTGGCCATAGCCGCCCGCCTCGGGATGCGCGAATGATGCATGCTCGGATCTGACTCGCCCGGGAAACCCGTACCATACCACTGTTGGCTCTACTTTTACTGCCCTGCTTCTCTGGAAAACTCCCAAAGTCTCAAAACATGCTCTCTGCACACTGAGGATCATCATCGGCTGAATAGAATGTCCACCGGCTGTGTACAATATCCATCGGCTGCTAAGGAGTTTGTCGGCAATAAATACAGTGTCGATCGGCACTCTATACTGCCGGTCGGCAAATAATTCCTGCAGAAGACAGTTTTGACAGCAACAGCAGACCAGCAGTGCATGGTATGGAATTTTGAGCAAATGTGTGCACGGACACACTCCCTATCATGCAATGGACTCAAGGGAGCATGACCCTCGACCCCCGGGCCATCAATCACGCATTTCAATGCATGATGGCCCAAAAGCCAAGTTAGCAACTTTGATATCAAATGAAATGCAAGCACAAAACACACCAAAGGGCCCCAACCCCTATCATGATTGGTCAAGAGGCAAGGGATGCAAGCTCAATGGAATGCAACCTAGGCATGGCGGCTAAGTATGCAACATGAACATGCAAATGAGCAATGTATGCTAGGCGCGCAACCTAAACATGTAAACAAACATGGCATGCAGCAACATGCAACGATGGACTTAAACTAACATGGGTAGCTCGCAAGCATGCCAAAACCAGCGGCCATTAAATGAAATGAGGTAACCGAAATGCACACAAACATGTCCAATGCATGGATCTATCCTAAGATACAACATGCAACTCTAACAAGGCATGGCAAATGATGAAACATAGCATATAATGGTGCATGTTTCAGATCTGAAATGGCATTCCCAATGACTCCAAAATGACTCCAAAGCATGCAAACATTTATGTAATGCATTGTTAAGGACTTAAGCACTAAAGCTAGTGAGATGCAATACACTATAAGCATGCAAAGCGATGCTCGAATGAAGAAGACAGCCACAAACAGTCCTCATGCAGCCCAAAATAATGCTAAAACATGTATGAAATGTAGCCAAAATAAGCTAGCATGCTTGGCTAAATTAGCATGTGATTTTGACTAGCTAGCATGATTTACATGGCAAGTGTATGATGCAAAGCCCAAACAGGAAAAGTCCCTTCTACAACACTGATGAGGGACCAAAAATATGACTACTCACAGTAGATGACAGCCCCCAAATCAATATGCAAACATGCTCAAAATGCAATGCAAGATTAAGGCCACAAGAGGGCTATAACATGAAGTATGCAAAACATGCATCAAACGGCCAAAGACTCTTAATGAAACATAACAAGGGGGTCAAAATATGGCCACTTTTAGTTCGGACCAAGCCACAAAAACAGAAGCAAACTAGGCTAATAAATCATGCAAAAATAAGACTACCACATGGATTTCAAAGCAAGTAGCACACGGAGTATCCAAACAGTAATGAGTACACCTCCAATGTTGGATAGGGGCTCAAAATAAGCTCACTTACAGTTTACATTATGCCTCAAAACAGATTACACACCAGCCAAATATACTATGCAAGAAAAATGGCATCAAGAGGGCTATTGAAGGAAGTGCATGCTATTGTCCTCAAACAGCAAGAGGTCCTCAATCAAACATGAAGAGGACCTCAAAATAAGACTATTTGAAGTTAGGTTCGGAGCCCAAAGATGTAAGAAACTACGGCTTAGATATGATGCAAGAATAGGCTAGAAAAGGGAAGAGGAGGACTTACCCTTGAAGACCAGCAAACCAGCACCTCTTGGACCAAGTTTAGGTGCTCCTAAGCTCTGCAAATGACCTCCAATGTGCTGGAATGGATGTTGGAGGTGTTGTGCTATGGGTTGATGAAGAAATGGAGCCAAGAACCTTATACTTTGAGGTTAAAATGGAGAGATACAAGGGGGGAGAGTGTATGTCTCCTCTGGAATTTTAGAACCCTAATTATGGAAGAGGAGGGCTTGCTTTATAGAGCCAAGGGAGTAAGACTTCTCTTAGAAGCTTCAAAACCAAGAGCCAAGATCCTCCATACACGTGTATGGAGGATCCAGTCTGTGCCCTCCAGCTGGCACAGCTGGCATCCATTCAGTCTGTAGAATACACCGGAAGGTCGTCGGCTAGCAAAAATGGTTGGTCGGCACTCTTTTCTGGCCGGTCGGCACTCTATTTGGCCGGTCGGCACTATTTTCTGGCCGGTCGGCAGGAAAAATCTGCTCTGCAGGTCCAACTTAAAACGGGCATAACTTATTCATATGAACTCCTTTTTAGGTCATTCTTGTGTCAAAATTGAAGCCCCAGAAGTAAGCTTTCCAATGCCGCAAACCTTGCATTAAAATTCCTCCTGTGGAGAAAGTTATGCTTGTTTTAGTGAAGGTTGCTCAGTTTCGGTCCAACCGGGATGATGCCCAACTTCAACCAATCATATCTCTGCCATCCGGACTCGGGTTTAAGAGATTCTTGTATGAAAAATGAAGCCCCGGAAGTCTTCTTTCCAATGGTGGTAGCCTCATAACTTAACTCCAAGTGTATAGACAAATAAGCTTGATTTAGCGAGGACTGTTCATCCCTCTCTTAGCGATTCTTGCCTATCTTCTTCTCCAACTTGGTTTCTCCCCTCTTCTCCTCTTTTCTTCAACTTCAAACCCCTAAGTAAGGTGTTTTGAAAGATTTTTCAAATATTTCATCTCTCTTTCATTCATCTCCACTTTGTCCTTGCTCGGTTTACCGAAAAGTGCAACATTTACCGAAATGCGAGCGTCGGAACATCGTAGGAATTTTATTTCAAAAATGTTTTGAAAGAGAGGGTTTTAAGGTCTAAAAACCATCCAAAACAATTTTGGTCCAAAATGGGGTGTGAAGTTGAGATTTGTCCCTCTCTTTGCCGAAGAAATTGAACCTTTGCCCTGCACACCTTTCATCACCGAGCAAACCATCAGTAACACCCAAGTCTTAAGGGCGGTCAAAAATGGGGTGTCTACACATGGGTTTCCTAAATTTCCCCAAAATAAAATATTTAGGTGGCGACTTTGTATCTGGCAAAGCAGCCCAATTTTGGTACTTTTTGATTTAAAATCAATTTTCCAAAACGATTTGCCAGATTTAGACTCTTTGGTGATTATCAGTTTCACATTGCACTCGTGAAATTAGATTCAGAATCGTGGGAGTCCGAACTGTAAGGCTTTCTTTTCAACCTTCCGAATGGGGGCGCGAAAAAGGCGAGCTACAGTTTCTGGCAACTCTGTTGCGGACTTTAGAGAACTTGACTCGAACTCATGATATGTCATTTTATCTAAACTTATGTGTTTCTTTGCATTTACATTTGCATTGGTGCGCCTAAGTCACAGTGTTTGCCATCTACTATTCCTGAACGGTTTGCCGGAGGCTCGCTTGGAAAAGCTTTCCAAAAGGCTGACCGGTTGTGGGCTCTGCCACGATGGGAACACAACCCTTGGATATGGACTACCATTGTACCATTTGATCCTCCTTTCACTTCTCAGTGTTAGGTGTGAGAGGTATATTAGGTAGTCTTGCTGAGTTACCTTTTTGACCAATCGACCTAGTTGCATATCGAAAACCATAGAGACTGTTCCAAACTAGGACAGCATGCTTACCCGAATGCAGGATTGTGTGAAACCACTTGTTATGCATAGTGGAACCCTAGTTCCTGACGAAACTAGGGCAGGGTAACCCTACCCCATCATAGGGGTGTTTTGGCTCTCACTTGACTGTTATGTGCTTTTAGAGTGAAACCCTACAGGAATGTATGTATCAGTTGCAAGTCTAGGTATCAGTTTTGAGAGACAGAATTCAGTATTGAGCATAGTTCTACGGCTTTGATTACATCAGTGTACTAATTAGAATCTAAGCAGAGGTGTTGTGCAGTTTCTGATTTTTGTTTTTCTTTTTGCTTTATTTCCTTTTGCAAGGTAGTTTTTCATCATTGCTTTCGACGATCCTACGGGAGAAGGATTTGCAGATCCGGGGATCTTGTCAAGGGACAACCAGTGTTTGTTTCACTCCCACCGGTTACCAGACGGAGGAGGATCAAGAAGAATTCACCGATTCAACAGTCACATCGTACTTCACCTTAGGCCCAGTCTTCTACTTCTGCTCCAGAAAGAGAATATTTTCCAGTTCTGATATCTCAACATCCCCCAGTCAGCATGGAAGATATGCTTTGTCAACTCCAACGGACTGTTGAGACTACGCAGCTAGATGCTGCCCCCCAAGCTAAGGTTGCAACCCGTCACGCAGAAGTGATAGAAAGGCTTCAACAACAGTAACCACAACCGGCAATAGCCTCTGCATCCCATACACCCCCAGCAGGAATTCCAGCACCCGAGGTCACAATCAATGTCCAAGAGAATATGGGCATTCCAGCAGATCCGATCCCACCTCAGACCTCCAAGGCACTAGTTTACCAAATGGAGGCGCCATTTGAATTCGAGGTTGACCCTACTGCATTGAAGGCCAACAAGCTAGAAAAGCTCTTCAAACGGGCGCAGGGAGTGAATTCAATCCCTGACATTGAGGATGGATAGACAAACGCCGCAGTGACTCTGCCAGACAGATTCAAGATGCCGCATATAGACCGATTCGACAGCTCCGGGGATCCTATGATCTATCTACGGTTATTCTCTGACATCCTATGACCAATGGGTCTCACCAGACTTCAGAAGTTATCGTTTTTTGGCCGGACCCTGTCGGGTATAGCGGCCATTTGGTATGCCAAACTTGAAGACTCTATAAAGAGAAACTGGGAGGATATGGCCGAGGCCTTCATTGCGCAGTACTCCTACAATACCCAGATCGAGGTCACTACTCATGATCTTGAGACGACCCATTAGGAGCCAAAGGGGGGCTTCTCGGACTTTGTGACTCGGTGGAGGGCTAAGGCCTCTATGATAACTATTCGGCCATTTGAAAAGGACCAAATCAGAATGGTGGTCCGTAACTTGCAAGGAAGATTATTACAGAAAATGATAGGCTGCGTCATGAGATTCATGACACTGATCAATGCTATAGGCTGCGTCATGAGATTCAAGATCTCATTGACAATAAGGTGATAGCGCCTCACCAAAAGCCAAACGTCACTATAAATCCTTTCCCACCACATAACCAAGCCCCTCCACCCCGGCATATAAACCTTATTCATACACTGGTCGTCCCTTATGACCCCAGTATATATATCACCCCTTCCCACCTACCTAGGTCGGCGTTGTTCATCCCTGAGAGCACAAACTTGTACATGACGAGCACGTCCTCACTCCAACCCAAACCAATGGTGGTGATAGTGGAAGATAAAGAGAGGTTAGCCTTGGTGAAGAATGTCAGTCCGTCGACCAAGGGCTTCGAGGACTTATCTGAAGGGACGTACAACCCGAGCTGCTATATTGTGCCAATCAATCAAGCTAAGCCAGAAATGGTGTTGCCAACTAGGATGGAGGTTAGTGTGGTTTGAGAAGATGGACCAAGTCACGAATTAGATGATCTAGCCGACCTGGAGGAGGATATAGACAATTTGCAGTTCTTTGATAAGCAAGATCAAGGGGACGTGCATATTGTTTGGTTTTATCTGAATAGGTCAACAGACAATTCCAAGTGGTTAAGTGATGAACCCAATAAAGATGAGGGAACTGAATTGAAGCTGGAAGAACAAAAAGCGAGAACCGCTGGAATGGCCGATAGAAAGGGTAAACTACCGGAAAACACCGGTGAAGAACAATTGGCTCAAGAACTGGGCATTCTTAGTACTGTACATACAGAACAAGAAGCCGCACTGGAGCGGTTTCAGCAAGAAATGAGTGAAAACGATCTGAAAGTAGGAAAGGCTTAACATCCTGCAGGAAATGTTTGTGATAATAGAATGATTCGAACGGAGCCAAACGAGTGCTTGTTGGCTGCCCAAGGGGTCTAGTGGGATGACGATGACCTACACTTGGCCCATACCGATGAGGATTGGGGTGAAGACCTTCCTGATAACACTTGGTATGTGGAAGAAGTCAATCATATGACAAGAAGTGGCCGATATTTCAAACCACCGCATCTAGACCAACCCAAGGCATTCGGGAAGGATCAAGAAGTTGAGAAACAGAAGGAAAAGTAGTTAGAGGAAGAGGCTATGCTAAAACAATTGAAAAAGATTCAAGATGACATATGTATCTGGGGTCTGCTTATGGGTTCACGAGTGCACAAACAGGCTGTACTGACCGCAATGGATAAAGCTAAGTTGTTCATCGACACCACCCCAGAACAACTGGTGGGATTAGTCTTCTCGGGAGGCGCTGCGCCAACCTTAACCTTTTCAGACAAGGAATTACTGCCAGAAGGCTCTGCACACAACAAGCCTCTATACATATCCGTAGAGTGTCGAGAAAAGTGGATACCAGTGGTATTGGTTGACACCGGGTCAGCAATCAATGTGTGTCCTTGTCGTATGGCTTATGCTATTGGTTTGAAACTAGCCCATTTTGTGCCTACAGCCCAGGTGATCTAGGCATATGACAATACAAGCAAAGAGGTGATAGGGACAGTGTAGATTAGAGTACAAGTTGGCCCGGCTCAATAGGATATCAAGTTCCATGTCCTGGATGTTCCGGCCATTTTTAACTTACTACTTGGGCGACCCTGGCTGTACCAAGTGAAAGCTGTCTCTTTCACCCTCCATCAAATGCTGAAGTACCCACATGGAAAAGGGATGGCTATAGTCTTCGGGAATTCATCTATACATCCTCCACCGGAAGTCACTACACCTGTGTTGGAGATTGTGCACAGCGAAGAGGATGTCTTCCTTTCAGGGTTTACCTTGGCTGAAGCCCGAGTAGTGCAGAATATCTTGGCTGTTGATGAGGGCTTGTATTTTAGCGTCCAATCTGTGTACTTCATGAACAAACTCCAACACATGCCAGGAATGGGGCTAGGGAAGAGTGGCCGGAAGGGCGTTGATGCATTAGTCGATGTGCCACATAACCAGCATGCCTTTGGTCTTGGCTATACGCCCACCAAAGAGGATTGTGTGAGAAAAGGGAAAGAAATGGCCAGAAGAGCCAGAGCTAAGCAGGCAGGAAAGTGCTACGAGCTTGGACATAGGCCAATCTGAGGAACCCTGAATGGCTATTTTGTTCGGGAAAGTGAAGACTTCCCATTCTGTGGTTTCCCCGAACCTTGGTTCAACTCTGAGAGGCAACGGGTTCCTGGCTTTGAGATTTTCTTTGACTTGCAGCTCCAAGAGAGTGATACAAAGGAACAGACTAAACTAACCGCTGAGGCTGCAAAGAGCATAGGGAGTGATTCCGACAGCAACAAGCTTCAA